>JBBPBQ010020324.1:41921956-41954220 GCA_037974755.1 Cicer yamashitae | reverse complement strand
ATAACTTTGCAGTAAAATATCTCCAAGACCCACATACCTTTCACCGTCTATCTAGTCACCGAAACAATCATTTCAAATCTTAACGCTTGGCTTCCCAAGAACAACAACTAAACCATAAATCATTTGTTACATTTCTTCCTATTCACTTTATGCCATTGAATAAAATTATAAATTTCTAATCCTTGAAATCTTCGAATACCCATTACACCGTCTAAATTTATCCATTTCATCTTAAGATACAACACAAGGTCTTATTCATCACTGACTCTACCGCCTTAGTAATCTCACTATTGAAAACTCTTCTAATCATAACACAACATTATTAGTAACTCTTCAAACACTTCCATCCATAACATGAATCATTTATCACTTGCCTACCTCAACCCCCCTCGATCATACCAATGTAAGGTGTCACTTGGTCCTCCACCCAACCTTGTGGATTTTGAATCGTTGACTTAAAGATTAACCATCACAGGGTCCTAAATCAAATTTCGATCAATCCCTCTGACCTATCGAAATATTCACATTCTCCTAGTGTTTACCATCCTTTAATAGACTCTCAATGTTTACATTGCAACAATCTCTAAGTACTCCTGTACTCTGTACTTCCAATTCCACTTAATAGCAACATGTGGTTCAATACATCAAGGCTTAACTCATTCTGTTTACCCAAACATCACTCAAAGTTCACACTTACGCGTCAATAGTTTCCTCTAAGATCACTATCCACACTTATTATCTCCTAAACCACACAGAGATTGGTAAATTACCAATAAAATATATAGTCTCACTCCTATAACTGTCATGAGATTCATACTTAACAATCTAAGTCACGAATCTAGTTTAACTCGTATGCTCGACCTTACCCCTCAAGGTATCGACTATTCCTCACAGCGTCCTTTGCCTCACCAAGGTAATATTCACCCCTCATGTGTAGCGCACCTTAACTTCAACATAAGCCTCTTTAGTTGACACCTGAGCACCAGATGTTATTCCGAATGGAAGCCTCGTCTTCTCAACAATTCCATGGTGTTCACATCTCTTTGACAGTTATCAAACTTCATCTAGTCTCGTCATGAAATCTACCGAGAAAACATCTAATACTTTTCATAAAAATGAATTCTCCACTTAGATCTTTACTTGAAATCCCCTATCCGTCTCACACCAATAACATCTTCGAGTTAACACCAATAACATAGCCTCTATATCCTTGGAATCATTTCATAAATCCCATGCCGTCATGATTCGCTTCAACCCTTTCTTTCCTAGACCGATAGGTTTAAGGAATCCAGAGACACTCGTCGACCAAAGTCGACTAATGTTCTATGTTTTAACTACTCTTCCAACTAAAGTGCTACAAGGCACGCTGTTTCGTATAAGAAACAATAAACTACTTAAGCACATCATGCTTGACCAAAGACAACAATACACAACGTACACGTGGACTCCAGTCACTTGATACCCCTAACCTCGACTCTTGATCAGCTTAGGACACCCAACTCACAGCCCCAAAGAAATTTAAACCAAAGCTCTGATACCACAATGTAACACCCCGATTTTTTCAAAAGTGCGAGTGTATTTTTTTTTTCAAAATAAAGTGATCAAAATCCCAAGTTAAATTTATAAATAAAGAAAATACTCTTGGATAAAATATTTGAGTCGTAACACCACGACAAAGGTTATCATTAATTACAACAGCGGAAATGGTTTTGCGCAAAAATCCAAAGTAAAATATACGCCGACTAAATTGCTTTGTTTCGAATACACAAGTTCCCTTTTTACAACAACAACTTTGAAATAGGAAAGGGAAAATAAATAAAATTCTTGATTACAACCCTAAGCTGATCATTAATCTATCTGAGGGTGACTGGGCACTGAGAATCCACGAGCTGCATCAAGCCCCACTGCTTTCGATCATAAACCAACCCATCACCACGTCACGCCTTAGAACGACCATGGTTCTCATCTGAGGGCAAAGCCCAGATTTCCACAAATTGTAAAGGGTCACCAATCTGAAATTAACAAATACCACATAGCATTCAATTTTAAATGCACAAAATCACCTTTCAACTTAGCATGCATCTAGAAACGGTTTGCATATGTTAAACATGCATAAACAAGGTTGAAAAATGAAGTTTTGGACAAAACAACACTGTTGTATTCGAATACACCCTATGTGTAGTCGAATACACTTGCGAAAATAGCAGAAAAACAGCAAAAACAGCATTGACAACACTACTGTATTCGAATACAGCCTGTCTGTATTCGAATACAACACCTTGTGTAGTCGAATACACTTCAAAAAAATCAAGTCAGTAGCTAAGTTAATCATCTGTATTCGACTACAACACAGGTGTAGTCGAATACACTTGTCAAAACAGCAGAAAATCAGTTTTTAACCCTTTCAAAAACATTCCAACACTTCCAAATTCATTCCAACACTTTCAACACCAATTCAATCAATCACAAACACCAACACAAAACAAATCACTCATCACAATCAAATACCCATATACAAACATCATAACATGTCAAACATGACTCGCGTGCCATGCACCCTAATGCAATGCATATATGCCAATGCACATGAATCTGGAATATCAACAAAACCCTCCTCGAAGGGGCGTAAATCATAATTGTACAGCCTTTCACAGACTAGTACTAATTACCAAGGAGCAGTCTTTCACAGGCTAGCACGATTTACTAATGTGCAACCTCTCACAGGTTAGCACGACGCGATAATCCATGTAAGGGTAAGATGAACCAACAATTCATATGGAATCATCCCCCGTACGGATAAGATGAACCAACAATTCACATGGAATCATCCCGTGGCCCATCCGGTCACCACTATCACCGACGCGATAATCCCCGCAAGGATAAGATGAACCAACAATTCACATGGAATCATCTCGTGGCCCATTCCGTCACCACTATCACCGACGCGATAATCCCCGCAAGGATAGGATGAACCAACAATTCACACAGAATCATCCCGTGGCCCATCCGGTCACCACTATCACCGACGCGATAATCCCCGCAAGGATAGGATGAACCAACAATTCACATGGAATCATCCCGTGGCCCATCCGGTCACCACTATCACTACTATGAAATGCATGAGCATACTCTTGCTCTCGACACCACAATCATTAAGTAAATGCAGCTATTAAAAGATTACCCATTTTTAATGCTCATTTAACACTAATGATTCTCAAATTTAACACAGAGCATACTCAACGCATACAATCCTCAAATCACATGAAATTGAATTCACAAATCATATTGAATTCAAATCACCACATACACAATCTCATCAATTCATTTAACACCAAATCAAAATTCACACATAGATTGCATTTATTCAAAACCCCACATCTTCAAACATGAAGCATATCTCAACATTCATAAAATTACCCATAAACATATCAACCATACCAAGCAAAAATCACCACCACCCACACCTCAAAACTCATTAAATTCAATTTCACCATTTTACCCACAAAATGCATTAAATTCATTTCTCACAACATCACACCTCAAACCCACCAAATTCCTTTTCCAAAATTTTCAACCATAACACACCAAGTCAAAACTCCAAATTGTTAAACATAAACCACCAATTTCTTTTTCACAACTCACATAAAACCCATTAAATTCCTTTTCCCCAAATTCACACATAAACCCCTCAAAGTCAAACCCCACAAATACACATATAGAGTCCTATATGCAAGCAAAAAATTTGGAAGGAGCCCTTACCTCAACGGTAGCTCGAACGGCCGATTACGGCACCGCGATAAAATTCCGGTAAAATTCTTGCTTCACACAGAGCTGCAAAAATTAGTTCCCAAGCACTGCACCGTGATCACGATCAACTTTCTCTTCAGTCGCGTCGCGAGATAAAGCTTGGATCTAGGTGATATGTGAGGTTTTATGTTTGGGGTTTTTGAAAAAACGAAGGAAAGAGAGGAAGAAGAAGAAGGCGTACGGGTAACAGAGGAAAAATGTTTTGCTTCCTTTCTTTCTAGTCCTCCTCTCACATTCACTTAACATATATATATATATTACTAACTCCCAAAAATACATATATATATATATATATTTAAACCAAACCAACAAATAATTACAACTCTTACACACATTACTCACATCTCAAACTATTTTGATAAAAATATCTATTCCCGTTGCAGCTCAATTGACAGATAAAATTTCAACAACCAGAGATATTTTTAACAAAATTGTCCGGTAATTAATTTTCCGCAACGTAATTAAATTATTTCTCGACAAATAATTTAAAACGGGACCCACAAAATATTTATGGCATTTAACCTCCAAAATACCAATAAACTGGCTAAAAAGCCCCATAATTCACATATAACACCTCCAAAATACAAAAAGGGGTACATTTTAAAATTTACGGGTATTACAGTTTGCATTCTAAACAAATTTATTTTCTTTATTAGCTTCCATTATTGAAAATTGGAATTTTGGAAGGCCGACATGTGTTTGTGAATTTTGTGGAGCTCTTCACTGGTACGAAGAAAGAACGGAAAAGAGTAAACACCCTCAACATCCAAAGTTTTCTACATGTTGCATGGAAGGTTGGGTGCAACTTCCATTACTAAAATTTCGACCAACTTTGCTCTATGACTTGCTTGATTATCATTGAGATAGTGCAGCAAAAAATTCCGTCGCAACATTAGAATTTATAATGCGGCTTTTGCTTTTACATTTATGGGTGGAAAAATTGACTATGAAATCAACAAACAGGGCGGCCCTTATGTCTTTCGAATCAATGGACAGACCTAGCACCTACTTGGGTCTTTATGCCTTAAGAATGGAGAAAAGCCATAATTTGCCCAGCTTTATATACATGACACCGAAAATGAAATCTCAAATAGATTAGGTTTTATCCAAGGTGATAACGAAAATAATCTTCTTCAAGAGAAACTTGTAATAGACATTTTGCATATGTTGGACAATCACAATGTCTTGGTAAAATCATTTAGGATGGTCAGAGATAAATATGATCATCATGATGTCGGAGAATTGAAACTAAGATTGCTTAGCAATAGGTTGACTGATGGGAGACAAAATAACCTTCCCTCTTGCTCAGAAGTTGCAACGCTTTTAGTTGATCAAAGCTCAAATGAAGAAAGTCATCGGGATATAATTGTTGAACACAAAACAACTGGTCTTCAGAGAATTATAGAATTGCACCCAAGTTTCATGGCACTACAATACCCATTACTATTTCCATATGGAGAAGATGGTTATAGGATTGGGATAAGTCATCGAAATCCAGAAACAGGGACATGTTACAGGCGAAAAACAGTTACTATGAGACAATATTATTCTTTTCGCTTGCAACAACGAGCTGGAGAGGCACAAACATTGTTATGGAGTGGGCGTTTGTTCTAACAATACATGGTGGATGCTTATGCTTCCATCGAAGAAGTTATAATCAATTGGATTAGAAAGAATCAAAAGCAATTGCGTGTAGAACTATATAGTGGATTGAGAGATGCTATTAATGAAGGCGACGTCATGACAAATTCCGTTGGTAGAATGACAATCCTTCCATCGTCTTATACTGGTGGACCGCGATATCGTGTTCAAAATTACCAAGTAGATAATTATTTCGCTATATATATTTAGTCATGCATTATATACATACCCAACAAATCTTTCTGACTTCCAATATATTTTGCTTTGAAATAAATCCCCTTTCATGCTATTCTTCGACAATACTTAGGATGCCTATATTTGAAAGGACTCATAGTTTTTCCTACACATGCACTCAATAGGTTTAATAATTGAAGCACGTGGTTGATAAGAGATGCATCTATATTTTATCATGAACGATGATTTAATTGTCACGCTGGTCAGACTTAATATTTGGTGACTTGATACTTATAACATATAGCAAAAAGAAAAACATCTTAAATTGAAATAATTTTCCGTATATGAAATGGAAAACATGACATGAGTATGCAATGTTATTTTTAGAATAGTCTTTAACCTTAAGGTTGTCACAATCCTCTTTTCCTGAAAATATGAGAAATATCAGATTCCTCCTTCTTTTCCTTCTTTAAAATATATAAAATATCATAATTCTCTTTTTCCTTGAAGTACGGACAATATGCATGTCCTTATTCTTTTCCTTAGAATACATAAAAGTTTTCCCAATTATTTTGACGTGGCTAACCAAGATAATTGATAACCTCTTGGTAAAGTTGGTCTGGCCATGACCCCAAACCGGCGTCCCGATTCGTTTTTCCTTTACCCATTGTTTCATGTCTGAAACATTCCTCAGATGTCCCACCTTGTACTTGGACCATGTATGCCATGACTTTGAAGAATGCAATGCATATGTAATATCATGTATGCAATGCACATTTCATTAACACATCTAATGCGGCCATTTAATCAACTTAGAATGTTAATACATAATTAGAAGATAAATTAAGTTCAATTGTCCATCAAATAAAATTTTAATTACTCGTTTAATTGGAAGCAGTCACTTTGTTATGCATTATGATCATGGAGTTTGGACTAGAGGTAGCGTGATCAGAGTAACTTGGATTAGAGGCAACATGACCAGAATTAGATTCTGACCAGAGGTAGCTTGACCAGAATCATATTCTGACCAGAGGCAGCATGGTCAAAGGATGCTCGGATCAGAGGTAGAGTCAGAGTAAGCATAATTAGAAGCAAAGCCATAAGAAGCATGATCAGAGGCAGACTAAAAGACAACATGATTAAAGGAAGAATCATAAACAACATGATTAGAAGCAAAATCATAAATAACATGATTAGAGGTAGAATCAGAAACAACATGATCAAAGGCAGTATTAGAAACAACCTGATCAGAGGCAAAGATAGAAGAAGGAAATTAGGGAAAAATAATAAAGAGAATTAGAAGCAAAACAACATGTGTAAGAATTCTAGGAACGCATTAATTTCGTATTCCACCTATCACAATTAATTCTATTTCCTAGGGTTCCTAACACATCTGAATCATCACACCAACATATGCAGAAAACATGATTTTTAAAAGATTTAAATGCATATTTACAATAATTCCAACATGCTAAAAAACATAGTTTCGTCTCACTCTCAACTTTTAACAAAAACCCAACATCAAACCATAAAATCGTTTCTTTAGTAAATGAGATTTAAACTGAACTCATAAAATCCACATGCAAAAGTAAAGTTTGTTCTAAGAAAAGAACTCATAGTTTTTTCAAGGTAAACCCCCTTCAACTCAGGTTGATTTACGAAAGATGTCTACTCTATCAGCTCTCAACTTCTTCAGTCACTAGTGTCTTGTGTCAGCTTTGGGGTTTTCTTCGTTTTCTCTTTATCTCCCTTTAGTATTCTTTTTGGTTGATTTCTGGAGATGGAGGGAAGGAAATAGACGTGCAACGGATCGGGTAGGTGTAGATGACTTCACAAAACTTTTGTCTTTGAAGGATTTTGAAAAGAACAAGAAAATTGATGGATGAGGGAGACGATGAATAGTAACTGGTGTTTGTGTTTCAGAATGTTTAGAGAGAAAGTGGGATTTGTTGGTGGAAAAGAAGCTGCAGCTGGTGGTGAAATAAAATGGAGATTCTTGTTAGTTAGATGTACCCGTAAGAGAAAAAAAAAAGGTGGTTGGTTCCTTCTTTGACACTTGGACTTGTTAATACCATTACTTACCTATTCTACCATTGATTCTAAATTAATATTACTAAAAACAAAACATTAACAATTACTAAAATTATAATTAATATTTAAATCTTATAAATATTTCTAAGGTAGTGAGAGGACTATTATAGATATCGACAACTTTTATTATTTACTGATTGCTTGATAATTAATAAACGATGGAGCAAGTTGATGGTTTAATCTCATACACGAGTTTGTGATTGATTTATCCTATCAATTACTATGTTGAAAATGCAAATGGAATGGAGTGTGTATTAAAAATGATAATGTTTTAAATAAAAGTAGTTTGAAGGAAAATAAATTTATGTTGACAAAAAAGTTTTTGAAGTAAAAATACAATAAAAAGATTTAAATGCAAGAAAAGATTTGAAAACCATGTGCAATAAAAAGGCTTTTTCATGCTATGAAATGGATTGTGAATGTAAGATGGTGTAAACTCAAGCATGAATGCAAGGGTTTGGTCGACAAATACAAACAATGCAAAGTGCAAGATTTATAAAGTGCAGGAATCGTAAATTCCAAAGAAAATAAATTACAAGAAATTAAACAAATGATAATAAAAATAATAATTGCAAGTACTTTATAAAAATTGTAAATCATGTTAATATACTTGCAAGCACTTTAATAAATAATATAAACACTACAAAAAAGTAATAAATTTATTCATGGACTAGTAGAAAATGGAGTTTTTAATACGGTGAGTTAAGTCGTTTACGTGCCATCAGACTTAATAACTGAGGTGGAGGTATGTTTAATTAGATTCTATGGGTAAACGAGTTAGGAAAATAAGGCGGTGTCAATTTTGTAAATAAATGAAACACATTTAATACGGTTATATTATCAACCGATTTAAGAGACTATAAAAATAAAAATAAAAATTAATATATCTCACTTCTTCTGTATTTAACTTGGTTACTTGGTTAAACGACTCCATAAAATGAGCCGTTGACAATTTTGTAAATCTTCATAAAATGAGCTGTTGACAATTTTGTAAATATTTAAAATTTGTTTAACACGGTTATATTGATAACCGATTTAACGCAAATATAAAAAATATCATGAAGACTTACAATAGAACTTCCTTTGCAACGAATTCACAACCATCGCCCCGTTTTATTGACACCATTTCAGGTTTGGTTCTTGTTTATTGAATAATAAATTTTGTTTACGTAGAGATATTATTGTGAATAATTTTTTATTTTTTCCACTATTACAATTGTTGATATATAACAATAATTTTGACATCCTACGTTGCTAGACTGATTAGTATATATATATATATATATATATATAGTCATAAGTTCATTTTCAGATATATTATGAGAAAAAAAGTAAAAAATAAAAATTACATGCTAAATTCTTTTTTTTTAAACCACTCTTTATCATTTTGTTTGGAGACTAGATATGAACTCATTATTTGCAATTTCTTTTTTTTTGTTTTTTCGGTTAAATTTTGTCTTATTGAAGTATATATTACAATATTTCTTCTCATCTTTATAATTCTCGAAAAATAATAACATTATTTTTAAAATTTTTTTGGATGGACGTAGGAGATTTTGTCGGTTTTATGAGCCAGTTCAATTACATGTTCCATTTTATATAATAGGTAGCAAAACAATAATCAAAATAATAACAATAAGTAAAAAAAACAATAGTAAACTATTATTAGATTACTCTTAGTTAATATGAATACGACACTGTATGACAATAAATAAAAAAGTAAAGCACAATCAATTTATTTTAGTTTTATTTTACCTTAATATTTATGGTTATTTATTTTTAACAATAGTAGTTATGGATCATAGTTGAATGAATGCTAATCGTTTGAGTAAAGTGTATAGATGTGGAGAAATTTTTATGCTTTAAAAACAACTTCTTAAAAATGAAGGAAAATTTTATTGTCTTTAATGTTTAAATGGAAACCGGTTATATTTTGAAGAAATAAGAAATCATCTTATTTGTTATGGGATTTGCCAGAGTTATACAAAATGGATATGGCATGATGATTTGTTAAACATGGCAAATGTATGAGTGTGACTACTATGTAATGTTACATATGTTAAACATTGTAAAAGAGTTGATTCATGGATGCAAGTACGTAATTTTTTACAAGTTATTGATTGTGTTTTTTTATATTTGTATGATAAAAAATTATAAATTGTTATTGATTGTAGTTTTTAATATTCGTATGATAAAAAATTAGGATTCAGCCGATATTGATTGTGTTTTTTTTGTTCAGATGTTTGATGACTCGAGATCATTTCATCCGGATCAAATTAAAGAAGTTCGAAAACGTTGTGTGGATTTTATTTTGGAATTAATTGAAGGAAATGACAATGCTAATATATGTCTAGGAAATGACAATGCTAATATATGTCTTTTGATAATATTTGTTATCTCGGATAAGGAATCGACTTAAAATGTACATTTTAACTAACTTAAAAAGGTAACACAAAATAGATAAAAATATAATAGTACCTTATGGGTTAACCAAATTAATGATTCGTCAAACTTGAGATAAAAATATTGCAATTAATGATTCGTCAAAACAAAATAAATATTGAAAATAAAAACATAATTTGATATAGATTAACCAAACTTGATGATGGTGAAAATTTGGAATAAATCATATTATTATCAGTGTTAATAGAGATTAACGTTTATCATAAGCTACTTTCAATTTATCCATTAATATATTAGTACCTTATGGGTTTATTGTTCTCTCTAAAAACCTCCTCAAGATTCAATAGTACTATATTATATAATATAGTTGTTGTTGTGGAGTTTTTCCCATGCTTATCATGAAAAATTATAAAAGAACTAACCTGAAATGAAAGGTTAATAACAATTATTTATTTTAGAACATTAATTAATTGACCTAAAGGGACAAACACGAAACATAGTTTCATGTAAAAAAATTCTGTCTGCAAAAGAGCTACAAAATCATTATAAATTGAACAAACCTTCCATGTTTGTTACATGAAAACAAAAAAAATATGACTAAAATTCTGGTATATATCTGTGTTATGATTTTCTTTATGTCCTTACTTTCTATGGTAAATGATGTAAATGCCGGTAAGATTTTTTTTCCAGAATCTTTTCCAAATAAATTATGTTATCTAATCCAAAATTTATTTTATCCTCTTCCAATAACCCCTATTTTATTATTTTACATTACAGGATGTCCTTATGCATGTAGAAAAAATGATCATTGCGATGAATTTTGTACTCCTCTCAAACTCAAAGGGCAATGTGTTGATGATCTTTGTACCTGCATTCGTCTATAATTCGTTAAAGTAAAGTTGAAAATTTATTTTATGTTTCTTCAAATTTTATAAAAAACAATTATATATCTTAAAATTGCCACTTATATGATTACTTTCATATTTTGATTTATGTTACTTCCGCCTTTCAATGTTGTTGACAGTTAATGAAGCGGGGTCTTCACCTTTCTTTCTTTTTGAAGTTAAGAAGAATAACAATTTCACCACAATATCTACTCTGAATATTAAGGTCATATGTTAGAGACCTACAACAAGGAAAACGGATGAAAAATATTTATCACTTAAGTTACAATTTTAGAATGTCTTAGCTTAGTTTAGTATAAAGATAAATAAGCCTTACATGCATAGAGCCATTATCCGCAAGACGGAGTGGACAACTCTCCTTATATTTTGGTTTTAAGACAATAATTGTAAAATTTTAATGAAATATATTTTGGTCTTTAGTAAGTATGATTTGAGTATTAGCTCATTTTATGGTTCTTGGATTAGATCATATCTTTATATTTATTAAAGGTATCGTTACGCACAAAGTGTTTGCAGAGGTATACTTAGCAAAAGATTTGGGAAAAAAAAATTGACGTGGTTTAATTTAAAAGTTCATACAATTAAACTAAAAAAGAGTTACAACTAAATATTATCCACTTTAGTTCAATACATTAAGAATGTTACATCTCAATTTTTTGAAACACTACTGGTGAAGTTTAATGCAAAAATATAATATTTTTTGTTGTTTATCTTCCTTTTATTGGAACTGTGGTAAAAGTTTAAATTTAAGAATTCCTTGATTTTAAAAAAAATGAAAGTGTTATTTTGTTTCACAATCAGAGTATCCCCTAAATTTTTTATAAGCCCCAACAATTTATTCGTGAAACTCAAGAACGATTCCATGTAGAAAGAGAAATAAATTTAAGACTTAAATACACGATATGGAAAAAAAACACATAATACTCGTATAAACTGAAGTAGCAATGTCAAGTTACAAGGAAGGGGGTTTGAATTGTAATCTTGCCTATTAAAAATTTCCTGTTAAAAACTTAAGAAAAACAAATCAAGAATGATCTTGGTTATGAAAACAGAAACGGAGAACTTTCTTGGTTTTGAAATAGAAAACGCAGAACGTTCTTGATTAGTTAAAATCACAGTTTTTAGTTTCTCTATTTAACTTTGACAATAACAATAACTGAATGTAAATAGAGATAAGGAAGAGATACCACACAAAGATATATCCTGGTTCACCCAACATGGGCTACGTCCAGTCCTCACAACTGTGAGATTTTCAATCTTCTGGTAACACAGTTAAAGATCAACCTTGATCTGTAACTACACTTCCTTTTCACCCAGAAAGGATTCAATCAAGTCACCTAACTAATCTGCTAGGATTTTACAGTTAACTCTTTTAATCAACCTCAAACTATAGACAATCCTTATAGTTATGAGTATACAATAATGATTTAAAGAATTGGTTGAAACTGATTCTGCTCAACTCTTGTTTGAGAATAAAATCAGAATTAAGAACTCAGCAATATGATCTATAAGTATGAAATGATTTCAGCCTGATTTCTTTTGTGAATGAGATAGCTTCAAGAATGCAAGTGAATGTGATTTAATGAGAATACTTGGCACTTGAAGTTCTTAATAATGCTTGCGAATTTGCCTTCCTTTTATAGATGATTTGAGCAATTAATTCTGGTCAGAAAGAGCTGTTGGTAGTGCTTTGTTTTCCTTCTGACAGAAGCAACGAATCTGTTGACAAAATGCACCATTCATGTGACAGTTTTGGGCTTTGCTGTTTGGGTCGTTTTGTTTAATTTCGCACAAGCTTCTTGCGCGCTTAATGACCCATTAAGCTTTGATAATACTTGATGATAATTGGGCTTTGGTCTGGACACTTGATTTGATCCAAAACTGATTGGAAAGGAGTGAATAATTTTCTGCAGAACTGAGAAGTCTTCTTCTGCAGAAACAGAGATTGTTCTACTTAAAAATGGAGAACGTTGATTAAGGGTGGAAAAAGATTATCAATCTGGTATGATAGTCTTCTGGATAATCTGAGGACTTATGATCAATCTTGAAGTTCAGTTTTGTTCAACTTTCTTGACAGTTCCAGACTGGAGAAAGTTGTAGTCCGTTTTTGACATGCTTAGATTCACGATGATTTATCTTAGTCATTCGAGAACTGTTTTGAGTAAAAATGATTCCTATCTGTTCCTTGCCATGTACTGATGAAATTGGTATAAAGGATTAAGGTGGAATCAATGTAAAAGTGTTGGAGAAAGATTGGTGAAGTGGCTGTGACAATCATTCTTGATTCTGCTGATCTTTCTCTGTTTTGAATAGTTTATGGTCATGACTATTTTATTTGTTTTTGATTTGATTTCTTTGCTTTGCTTGGTTCCTATCTTTAATAAAAACACTCAAGAGCACATATTAAATTAACATAACATTTAGAATCATAATTAATATTCTTAATTAATCTTTGTTTATTTTCATCAAAACTTAATTCGAGAGTTTGTCTTAACAATCTCCCCCTTTTTGATGATGACAAACATGTTAATTTAGATTTTAATTATGATTCTAATTTTAATTTTGAAGATGGTAAAAGCTCCCCCTCAATTGATGCAATAGATGTTTTTAGTAATATAACTAATGCAATCAGTTTATTTAGCAAAAAGGATATTTCATTAATAATGCAATTGCTGAATTACAAAAAGTAAGATCCTGAATTACAACAGGTCATATTAAAAACAGAATAAAAGCTAAACTTAATTCTCCCCCTTTGTCATACAAAAAGGAAGGAGAAAAAGATCCCTATTTTGCTAAAGAAGGAGAAGATCCTTCTGACGATTGAGACTTGGACGGTACAGGAACAGGCTCAAGAGCAGGAGCAGCCTGAAAATGAGGAGGAGGAGGCACACCGAGCTTGGGTGCAAGTGTATCTGTGAGCCAAGATTGTAGCTGAGTCTGTTGAGCCAAGAGAAGTTGCAGAGTTGCCATTATTTCGAAGTTGGTGGGTTCCTTTGGAGGATTCATGATTGGTGGAGGAATGGGAGCAATGCTGCTTGACGGAGCAGAGACAGCTGGGAGAGAGGCAGGTAGTGGCTGAGGATTCGATTGATTGGATGAAGTTGCGTTGTTGGAAGGTTCGGAAGAAGCCAAAAATTGACTAATTCCAAAAATGGATGAAGTGGTGGTTTGTGCAGAAATGTACGCAGGTGACATGGATGATACATTTTGGTGAGGAAGCAGTGTGGTCATGGGATCAAGGGGAGAACGAAGGAGTTGGGAGAAAGATATGAAGTCTGTGGAGGAAATGGTGGATTGTTGGGGAAAAACGGAGAAAATAGGATTTGTAGGAGGAGGGCTAAGAGAACGTTCTCTATTTTGAGGGGAACGTTCTTGAGCATGTTCAGGAGAACGTTCTGGGTTTTGAGGAGAATGTTCTAGGTTTGGAGGAGAACGTTCTGGGTTTTGAGGAGAACGTTCTGGGTTTGAAGGAGAACGTTCCTGAGCATTTTCAGGAGCTCGATTTGGTGAAGGAGAAGGTGATGTGGGGGCTGTAACAGGAGCTTCCCGTTTGGCAGAGCGTTTTCTTTTTAGTGTGGATGGAAACGAATGAATGAGTGGGGCATATTGTCTGGTTCTGGGTCGGCTAATGGGTGGATATCTTGGCTGTGTTTCAGGTGTGGGGGAAGGCTGTCTGGTGACGGTGATTTTCATATGGGCCATGTTTTTTGTGGAAAATTTTGAGATTTTGATAAAGGATTTTTCATTTGACAGAGGGATATGAAAATGATTAAATACTTTTGTAAGAATCATACCATAAGGAACAATATTCTTCTTGTAGTCTTTGTTGGCAGCAGCGGTCATGTGGTGAAGTATCAGATGAGGGAGGTTGAGACGCTTGCAGTTGAGAAGATGATAGATGATGAGTGCGTCGTTTTCAGAGACATACTCATGGCTTCCACAGTGAGGAAGAAGAGTATGTTGACTCATGTTGAAAATTTTAGGGAGAGGGCGAAGAAATGTTGAAAAGTACCTAGTAGAATTCTCTTGAAATAGTTCAGAGAGAACTGCAGTCTCTTTAAGATTGAGAGCTGCATACCAGGATTTACCAAAAACAGCAGGACCTTCAGTAGGAAGATCCAATATTGAGGCCAGAATATCAGGAGTTAATCTGATCTCAATTCACTTGATGGTGGAAATCAACTAAGATTTTTCAGGGAATGTTTTGGCCTGACAATAGAAGGCTCGAACAGCATCTGGATAGTGGGGTTCAGAGATTTGCAAAAAGGCAGTCCAGCCTAGGGCATCAGTAAAATGTTGGATAGCGTTGCCATCTACGATGAGTTTATCAAAAATGAAATCTCTGCCAACACCAATGGGTCTATGAACCCATTTGTCTTTAAATAGTTTGGTGGCAGAGGGAGGAATTAGAGGAACGAGCTGAGTTTTGGCTTTCTTGGAAGGTGGAGATGGTGGTGCAGGGGAATCAGAGTCAGAGGAAGGTTCAGAGGAAGGAGATGAAAGAGATTGAGGTGAAAAAGGTCTTTTGGTGTTTTGTGAGGGAGAGGTAGTATGGAACGGAGAATGTTCTTCTGTAGATGAACGTTCTTGAGTTGGAGATGGAGATTTTTGGTGAGCATGAGAACGTTCTTGAATGGGAGAACGTGCTGGAGTAGGGGAGGATGTGTTTTGAGTATGGGAAAGAGTAGTGACGGGAGAACGTTCTGGGATAAGAGAACGTTCTTGAGTGGGAGAAGGAGAACTGTGAGGGATAGGAGAACGTTCTTGAAGTGGAGAACGTTCTGGAGTAGGTGTAAGGCTTTTTGGAGTAGTTGGAGTGGAAGGGAGGGGAGAACGTTCTGGAATTTGGGTGGGAGAAGGTGTCGGGGTTGGGGAACGTTCTGAAGACGAGGAAGGAGAAAGACGGAATTTGTGCTTAGGTACAGTTGTTTTGAATCTCTAGTGAATGGGTAAGTTTGTTCTTGCCAGAAATTTGGAGGCTGGCATGGTGGTTTTTATTTTTAGGGCATGAGTTTTAGGTTGAGTGGGTGTTGGAAAGGAGAAAAATTCAGTCATTAGTCTCCGTTTCTGGTTTGGAGGAGTGGATTGAGAGGCTTCAGCTGAAAAAGATGATTTTGATGGGGTTGGTATTGAGGTTTTTGATTGAGGAGTCTGAGACAAAAAATAGGATTTTGGTGAAGTGACAAGTTTTGTTGAAGGAGGAGGAGTATCAGATGATTCATCCGACTCAGTGTCTGAGATGATGAAATAGGCAGGTTTAGTGATTGGGGTCCTTGAAGTCCCAATTCCTGCCAAGATTCTCATTGAGCGTCTTTTAGGTGCTTGAGGATTGACAAATTTTTGTGGTGGTGCAGGTTTAGAGAAGGATGTTCGCAAGTGAGGAGGAACTTGAGCAACATTTGGAGATGGACAGGAATGAAGAGGAGGAAGAACAGAAGATACAAGTTCAGGAATGAAGGTGTTAGGGTTGGACTTAGGGGACGAAGAAAGATAGTCAGAAAAAGAGGAGTCTGATGAGTGTTTTGGAGGAGTTGGCCTGGGTGGAGGTGAAGATGAACGATTGTAGACTGGTGAGAAGGATGATGATGGTGATGGAGTGTTAGTGCTTGCATTTTTGCGAGCAGATTGCTTTGTTTGAGCCATTGTTGACAGTTAAGAGTAATGGAAGATGAAGTTGGAGGAAGACAAAGGTTTCGAGAAGATGGAAACTATTTCAGAAAAATGAACAGTTGTGATAACTGCAACATGTTTTTGCAGTTTTTCAAGAGAGAGAATAATGATGATTAAACCTAGGGAAGTGACAAGTGTTGGGGAAAGGAAGAGATTTGACGGCTTGGTAGTGACCTTTGAAAGCCTTGATGCACGCGCATTTAATGCTAGGACATGCCTTGCCTGCGCATGAGGAAGATGACAGCTGGGAAGAAGATTTGAAAAATGGAGAAAGATGTCTGAAAAACAGAGATTGAAAAACGTTCTCCGTTTTCTGCAGAAGCAGATTTAACTTGAATTTTCAGGATTTTTCATAATTTTCAGTTTTTCTTTGATTAAATTAAAACTTTTTTCAACCAAGGGCTTTGTAAAAATATCAGCAAGCTGATTTTGAGTATCAACAAAAATTAATTCAATATCCTTTTTATTAACATGATCGTGAATAAAATGATGTTTTATTTCAATATGTTTTGAACGAGAATGCTGAATTGGATTTTTTGATAGATTGATTGCACTAGTATTATCACAGTAAATTAGAATACTTGAGTAACTTACAGAGAAGTCTTCAAGTTGAGTTTTTATCCAAAGAACTTGTGAGCAGCAATTTGTGGCTGATACGTATTCAGCGTCGGTGGTTGATAAAGCTATAGTATTTTGTTTCCTGCAAGACCAGCTTATCAAAGCATCACCCAGAAATTGACATGCTCCACTGGTGCTTTTTCTTTCAGTTTTATCTCCAGCATAATCAGCGTCACAATATGCTACAAGATCAAAATGAGAACCTTTTCTATACCAAAGGCCAAGATCAGTAGTTCCAACAAGATATCTAAAGATTCGTTTTACAGCAGTTAAATGGGATTCTTTTGGCGCAGATTGAAATCTAGCACATAATCCTACTGCAAATACAATATCTGGCCTGCTAGCAGTTAAATATAGCAAGGAACCAATCATTCCTCTATATTCTTTTTCAGAAACAGATTTTCCATGTTCGTCTTTGTCTAATGAAGAGGATGGATGCATAGGAGTAGACATGATTTTTGCTTCATTCATTTTGTACTTGGTTAACAAATCTTTAATGTATTTTTCTTGACAAATAAAAATACCATTTTCTTGTTGTTTAATTTGTAAGCCAAGAAAATATCTTAATTCTCCCATCATGCTCATTTCAAATTCACTTTGCATGAGTTTTGAGAAGCCATCGCACATTTTTTCATTAGTTGATCCAAAGATAATATCGTCAACATACACTTGTACAATGAGTAAATCATTTTTATCAATTTTCTTAAAAAGTGTAGTGTCGATTTTTCCTCTGGAAAATCCATTATTGATTAAGAAGGAACTTAACCTATCATACCATGCTCTTGGTGCTTGTTTTAAGCTGTACAGAGCTTTTGTAAGTTTGAAAACATGATTGGTTTTGATTGATCTTCAAAACCGGGAGGTTGTTTCACATAAACTTGTT
The DNA here is from genome assembly GCA_037974755.1 of Cicer yamashitae. Taxonomy (NCBI): domain Eukaryota; kingdom Viridiplantae; phylum Streptophyta; class Magnoliopsida; order Fabales; family Fabaceae; genus Cicer; species Cicer yamashitae. The sequence continues at coordinate 41,936,028 of JBBPBQ010020324.1, read as the reverse complement.
CATTTAAAAAGCCGTTTAAAAATGCACTTTTAACATCCATTTGAAATAATTTAACAAGTTTGTGAGATGCATATGCAAGAAGTATACGAATAGCTTCTAACCTTGCAACAGGAGCAAAAGTTTCATCGTAGTCTATACCTTCTTGTTGGTTGTAACCTTGAGCAACCAATCTTGCTTTGTTTCTTACAACCTTACCTTCTTCATCTAATTTGTTTCTAAAAACCCAGCGTACCAATGATTGTTTGATCTAGAGGATTTGGTACCAAGGTCCAGACTTCATTCTTATCGAACTACTGCAGTTCTTCCTTCATGGCTTCAATCCAAGATTGATCAACTATGGCTTCTTTAATTGATTTTGGTTCAACTTGAGAAATCATCGCCATGTTGTTCTCATCATTCTTGAATGACTTTCTGGTTCGAATTCCATTTGATGTATCCCAAATGATTTGAGTTTGAGAATGATCTCCTATCGTTATCCAGCTTTTAGGTGGAGAATGATACGGAGATTGTTTATCAATCTCCGTTTCCTACACATCAGTTCTCTGCTGTGTGTCTGGCAATTCTTCATCCTCATTTGTCTTTTCAAGTACTAAGTCATCAAACGCATCAAATAAAATATGCATGTTGATTTCAACAACTTTAGTTCTTAGATTAAAAACTCTATAACCTTTAGAGTCGGTTGAATAACCCAAAAAGATAGCTTTGTCTGATTTTGAATCAAATTTTCCAAGAACATCTTTGTTGTTTAGAATATAACAGTAACACCCAAAAATATGGAAGTATGAAATGTTTGGTTTTTTGTTTTTCCAGATTTCATATGGAGTTTTGTTTATGATTTTTCTAATGGATACACGATTTAAAATATAGCATGATGTATTGACGGCTTCAGCCCAAAAATATTTTTCAACATTAGATTCTTCCAAGATTGTTCTTGCCATTTCTCGTAAGGTTCTATTTTTTCTTTCAACAACTCCATTTTGTTGAGGAGTTCTTGCACAAGACAAATTGTGAGAAATGCCAAGTTCTTCAAGAAAGTATTTGAAAGGGGCATTTATGAATTCTCCTCCATGATCACTTCTTATAGAAATGATGCTGGATTCTTTTTCACTTAGTACCTTTTTACAAAAGATTTTAAAAGCTTCAAAAGCATCATCTTTTTGTTTTAAAAATAGTACCCAAGTGTATCGAGAGAAATCATCAACAATAACAAAACCATATTTCATTCCTCCTAAACTGGTTGTTTTGACAGGACCAAATAAGTCTATGTGAAGTAATTAAAGAATTCTGTTTGTGGAAATAAATTCTTTTGAGTGAAAGCTGCTTTTAACTTGCTTTCCCTTGACACATGCTTCACATATTTTGTCTTTTTCAAAATTCAGTTTTGGTAATCCTCTGACAAGTTCTAATTTTGAAATTTTGGAAATGGTTTTCATGCTGACATGCCCTGCCCTTTTATGCCAGATCCATTTATCTTTATCAATAGATATGAAGTAGGATTCATCAGGCAATTCTTCAAGATATAATACATAAAGGTTTTTCTTTCGGGTTCTAGAAAACAGTTTTTCACCAGATTTTGTTTTTATGATTTCACATAGGTTGGGTTTGAAAATAACTTCACAGCCATTGTCACAAAGTTGACTTATGCTTAAGAGGTTATGTTTCAGACCTTCAACATATTGAACATCAGTTATTTGAGCAGAGTTTTTCTTACCAATTGTCCTTTTACCTTTGATTCGAGCTTGATTGTCATTTCCAAAGGTGACATACCCTCCATCTTTCTTGACGAAGGACATGAAGCAATTTTTATCACCTGTCATATGTCTTGAACAGCCACTGTCCAAGAACCATGGCTTTTTCTTGACACCTTGAGAACCAACCTGCAGTTTTGGTTTCATTAACTTTTGGTACCCATTCTGTCTTGGGTCCTTGTGGATTAGTTCTAAATTTTGATTTTCTGTTAATATGACATGTAGATTCAGAGTGTCCAATCTTAGAACATGAAGAACATTTGATCATTTGTTTTTGAAAAGACTTTTTAACTGGTTTTGACAGATTTTCAGAACTTTCTCCGTTTTCTATTTTAGCTGGAGAACGTTCTTGTTTTTTCTGAGAAAAACCTGTTTTTGTTCCAGATTGTTCTTTTCTCTGTTTGTTCTTGATTTTCTCATCTCTTTTCTTAAAATAACATGCAAATTCAAGATGTCCAATTTTGCTGCAATATGAACATTTGATCTTGCATTTATTCTCTCTTCTTTCTGGAATAAAAAAGTTTTCATACATTTTGGTTTTCTGAGTTTGATTAAAACCAAGACCAGCTTTATCAAATATTCCAACTTGAGATCCCATGATATTTTGAAAGGTTCCAGTAGCTTTAATAAAGTTTAACAGATCATTTTTAAAAAGTTGAACTTCAGCTTTAAAGAGAACGTTCTCCTTTTGAAGTGCAGAGTGATCTTGACTTTCTTGATTTTCAGTGTGAAAGTTTTTGGTCTGAGATTCTTTCAGATTTTGAATGATTTCCTTTAGCTTATCATTCAGAACCTGAGGTTTTCTTTCTCTTCCTTTTCTTTATAAAATTTATCTTTTAAAGAACTACACTTTTGAATTAGTAAGTTTGAATCATTTAATAAGTTTTCAAATTCTTTTTCCATTTGTTCACATAAAATGCAGGATTCAGAATTTGTTACCTCATTTTCTTCAGTGTTTGCCATTAAGCATATGTTAGCTTCTTCATCTTCTTCTTCATCAGATTCATCTGAGTTATCCCATGTGGCCATCATTGATTTCTTTTTGAAAGGAAATCCGTTTGGTGTTCTTTTGTTCAGAGGACACTCAGATTTGTAATGTCCCAACTTATTACATCCAAAACATGTAATTTGGCTTTTGTCTAGTTTTGTTTTAGGATTTTCTTTTCTGTTTGGGAATACCTTCTTGATTTGGTCTCTCCTTCTCATCATTCTTTGAATTCTTCTAGTGAGAAGAGCAATTTCTTCATCAGCATCTTCTTGACCTTTTTCTTGTGGTTCTTCCTCTGTTTGGTCAGGCATGCTTTCTTGAGATGCTTTTAAGGTTATTGCTTTTCCTTTCTTGACAGGTTTATCTTCTTGCAGTAATACCTCATTTGCTTTTAAGGTTCCAATTAGGTCTTCTAGTGCCAGTACTTCAAGATTCTTGGCTTGACTTATAGCTGTTACCATTGGTCTCCATATGACTGGAAGACATCTCATGATCTTTCTTACTCTATCCTGTACTGAGTAAGCCTTTCCCAAGGATCGCATTTCATTCACTATAGTTGTGAACCTTGAATACATTTCATCAATGGTTTCTCCTTCATTCATTTCGAACAGCTCAAATTTTCTTATGCCGATGTCTATTCTTGTTTCTTTGACATGGTTTGTTCCTTCATGATGAATTTGCAATGTATCCTAGATTTCTTTAGCAGTTGTGCATTCATCGACTATTTCACTTTCTTCCCTGCTCAAAGCACACGATAAGAATAGTTGAGCTTTAGAGTTTAAGAGTACCTTAGTTTTGTCTTCCGATGCCCAATCGATTTCTTCCTTTTTGGTAGAGTTTGAATCATTTTGATCAGCTCTTGGAATGAAATCTCCATCTGTAATGATGCGCCACATTCCTGTGTCTTGAGAATTTAGAAACAGCTGCATCTTGTTTTTCCAAAAGTAGTAATCAGTTCCATCAAAATATGGTGGCCTGTTTGAGGATCCTCCTTCAACAATGTATTTTGCTTTTGACATTTTTTCTTCTACATCTTTTTCTCTAGCACTTGGTTAAAGTGTTCTTTTTAGAGACCTTGCTCTAATTCCAATAGAAGTAGCAATGTCAAGTTACAATGAAGGGGGTTTGAATTGTAATCTTGCCTATTTAAAATTTCCTATTAAAAACTTAAGAAAACCAACTCAAGAATGATCTTGGTTATGAAAACAGAAACGGAGAACGTTCTTGGTTTTGAAACAAAAAACGCAGAACGTTCTTGATTAGTTAAAATAACAATTTTTAGTTTCTCTATTTAACTTTGACAATAACAATAACTGAATGTAAATAGAGATAAGGAAGAGATACCACACAAAGATATATCCTGGTTCACCCAACGTGGACTACGTCCAGTCCTCACAACTGTGAGATTTTCACTAAGTGTTCAAAGAACGGAGAACAATCTTCTGGTAATATAGTTAAAGATCAACCTTGATCTGTAACTACATTTCCTTTTCACCCAGAAAGGATTCAATCAAGTCACCTAACTAATTTGCTAGGATTTTACAGTTAACTCTTTTAATCAACCTCAAACTATAAACAATCCTTATAGTTATGAGTTTACAATAATGATTTAAAGAATTGGTTGAAACTGATTATGCTCAACTCTTGTTTGAGAATAAAATCAGAATTAAGAACTCAGTAATATGATCTATAAGTATGAAACGATTTCAGCCTGATTTCTTTTGTGAATGAGATAGCTTTAAGAATGCAAGTGAATGTGACTTAATGAGAATACTTGGCACTTGAAGTTCTTAATAATGCTTGCGAATTTTCCTTCCTTTTATAGATGATTTGAGCAATTATTTCTGGTCAGAAAGAGCTGTTGGTAGTGCTCTGTTTTCCTTCTGATAGAAGCAACGAATCTGTTGACAAAATGCACCATTCATGTGACAGTTTTGGGCTTTGCTGTTTAGGCCGTTTTTCTTAATTTCGCACAAGCTTCCTGCGCGCTTAATGACCCATTAAGCTTTGATAATACTTGATGATAATTGGGCTTTGGTCTGGACACTTGATTTGATCCAAAACTAATTGGAAATGAGTGAATAATTTTCTGCAGAACTGAGAAGTCTTCTTCTGCAGAAATAGAGATTGTTCTACTTAAAAACGGAGAACGTTGATTAAGGGTGGAGAAAGATGATCAATCTGGTCTGATAGTCTTCTGGATAATCTGAGGACTTATGATCAATCTTGAAGTTCAGTTTTGTTCAACTTTCTTGACAGTTCCAGACTAGAGAAAGTTGGAGTTCGTTTTTGACATGCTTAGATTCATGATGATTTATCTTAGTGATTTGAGAACTGTTTTGAGTAAAAATGATTCCTATCTGTTCCTTGCCATGTACTAATGAAATTGGTATAAAGGATTAAGGCAGAATCAATGTAAAAGTGTTGGAGAAAGATTGGTGAAGTGGCTGTGACAATCATTCTTGATGATGGAGCTAAATATCACTAGAAGGGGGGTTGAATTGGGATTTTGGCGTTTAAAAATAGTTTCAAGAGTTTATGAGTTTCTGTCCTCTCAGTGAGGATGCGAACTGGAAAATGGTTTTTTAAACTTTTCAAATGAAAGCAGAATAAATGCAAGGAAAATGTAAAGAGATAGACACACAACTTTTATCCTGGTTCACCCAATGATGGCTACGTCCAGTCCTCACAACCTTGTGAGATTTCACTAAAGATCAAACAGATCAGCCTCTTGCAGAGGATGATTACACTTTGTGTATTCTCAAGCTTCACCAAGCTTACAATCAAGTTTCAAATATTTTCAAGTACAACTTACTTGAAAATTACAGAGTGATATGAGTATGATTTCTAAAATGATATTTCAAAGATCTAGTGTATGGATGTAGAAAGTATGATGAGAGGATGAATATTGCTTATGATAAACTTTAAGATTCTTGATCTTTTTCTGCAATATTGTTGTGTGTTCGAATGATGAGTAGCTTGCTGCCTTTTATAGAGTTCTTGAGGTGTTCTTTCCATGAGACAAGCTTTTGTGACCGTTTGGGATCAATTCAAATCAATCCGTGGTCTTTCATCATATTTACGAAAATGCCATCAACTGTGCTTGGACCTATGTAGTCCATCCTCAGCCTAGCATTGAGCCTTGGTCTTGTGTAGCCTTTTTCTTTTCTCATTCTTCAAGACTTGTGACTTCTATTTTGAGTTTGTTTGCAGCTGCCTTTCTATATATTGACTTTGCTTTATTTTTCCAATCATCCAAGAATGAAATATAGGGCTGCCCTTAGCCTTTGTACATGGGATGGTGGTTTGCAAACATGTGACTTCTTGAAAACCCAAGCTATAAGCCATCCTCGGACCTTGTATAGCTAGCCTTGTGACTTCTTTTGATCAAATGCTTTATATAATTATTTATTCATGCTGGTTTGACCTCTTTTGATGGATTAAAAACGTTATAACAGCGAGGATGGAAAATTTCAACTTGAAGACCCATCCTCTGAAGGTTCTATCCCATCCTCCAGCTTGAAACCTTAATGAATTAACCCAGATTTTTCTTCCTTTTGTTCTAATTGATGATTAACCTGTTTTCTTATAATAATTCACTCAAAAGCATAGATTAGTCATAAAACACAATCATAATCTTTAAACAATTTTGTTATCATTAAAATCATTTGAGAGATTTTGTCTCAACACTTGATTCTGCTGATCTTTCTCTGTTTTGTACAGTTTATGATCATGACTGTTTTATTTGTTTTTGATCTGATTTCTTTGCTTTGCTTGGTACCTATCTTTAATAAAAACACTCAAGAGCACAGATTAAATTAACATAACATTTAGAATCATAATTAATATTTTTAATTAATCTTTGTTTATTTTCATCAAAACTTAATTTGAGAGTTTGTCTTAACACAAACATCATTTCTTGTGCTCCATGGGGAAACCACGTTGATACTACCAGAAAATAAACTAAACAAAACAAACACAAAATATAATATTATTCGTTTAACATCCCACTTTTTGGGATGTTAACTCGAAATATTATTGTCAAAATTTATGGCCAAATCATTTTTCTAAAACAAAACAATAAATTATAAGAACAAATTTCTTTTAATATTAAAATATTAACTAACTTGCTTCATTCTTTCAAATTTAGAATACTTGCAATTACAAAAAGTTAATCTAGTATATACATTTAAAGTAAGTTCTTAAAACCCAAGGATCATGGCATTTTACTACCCGAGGATAAAGTTCTTGGAAAATACAAGGAGCGGAGTTTGAATTGTGTTGGTCCTTTTATACTTTTTCTTTAAACAATACCTTGTTATCAAAAGCTTATCTTATGTTAAACACAAACACTCAAAATATAGATTGAAGAAAAGACATAAAAAACTTAGACACACCAAAAAAAGAGATAAGCGAGTATTTTAAACATACAATAATTGTTATACAAATTTGCAACAACAATTGCTATATCTAGTCCTCCTTTTTAGAAATATATATATCAAGTACAATTAGGGACATAATCCACCAAAGTATTTTTAAATCCATCTATGTAGGCTTTGAGTAGCATTAAAACATCTTGAAGCTAAGTATTGTTTTTCTGCCTCCTTGAGCATTGAGTATTATTATCAAACCTCTTCAATCACTCTAAATTTAAAGGCAACCAAAAGTTCAATCTCTTGTATTTCTCACACCTGTTGGATACACGCACTTCTTGAGTTTAATATTTTTACTCTACTTCTCTATGATAAATATTATTCAAGACCTCTAAAGACCAACCATAATTAAGGTCTCTCAATTTCCTCAAGGATCCTGAAATCGCTCGCCTCTTGAGTTGAGTTTGTAAAGTCCCTCTTCAAGCTAAGTATTCTTCTAACCAACTCTTTAGTAGCCCACTATTGACGTTTGTGCTGTTAAGGAACCGAGTGTTGCACGGGATATATAGACTTTAACATATTAATAGTATTGTGAATAAGATTTTAAATTTTCTAAAATAATATAATTTATTCATTTTGTTTGTAGAGTATTTTTTCAAGTAAGTTTATTTGAGTAATTATTATATATGAGTTGACAAACACACATTTGAGAATATGTAAAATGTTTTGCAGAACGTAATTGCAATTTATTCATATATCTAGTATTAAAAATCCATAGTGAAGATCATCCTACAAACAAAATTCATAAATTATATTTAGTGTTAAAAATCTTAAAAGTATTTTAATAATCATAATATATGTAATTGTGTACCGAAAATTAGATTAGTCATGCTCTTTTTTTGTGTTGTCAAATCTAAATTTATAGTCAAAATAGTTACAAAAATTTAAAAATGATTTTGTCATTTGGTATTCATTTCATTCTAATCCTGTCAAAGAAATGACAAATCTAAATTCCAATATTTTGAGTATGAGACTTCTATACAACATGACTTGAGAATTTTCACAAACAACTCGTATGTACGGTTGAGTAGAAGTAAAACAGATGTAGAAACTTCAAATTGATAGTATTTTTAAAAAATTTGACAACAAAAAACATCTCCGTAAAAAAACAACAAATAATTTTTTAATCTAAATATTAAACATTATTCTTTTATCTATAAATGGTAAATAGTTTTCTCTCGAAGGCACAATAATAACATTCATATAAAGCTGAATATGGACAATCTTCTTTGTCTTTTGAGGAGCCAATATATTTTCATGTCGTAGATAAAATCAAATATGTCTACAAAAACAATACTCTAACCAACAACAATCAAGGTTTTGAGAAAACTGAGCAAAAAGATATAATATGTTACAAAATACCACTTACTCAAAAGCTATTTGTGCAAAAAAAAAATTTTCAACTATATTTACTTCTTTGAAAATAATTGGGTTGCAAGGCAGTAATCGTAGAGATTGTTTGAAGAAGTAGAATAGTATATTTGTAACTCATGACACATTAATAGTTATACATAATATTAGATGCTAAATAATAATAATAATAATAATAATAATATATAATAATAATAATAATAATAATAATAATAATAATAATAATAATAATAATAATAATAATAATAATAGTAGTAAAATGTGTGTTAAAGCAAATTGGAAGTTGAATAATAAGGAGAATTGAAGAGTGAAAACCTTTTAGATGTGCCACATGAGATTTTTTGTTGAGATGACAATATTTGAATGAAATGGCACAATATTAGATGATGTTTATGTGGGAGTCTATTTAAAAAATAAAAAATAAAAAATAAAAAGAATTTTCCAACTATATCTACTTCTTTGAAAATAATTGGGTTGCAAGGCACTAATCGTAGAGATTGTTTGAAGAAGTAGAATAGTATATGTAAAAAAATTATATATTGATTATACTTTAATTTTAACTCATGACACATTAATAGTTATACATAATATTAGTTGCTTAATAATAATAATAATAATAATAATAAAATGTGTCTTAAAGAAAATTAGAAGTTGAACAATAAGGAGAATTGAAGAGGAAAAACCTTTTAGATGTGCCGCATAGAATTTTTTGTTGAGGTGGCAATATTTGAATGAAATGTCACAATATTAGGTCATCAAAAGGCAAACCTAGACCTGCAGAAATTGGAGGTGTACTTAGGAACGATGAAGGGAAAATTCTGGCCAAATTTGTTGGATTAGTAAGGGTAAGAGATTTATGGGTTCTGTAGTTTTAATTCAGACATGAAGTGTAATTTTACTTCCTTAAGGTCTAGTTTGTTCACTTTTAAGTTGTGTTTTTAGAGTTATTTCCAATACTTATATTCCTTTCGATCCCACATGGGTTTATTATTTTATTAAAATAATATTCAAAGAGAAATTTTTGTTTGCTGGTCATGAATACTCCATTAATTTTAACACATTTCACCATCTTTTTTATTTTATAAGCCTTAAATTGTGGAGTTCTTATTTTTACTAAGTCAAATTTTCGACAATTGGATCAGCAGAAGTAGAATTTTCGACAATTGAGTGCATATCACCATCTCTCTTTGTAGAAGCATTTTATAAGATGTTTTAGTCCAACTTTAGCATATAATACGGTGTGGTATTTGCAACTCTTTCTAAAATGTGGGTAAACCACTTTCACTTTGATGTTGGGTTGGACAAAAACAATTCTGATTTATCGAAAGAAAAGAAAAACCTAAGTTTTCTTATTGTGCTCATCTCCAAAGTCACCACTAGTCTTCTTAATATGAGTTTTCGTATAAATCTCATTCAAGTGTAGAGTCCTACCAATATGACGCAATTATAACTATATAAAAGGTATGAATATCTTATTCCCTTGTCACTTTTCTAATTTCCTTGGGTCATTGTGAATACGGTAAATTTTCTAATCCCACCAAATAAAATGCAGTTTCAGTCTCATTCTTTTGAAAAATGTTATGTCATACATCCAACTACGATTGTAGTAATAAAATTAATCTTCTCCATTTTCAATAACACTAGAATATAACCGCACGTTGCGCGGGTGTAATTTGTAAAATATTCTTTAGTATAAATTTATTAAAAAGTTTAAAGGTAATATTTATAGTGTATAAATGTATCAATTTAATCGGAAAAAATGTTTCAAATTTGTAAATTTCTTAATTTATAAGAATAGTGGTTGTATAACAAAAGAAAAAATTGAATAGAAACAATTGAAAAGTTTATAATAAAATGAGTGATTTTCATTCTAAATAATATGATTAAAAAAAGATGAGTTTGTTGAGACAAAATCTCTCAAATGATTTTAATGATAACAAAATTATTTAAAGATTATGATTGTGGTTAATACTAATCTGTGCTTTTGAGTGAATTATTATAAGAAAACAGGTTAATCCTCAATTAGATCAAAAGGAAGAAAAATCTGGGTTAATACATTAAATGTTCAAGCCGGAGGATAGGTCAGAGGATGGGTCTTGTAGCTGAATAGCCATCCTCGCAGAAATAATGTTCTTAATTCATCAAAGGAAGTCAAGACAACATGAATAAATAATTATATAAAGCATTTGATCAAAAGAAGTAAGCTTTTAATTTGCCCCAGACCTTGCGTGCACGCGCTCCTTTTCTCATTGGGCCGTCCATGTGGCGTCGTTCCCTTGAATCTCACTAGCATTTAATGCTACAACGACTGAAACTGCCGTTTCCAACACGCGTGCTTCACACGCCCACCTGCATGCCTTGTCCTGTCAATCAATGTTACATCCTCCCAGGCAAACTGCATCATTATTTTTTTTAACCCTCCATCTCTCTCCAACATTTTTTTTTCTTTCTTTCCCTTTATCTTCCATCAGCATCCTCCTTAACATTGTCTTCCTCACAATCCTTGTTGTCCTTCATCCCATTTCCTCTAAACCTAGAATTAATTTTCTTCCTCAAAAATTATGGCAAGAACTAAGTTTGTTGCTAGAAGAAAATTCGTCTCTCAAGAATATGAAGATACTGAAGATCATTACTCTAGTACAGAGTCTGATCACATTGAGGAAAACACATCTAACACCACTGATAATCAAGCATCATTAACTAATGTTGAACCCTCTGTCACTACTTCTATCCCCTCCATTTCACCCAAACCATCCAAACATTCATCCTCCACTCAATCCTCTGCTCCAACCAGACGATCCTCAAGAATCCTTTCTGGTGTTCTCTCATCTAAAAAATCTGTTCATCAAGACTCTACTGTTCACCTTGTGGAATCAGAAGACTCAGATCAAACGCTTCCCACTGAACCAACCCCTTGTTCACCACCAATTAAAACTTCTACTAAAAAGAACAAAGTCCAAATCGAAAAAATTTCGAAAAAATCCAAATCCTCTTCAAAACGAACAAAGTCCTCACCCTCACAAAAATCTCGACCAAATTCGATTTTTGATTCGGCTGACCATGAAACAAATTACTTATCCAAATGGGTCAACAAATCGGTGGTAAATGGCAAAATTATTGATTTGGCTGACTTAAAGGAAGGAGGCTTTAATGTTGAAGAAATTTTTGATCAGTTGGGCTGGACCTCATTTCTCAAAATCAATGAGCCTCAATACCCTCGATTGGTAAGGGCATTCTATGCTGATTCAAACTGGTCTAAGGGAATTTCTGGGTTCACCATCATTGTGAAAGGTGTCCTCATGGAAATCACTCCAACCACCTTGTGTCAAATCCTTGATATTCGTAATGAAGGAGCTTACTTCTTTTCTGAAAATACGATAGAGTTGAAGAATGCAAAAGCGCCAAGGAACTTTAGGACACTCTAAAGATTCATCATGAAGGATCAAGCCACGTAAAGGAAGCAAGGATTGACATGGGAGTTAGAGAATTCGAGTTATTTGAGATGAAGGAGGATGAAACGATTGATGAAATGTTCTCAAGGCTGACAATCATACTTAACAGCTTGAGATCTCTTGGAAAGGTTTATTCTGTTCAAGAGAGGATAAGAAAAATCTTGAGGAGTTTACCAAAAGAATGGAGGCCAATGGTGACTGCCATCACCGAAGCAAGAGACTTGGCAAACATGAAATTAGAGGACCTGGTTGGAACTCTAAGAGCTCATGAACCTCTGTTGCTGGCTGACAAACCAAGCAAAAAGGGAAAAATGATAGCTCTAAAATCAAGCCAAACAGAAAGCTCATCTTCCAAAAGAGCTGAAGAAGCCACAAAGAAAGAAAGTACAGACTATCCTCTATCTGAGGAAGAGGATGAACTTGCTCTATTTTCCAGAAGGATCCAGAGGATGATAAATCGTAGAGGACAGGAAAAAAGATCTCCTCAAAAAGAAAAAACTAACAAAAGTCAGATTACTTGTTTTGGATGCAACAAGCTGGGTCACTACAAAACTGAGTGTCCTCTGAACAAAAAGAACTCAAGAAGATTTCCCTACAAAAACAAATCTATGATGATCACGTGGTATGATAGTGATGACTCATCCTCGGAGCAAGAAAAGGAAGAAGAGGCCAACCTCTGTCTCATGACGAACTCAGAAACTGAAAAGGTAATCATATCTGAACTTTGTCCTAATTGTAAACAATTAGAAATAGAATTTGACAATCTTTTGAATGACTCAAACACTTTATCTCATAAATGTGGCTTTCTTAAAAACCCAACATTATGAAATAAAGAAGTTAAATGAGGAACTTCAAGCTAAGAATAAAAAATATGAACAAATCATTCTAGACTTGAAGTTATCTCATGAGAAGTTGTCTGAACAACTATCTATTGAAAACAAAAGAAATGTCAAAACTCATCCTCCAAAAGAGGATGCAGAAAAGGAAATTTTGAATATAGAGGTTGAAGAACTCAAAAATGATCTTACCAACTTTGTTAAATCCACTGACACTTTTCAAAAGATTATGGGATCACAATCTGGAATCTTTGACAAAGCTGGTATTGGATTTAAAAGCTCTCAAAAACGAAAACTCTATGAAAATTTTTTTATTCCAAAGAAACAAGAGGATAGGCCAAGATGCACCTTTTGCAAAAAACTTGGACATACTTTCAAAAGATGTTATGCGAAGAAAAGGGCAGATAACATTAAGAAAGGATGTTCATTCTGTGGAAAACATGGGCATCACAATTCTATTTGTTATCACAAAAGAAAATTCCTCACAAGAGGACAAACTAACCAACAAGGACCCACTTCTATATGGGTACCTAAGTCACTATTAAATTCAAACTCAGGTACATCCTCTGATCAACAAAAGAAAGCCTTGGTTCTTGGACAGTGGCTGCTCAAGGCATATGACAGGGGATAGGCATTGCTTTATTTCATTGGAAATAAAGGATGGAGGATCGGTCACATTCGGAAATAATGATAAAACTCAAATAAAAGGTACCGGTATCATTGGTAATAAAAATTCTGCCAAAATTGAAAATGTTCAATATGTAGATGGTTTAAAACATAACTTGCTTAGCATTAGCCAACTTTGTGATAGTGGTTTTGAAGTTTTTTTTAAACCCAATCTATGCGAGGTTAAACACTCATCCTCGGGTAGAGTTTTCTTTTCCGGTTTTCGAAAAAAGAATTTATATGAGCTATATCTTGATGATTTGCCTACTGAATCTTGTTTTGTATCCATTGAAAAGGATAAATGGGTATGGCACAAACGAGCCGGTCATACAAGTTTAAACACTATTTCTAAATTTTCTAAATTAGAACTAGTCAAAGGCCTTCCAAAAATTAATTTTGAAAAGGACAAAATTTGTGAAGCTTGTGCCAAAGGAAAACAAGTTAAAAGTAGCTTTCATTCTAAAAATGTTGTTTCCACAAACCATCCTCTTGAGCTACTTCATATTGATCTTTTTGGTCCTATTAAAACTCCTAGCCTTAGTGGAAAAAGGTACGGATTTGTAATTGTTGATGACTTT
>JBBPBQ010020324.1:41826821-41920232 GCA_037974755.1 Cicer yamashitae | reverse complement strand
GAAAAAATTGATAAATCTGAGGAAGATGAACCTTCATCCTCCAACGCACCCAGTCCAAACGAAGAGGATGAATCTGATCCATCCTCTCAGCAACCTCCACGAGGATGGAAGACAGTCACTTATCATCCTCCATATCTGATTATTGGAGACACGGCTGATGGAGTAAGAACCAGACAGTCTCTTCGAGGAAATGCAGCTGCCATGGCCATGATTTCACAAATTGAACCCAAAAATATTGATCAAGCTATTTGTGATAAATCATGGGTTGAAGCCATGATGGAAGAACTCTCATAGTTTGAAAGAAACAAGGTATGGAACCTTGTACCTCTTCCACTTGAAAAATCCATCATTGGAACAAAATGGATTTTCAGAAACAAACTGAATGAGGATGGAGAGGTAATAAGAAACAAAGCAAGGCTAGTTGCTCAAGGCTACAATCAACAAGAGGGAATTGACTACGATGAAACATTAGTGCCGGTTGCAAGACTTGAAGCTATACGAATCCTCCTAGCATATGCCACCCATAAAGGTATCAAACTATACCAAATGGATGTCAAAAGTGCTTTTTTAAATGGTTTTCTAAATGAGGAGGTGTATGTCAAACAACCTCCTGGATTTGTGGATGAAAAGAAGCCCAATCATGTTTATAAACTCTCAAAAGCTCTTTACGGTTTAAAGCAAGCTCCTCGAGCTTGGTATGAGAGGTTAAGCTCATTGTTAAAAGACAATGGTTTCTTAAGAGGACAGATAGATACAACACTCTTCAAGAAAACTATTGAAAATGATTTCTTGATTGTGCAAATTTATGTTGATGATATAATCTTTGGGTCTACAAACGAAAAGATGTGTGAAGATTTTGCCAACCTCATGCAAAGTGAATTTGAAATGAGCATGATGGGAGAATTGAAATTCTTTCTTGGATTACAAATCAAGCAATTGAAAAATGGCATCTTCATCTCACAAGAAAAATACACTAAAGATCTTCTCAACAAATACAACATGAGTTCAGCCAAGAGTATGGGAACTCCTATGCACTCATCCTCCATGCTTCACAAAGATGATGAAAGAACTCCAATTTCTGAGAAAGGGTATAGAGGGATGATTGGATCCTTATTATACTTAACAGCTAGTAGACCGGACATAGTTTTTGCTGTGGGTCTTTGTGCAAGGTTTCAATCTTCTCCCAAAGAATCTCATCTTACAGCAGTTAAGAGGATTTTAAGATATCTTGTTGGCACAATTAATCTGGGAATCTGGTATGAGAAATGTTCAAATCTTGACCTCATAGCTTATTGTGATGCTGACTATGCGGGAGACAAAGTTGAAAGGAAGAGCACAAGTGGAGGATGCCAATTTCTTGGAAAATCTTTAATAAGTTGGTCATGCAAAAAACAATGTACCATTGCTCTATCAACTACAGAGGCTGAATATGTATCAGCTGCACAATGTTGCTCTCAACTACTGTGGATCGAGAACCAACTAGAGGACTATTCTCTAAGGTACGCAAATATTCCCATCCTCTGTGATAATACAAGTGCTATAAATCTTTCAAAAAATCCAATTCAACATTCTAGATCTAAGCACATTGAAATTAAACACCATTTTATAAGAGATCATGTTCAAAAAGGTGACATTGAATTAATTTTCATTGACACTGAAAATCAATTGGCAGACATTTTTACGAAACCTCTCCAGGAGGATCGGTTTAAAAATATTTTGGAAAAACTCTCCATCATTGATTTTTTTTAAATTAATTGATTAATTGTTTTATCCATTATATCATTTCTGTTTTTTTTATTGTTTTTGTCTGATTTATTATTTTAATTTTTAATATTTTCTGAAAGATCATATCTGTTTTTTAAAAAAAACAAAAAAGAGGGGGAAAATAGGCCTAGAGTTTAGAGGATGGAAAGAACCCAGAGGACGCAGAGTCCATTTTGGTGTTTCTGCTTTTAATTTGCCCCAGACCTTGCGTGCACGCGCTCCTTTTCTCATTGGGCCGTCCATGTGGCGTCGTTCCCTTGAATCTCACTAGCATTTAATGCTACAACGGCTGAAACTGCCGTTTCCAACACGCGTGCTTCACACGTCCACCTGCATGCCTTGTCCTGTCAATCAATGTTACATCCTCCCAGGCAAACTGCATCATTATTTTTTTTAACCCTCCATCTCTCTCCAACATTTTTTTTTTCTTTCTTTCCCTTTATCTTCCATCAGCATCCTCCTTAACATTATCTTCCTCACAATCCTTGTTGTCCTTCATCCCATTTCCTCTAAACCTAGAATTAATTTTCTTCCTCAAAAATTATGGCAAGAACTAAGTTTGTTGCTAGAAGAAAATTCGTCTCTCAAGAACATGAAGATACTGAAGATCATTACTCTAGTACGGAGTCTGATCACATTGAGGAAAACACATCTAACACCACTGATAATCAAGCATCATTAACTAATGTTGAACCCTCTGTCACTACTTCTATCCCCTCCATTTCACCCAAACCATCCAAACATTCATCCTCCACTCAATCCTCTGCTCCAACCAGACGATCCTCAAGAATCCTTTCTGGTGTTCTCTCATCTAAAAAATCTGTTCATCAAGACTCTACTGTTCACCTTGTGGAATCAGAAGACTCAGATCAAACGCTTCCCACTGAACCAACCCCTTGTTCACCACCAATTAAAACTTCTACTAAAAAGAACAAAGTCCAAATCGAAAAAATTTCGAAAAAATCCAAATCCTCTTCAAAACGAAAAAAGTCCTCACCCTCACAAAAATCTCGACCAAATTCGATTTTTGATTCGGCTGACCACGAAACAAATTACTTATCCAAATGGGTCAACAAATCGGTGGTAAATGGCAAAATTATTGATTTGGCTGACTTAAAGGAAGGAGGCTTTAATGTTGAAGAAATTTTTGATCAGTTGGGCTGGACCTCATTTCTCAAAATCAATGAGCCTCAATACCCTCGATTGGTAAGGGCATTCTATGCTGATTCAAACTGGTCTAAGGGAATTTCTGGGTTCACCATCATTGTGAAAGGTGTCCTCATGGAAATCACTCCAACCACCTTGTGTCAAATCCTTGATATTCGTAATGAAGGAGCTTACTTCTTTTCTGAAAATTGGTACTCTGAACATTTTCATCCAACCCACTAAACCCCACGTGGCTTCAAACCTCCTCCCATTGTGTCGCATTCTACACAACATTTGTGTTCACTGCATTGTCCCTCGTGCTGGCAGTTTTGAAAAAGTGACTGAGTTGGATGTTCTTCTCCTTCATCATTTGATCACGGGCTCCTCTCTCCATCTGGGAAACATCATTTTTAACTTCATGTTAAATGCAGCAATTTTGGGTAGGTCAGCACCGTATGGTATGATCTTAACCAAACTTTTCAAGTTTTTCAAGGTTCCTTTGGAGGATGAACCTTCTCTGCAATTTAACAATACATTCTCTGTAATACCCGTAAATTTTAAAATGTACCCCTTTTTGTATTTTGGAGGTGTTATATGTGAATTCTGGGGCTTTTTAGCCAGTTTATTGGTATTTTGGATGTTAAAATGCCATGAATATTTTTGTGGGTCCCATTTTAAATTATTTGGCGAGAAATAATTTAATTACGTTGCGGAAAATTTATTACCGGATTGTTTTGTTAAAAATATCTATAGTTGCAGAAAATTTTACCTGTCAATTGAGCTGCAATGAGAATAGATATGTGTGTGAGATAGCATTTCCATGGATTTGCAACCTTTGGATATACCGGAATGGAAGTGGGATAGCATTTCCATGGATTTTATCACTGGATTGCCGAGAACGAGGAGGAAGAATGATTCTATATGGGTGATAGTGGATCGGTTGACTAAATCCGTGCACTTTTTACCAGTGAAGACCACTTATAAGGTAGATAAGCTAACAGATCTACATTGCTGAGATTGTGAGATTACATGGAGTACCGTCGAGCATTGTGTCAGACCGTGATCCAAAATTCACATCGCACTTTTGGGGAGCATTGCATGATGCGTTGGGAACGAAATTACGATTGAGTTCAGCTTACCATCCGCAAACTGACGGACAGACTGAGAGAACAAATCAGTCATTGGAAGATCTTTTGAGAGCTTGTGTTTTGGATGATAGAGGAAGCTGGGATGATGTGCTCCCATTGGTTGAATTTACTTATAACAACAGTTTCCACGCGAGTATTGGTATGGCACCATATGAGGCTTTATATGGGCGCAAGTGTCAAACACCTTTATGTTGGTATAAGGACGGTGAAAGCATGATTGTAGGACCTGAGATGGTGCAACAGACTACCGATAAGGTGAAGAGGATAAAGGAGAAAATGAAGACTTCACAAGATCGTCAAAAGAGTTATGCGGACAAGCGTCGTAGACCTCTAGAATTTGAGCAAGGTGACCATGTGTTTCTGACAGTCACGCCTACAATGGGAGTTGGTAGATCCTCGAAATCGAAGAAGTTGACTCCTAAATTTATTGGACCATATCAGAATTCTGCACGAATCGGACCGATAGCTTATCGGATTGCATTGCCTCCGATACTGTCTAATATTCACGACGTGTTCCATGTGTTGCAATTGAGGAAATATATTTCAGATCCGTCGCATGTGATTGAACCGGATACGATTCAGCTGAAGGAGAATTTGTCATTTGAAGTACCACCTGTGAGGATTGATGACAGGAAGATTAAGCGATTAAGGAACAAAGATGTTTCGTTGGTCAAGGTGATTTGGAACCCAAATACGGGAGATGCGACTTGGGAATTGGAGAGCAAGATGAGGGAACAACATCCTGGGTTGTTTGCTGACGCGTAGTTTCGAGGACGAAACTATTTTTAGGGGGGTAGAATGTAATACCCGTAAATTTTAAAATGTACCCCTTTTTGTATTTTGGAGGTGTTATATGTGAATTCTGGGGCTTTTTAGCCAGTTTATTGGTATTTTGGATGTTAAAATGCCATGAATATTTTTGTGGGTCCCGTTTTAAATTATTTGGCGAGAAATAATTTAATTACGTTGCGGAAAATTTATTACCGGACTGTTTTGTTAAAAATATCTATAGTTGCAGAAAATTTTACCTGTCAATTGAGCTGCAATGAGAATAGATATTTTTATCAAAATTGTTGGGGTGTGTGTGAGAATGTTTGAAATAGGTTGGTTTGGGATATTTATATAAATAGATATATATATATATATTATCTTGGATGAGTAGTATATATATATATATGAAAAGAAAGAAAAGAAAAGGGAAGAAAAGGAAAAACATTTCCCGGTTCGCGTCTGCCTCTCATTCTTCCTCTCTTTCTTTGTTTTTATTTCAAAAACCCCAAACACAAAACCTCACGTATCACCTAGATCTAAGCTTTATCTCGCGAAGCGACTGAAGAGAAAGTTGATCGTGATCACGTTGCGGTGCTTGGGAACTAACTTTCGAAGCGTCGTGCGAAGTGAAAATTTGTCGAAATTTATCGCGAAACCGTAATCGGTTGTTCGAGCTACCGTCGAGGTAAGGGGCTCCTTCCAAACTTTTAGTTTGCATTTAGGACCTTATTTGTGAGGTGGGGGAAAATAAATTTGGTGGGTTTAAGGTGTGATGTTGTGAGAAATGAATTTAATGCATTTTGTGGGTAAAATAGTGAAATTGAATTTAATAAGTTTTGAGGTGTGGGTGATTTTTGCTTGGTATGGTTGATATGTTTATGGGTGATTTTATGAATGTTGAGATATGCTTCATGTTTGAAGATGTGGGGTTTTGAATAAATGAAATTTAAGTGTGAATTTTGATTTGGTGTGAAATGAATTGATGAGATTGTGTATGTGATGATTTGAATTCAACATGATTTGTGAATTCAATTTCATGTGATTTGAGGATTGTATGCGTGGAGTATGCTCTGTGTTAAATTTGAAAATCATTAGTGTTAAATGAGCATTAAAAATGGGGAATCTTTTAATAGCTGCATTTACTTAATGATTGTGGTGTCAAGAGTCAGAGTATGATCATGCATTTCATAGTAGTGATAGTGGTGACCGGATGGGCCACGGGATGATTCCATGTGAATTGTTGGTTCATCTTATCCTTGCGGGGATTATCGCGTCGGTGATAGTGGTGACCGGATGGGCCACGGGATGATTCCATGTGAGTTGTTGGTTCATCTTATCCGTACGGGGGATGATTCCATGTGAATTGTTGGTTCATCCCACCCTTACATGGACTATCGCGTCGTGCTAACCTGTGAGAGGTTGCACATTAGTAAATCGTGCTAGCCTGTGAGAGACTGCACCTTGGTAATTAGTACTAGTCTGTGAGAGGCTGTACAATTATGATTTACGCCCCTCGATGAGGGTTTTGTTGATATTCCGGAATCATGAGCATTGGCATATACGCATTGCATTAGGGTGCTTGGCACGCGAGTCATGTTTGACATGTTATGATGTTTGTATATGCGTACTTGATTGTGATGAGTGATTTGTGTTGTGTTGGTGTTTGTGATTGATTGAATTGGTGTTGAAAGTGTTGGAATGAATTTGGAAGTGTTGGAATGTTTTTGAAAGGGTTAAAAACTGATTTTCTGCTGTTTTGACAGGTGTATTCGACTACACCTGTGTTGTAGTCGAATACAGATGATTAAATTAGCTACTGACTTGATTTTTTTGAAGTGTATTCGACTACACAAGGTGCTGTATTCGAATATAGTTGAATGGAATGCTGTATTCGAATACAGTAGTGTTGTCAGTGCTATTTTTGCTGTTTTTCTGCTGTTTTCGCAAGTGTATTCGACTACACAGTGGTTGTATTCGAATACAACAGTGAAATTTTGTCCAAAACTTCATTTTTCAACTTTGTTTATGCATGTTTAGCATATGTAAACCCTTCTTAGATGTATGCTAATTTGGAGTGTGATTCTTATGCATTTAAAAACATAAATGCTACGTGATGTTTGTTAATTTCGGATTGGTGACCCTTTACAACTTTTGTGGAAATCTGGGCTTTGCCCTTAGATGAGATACAGAATCGTCCTGCCGGGTAGTACCCTGGAGAGGGGAAGGTAGTTAGCGATGTCTGATCGGAGCTGGGTCAGGAGTTTTGTGTTGGGCGCATGGAGGTCACCCGGGCTGTATAGCTTTTTGGTAGCATGATCAGACTAGGCGACTGTATAGGTCCTTGAGTCTTTCTTTTGGTTGTGTAATTATTTATTTGGGAAGACTGTACCTATATTGTCAGCCTGACTTATTATTTTGATGGGTCCCTGTAAACTTTTGATATGACTTGGAAACGTTTAAATACTTTGGATCTGTAAATTCTAAACTTATTTCCGCTGCTGTAAATGATGTTGATTTTGTTGTTGTGTTACGACATTAAATAGTTTATCCAAAAGTATTTACTTCCTCATTTATTTACTTATTTAAAAAAAAAAAAAAATACACGTGTTTTAGGTGTTAAAAATCGGGTTGTTACATTCTCCATGAAGAATGTTAAACAGATGCGTCTTCAGCCTTCTACACCACCCACTTAGTCGACCACCTCAAAGAAAAGGAAAACAAGAAGTTCCTCCTCTACTGCTGCTCCACTCGAACAACCATCAGATCAACCTCCTTATGAGGATACTCCCAATCCACCTCAAGAGACCATTATGGAAGCTGCACCCACTCCTTCTCCGCCTCTGTCCACTGTTGTTCCCTCTCCACCAAAATCCCCTCCGTTGCCTTCTGATTTAGATATGCCCATTGAAGAGTCACAACCACAATCCGCTAATGATCCTCCTCATGAGGATGCTGTCCAAAATGATCCTCGTGCTCTCATGGAAGACGGTGAAGAACTTTACTTTGATCTCAATCTTACATATCATCATTTCTCACCTGAATCTTTGCCTAAGGAATTTCCTCCTGATTTGCAAGAAGATATTCTTATACCTCCTACTTCTCCTCCTCTTTCAACTCATGTTGACATTGTTCCTGAACAACCCCAACCTCTACCTGAGGTTCCTGTTGGGTTCTGCTCTCTAGATTCATTTTTAGCGCCAACCAATGATTAACCTTCTAAGGACAATGTTGGAAGTTCGCAGAATAAGAGCTCCAGCGTCAACAATCAGCCCAAGGACTCTGGCCCTGGCCAACGTACTAAGGAACGGAAGCTCACTAAGCATATGAAGCTCCTGAAGACCATCAGGAAGGATCAGCAGAAACTGATTCGTCGTTTCGACCACCTTCAGAACTCGTTTGCACAATTTGGGCTCATTCTTGAATGGGTTACCAAACATATGGTTAATACGGTTGATCCTAACGTTTCTCTTCCTGAGCTCCCTGCCATGCCTACGTTTGTTGTTCCTGTTTCCTCCCCTTCATCCTCTTCTGATGAGCCGTCCTCTTCTGAGTAGCCACCTCACTCCTATACTTTTTGCTGCTGCCATAATTCTGGGGGAGAACGATTATGATGTCCTTTTGATGTTTTGCTGATTATGATGTTTTGTTGTTTTTGTTGCTTTGCTAATTAAATGTTTTGATGTTTTAAAATGACTATGCATGTTTAACGTTTATGCGATTACAACATTACTGGTTTGAAATATCATTATGGTTTTCTTTATTTTGATAGATTCATATCATTGGCATACATTCAAGGGGAGTAATTTTTTTATTAGCACTTAAATTTTTTAAGCACTTAAAATTTTAAAAATAAATTACTCACTTGATTCAGGGGGAGCATAAACATTTTACATCATCATATTTAAAAATCATAATCTAAAGAATTTTGTCATCATCAAAAAGGGGGAGATTGTTGAGACAAAATCTCTCAAATGATTTTAATGATAACAAAATTATTTAAAGATTATGATTGTGGTTAATACTAATCTGTGCTTTTGAGTGAATTATTATAAGAAAACAGGTTAATCCTCAATTAGATCAAAAGGAAGAAAAATCTGGGTTAATACATTAAATGTTCAAGCCGGAGGATAGGTCAGAGGATGGGTCTTGTAGCTGAATAGCCATCCTCGCAGAAATAATGTTCTTAATTCATCAAAGGAAGTCAAGACAACATGAATAAATAATTATATAAAGCATTTGATCAAAAGAAATCAAAAGGCCAGCTGTATTAGGTTCAAGGATGGTTCAACGTATGGATATTCAAAATAGTCACATGTTTGCAAACCACCATCCCATGTGCAAAGGCTAAGGGCAGCCCTATATTTCATTCTTGGATGATTGGAAAAATAAAGCAAAGTCAATATAGAGAAAGGCAACTGCAAACAAGCTCAAAATAGAAGTCACAAGTCTTGAAGAATGAAAAAAGTAAAAGGCTACACAAGACCAAAGTTCAATGACTAGGCTGAGGATGGCCAGCATAGGTCCAAGGATAGCTGGATGGCATTTTCTTAAATATGATGAAAGACCATGGTTTGTTTTGAATTAAATTCAAACGGTCACAAAAGCTTGTCACATGGAAAGAACATCACAAGTCCTCTATAAAAGGCAGCAAGCTATTCATCATCAACACACCACAACATTGCAGAAAAAAGATCAAAATCTTAAGTCTATCATAAGCAATAGCCATCCTCTCTTTACACTTTCTACACTCATACACTAGATCATTGAAATATCATTTTAGAAAGTGTTTAAGTAAAGAGAAAGCAATCATACTCTTATCACTCTGTAATTTTCAAGTAAGTTGTACTTGAAAATATTTGAAACTCAAATGTAAGCTTGGTGAAGCTTGAGAATACACAAAGTGTAATCATCCTCGGTGAGAGGTTGATCTGATTGTTTTAGTGAAATCTCACAAGAGTGTGAGGACTAGACGTTGCCATCATTGGGTGAACCAGTATAAAAGTTGTGTGTCTATCTCTTTACATTCTTCTTGCATTTATTCTGCTTTCATTTGAAAAGTTTAAAAATCTATTTTCCAGATCGCATCCTCTCTATGAGGACAGAAACTCAAAAACTCTTGAAACTATTTTTAAACGCCAAAATCCCTATTCAACCCCCCTTCTAGTGATATTTAGCTCCATCAGAGTTAGTGTTTCTATACACAATTAAAAAGATTTAAATAAAATGAGTGATTTTGACTCTAAAAATATTATTAAAAAAAGATGAGTGATTGTTTGTATTTATTTTGTTTTATTTTAAACATTCAATCATTATAGAATATTTTCTTCCGATAAAAAATAGAATATATATTTTGCAATCATTGATTTGAGATATATTTGTAAGAATTGGTTTTTATATGATTATTATTTTTATTTTTATTTTTATTTTTATTTTACTTTTCATCTTGAGCACTATTATTTCTTTATTCTTTTTTTGACTAATTGAACGAAATATTATTTCTTATATTTTATGTTTCATATCTCATTTTCACTTAAACTTTCGATAACTAATTCTTATATAGAGGTGTTATGTCACGTATTTCTTTCAAAAATATTTTGATTTAATTATCCTTTTGGAGACTGTATATAATGAATAAACTCAAAGTATTATTTTTTACGACAAAAATACGAAATAATGTTGGGAATGATAAGAAATCACTACTTGATTTTGATTATTTTTACCGTTAATTGAAACTATGCTCTAATTTATACTTCATCCAATCTATAAGTTCAATATTTTGAAATGAATGTATTTATTTTCATGAACAATTTATATAGACAAATACTTAAATTTTATATTACTTTGAAAATACTTAATGTATAATTTAACATTTTTATTTTTTAAAAAATATTCTTTGTTGGTTTTTTTTTGCAAAGGTTTGCAAATTTAAATGCATGTGTTTTGATATTTTTTATTTATTTTAATTTAAACTTCATTGGATTGTTTGTCCATAAGTTTGATTATTGATTTTTCATGTTATTATTGTGTTTTTATATATTTTGTGGTAATTTATGGTTGGTACATTTTAATTAATAAAATGTAATTTAAATATTGTGATGTATTTATATGCAATAAATGAAAAAAGTAATTAACAATTAAATCAAGTTTGTAATGGGAGTTATATTTTTATTGTTTTTTTTTTTAGTTATAGAGATATAAACAAAGAATTAGTAGAATGTGGAAAAAAAAATGAATGAATTCCAGAGGTGCCACATCATACTATTGAATGATGTGTCAAAATGAGTGTCACATGTCAACATATTATTTTGGGGGTTTGTTTTAATATATTATATTGTTTTTAAGTATCACTTTGAGTTGTGTGTCTCATATTCTTAGTTTTACTTCAATGTAGTATATGTTGAGTAGCTTACAAATTGTAGTTGAAAAAGTTTGACTCAAGTAAATTTTAATCATGTTTAAAAGATATGTGCCATTGAATTGGATCAAGTAAATTCGATCATTTTAAATTTCAGAAGACAAATCTGCATGTATTGTGGAAATTTTTCAAATTTCAAATGTTAAAGTTAATGACTTTGATCATTTTAATCATCGACCTTTGTGGTAATTGTGAAATTTTTTATTTTAAATCGGAGATATTAGAATTTTAATTTACAAACATTCAAACTATTATTAATATTAACAGAATAATCATTATCATTAATATTTTGGTTACAAAATATTAATTGTCAAACAATTATAAGTATACATCAAATACAATTAATTACAAATGAATTACTTTAATTTCATCTATTATATATATTTAAATATTTGTATTTGATTTTCTACTTTGAATATTGGTAAATATATATAGTATATAAATATTTAGAAATGGTGGACAAAGTCATGTCTCTTTGAATTTTGATCAGTTTTATTTTACTAAAACTAATTAAATTTAATTTGTTGTTTTATAATGTTAATTGACACGAAATTAAAGTAATTTATTTGCAATTATACGTATTTGATGTATATTAATATTTTGTAACCGAATTGTTATAAATTTTAGATTTTAGTTTTGAAACCAAAATGTTAATGATTATGATTACTCAATTAATATTAATAATATTTTGAAGGTTTCTAAATTAAAATTCTGATGTATCCGATTTAAAATAAAAAAATTCATAATTACCACAAAGATCGATGATTAAAATGATCGAGTGAAAGAACAAAAAATATTTGTATTTGATTTTCTACTCTGAATATTGGTAAATATATATATAGTATATAAATATTTAGAAATGACGAACAAAGTCATATCTCTTTGAATCTTGGTCAGTTTTATTTTACTGAAATTAATTAAATTTAATTTGTTGTTTTATAGTGTTAATTGACATGAAATTAAAGTAATTCATTTGCAATTATTTGTATTTGATGTATATATTTATAATTGTTTGACAATTAATATTTTGTAACCGAATTGTTATAAATTTTGAATTTCGGTTTTGAAACCAAAATGTTAACGATTATGATTACTCTATTAATATTAATAATAGTTTGAATGTTTGTAAATTAAAATTATAATATATCCGATTTAAAATAAAAAAAATTCACAATTACCACAAAGATCGATATTAAAATGATCGAGTGAGAGAATAAAAAATATTTGTATTTGATTTTCTACTTTGAATATTGGTAAATATATTTATTTTATTTATTCAAGTCATTCGTATAACATCGGTACTTCTCTTCTATGAATTATATTGGTACAATTGTATATATATTATTGATATAAATACTAAATTGAGACATAAAACTTCATATTATTTTTTTAAAAAAATTCCCTTAAATTAAATAAAATAAAAATATACCCGCGCAACGCGCGGGTTAGCATCTAGTTATTATTAAGTAAAAGCTACAAGTATATTGTACATTAAAATTTTTAAGCATCGAAAAGAAAAATAGATTTCATTATCAAATATACCATTCTTCTTATATTTTAGATCATTCTTCGTAGTTTTTCTAACTTTATAAATTGGATCTTATTTTTTAGAAAAAATAAAATACAAAAGTACTATTTTAAACGGTTAAAGTGGTTATTTGACTTCAAGAGTAACTCTGTGATGAGTTACTTTGCGTAATAATTCAATAGTTACGCTAAATTTCACTAATCCAACCGTTAATTATTCAAGTAATATATTAATGATAAGCATATAAAGTTTTATATAAATCTAAATTTTTTGTAGCTATGTAATCTAATAATCGATATTTATTTATATTTTTTTTAAGTTTATTATACATTCATTTGAATTACTTAATGAAGTATCAAATAGTTTTAAAATTTAAAAGAAAATTGTATAGTTGATCTACTCAAAAAGAACTTTTGCTTTAACGGTTGGATTAGTGAAATTCGTCGTTTATATTGAGTTATCAAGCAGAGTAACTCATTCCATTACAAAGTTATTTCTGAAGTCAACGAATCTACACTCATATAATTATTCATATTATTATTATGAGAAATGAGAACAACTAATCACTGCCGTTAAATTGTAATTAACTAAGATTAATGGTCTAAATTGTTTTCCATTAAAATAGCTACCGCGAATGAGCCTTCACTTGAACATAATACAAACTAGAATATGACTTGTGTGTTGCGCGGGATATATAGATTTTAAAATTAGTAAGAAATAATATAAATAATTGATTTTGTTTGTAGATTATTTTTTTCAAGTGAGTTTATTTAAGTAATTATTATATATGAGTTTATAAACACACATTTGAGAATATGTAGAATGTTTTGGAGAACGTAATTGATGGAGCTAAATATCACTAGAAGGAGGGTTGAATAGGGATTTTGGCGTTTAAAAATAGTTTCAAGAGTTTTTGAGTTTCTGTCCTCTCTGAGAGGATACGAACAGGAAAATAGATTTTCAACCTTTTTGAATAAGAACAGAATAAATGCAAGGGAAGTATAAAGAGAGAGACACACAACGTTTATACTGGTTCACCCAAATATGGCTACGTCCAGTCCTCACACCCTTGTGAGATTTCACTAAAGATCAATCAGATCAGCCTCTTGCAGAGGATGATTACACTTTGTGTATTCTCAAGCTTCACCAAGCTTACAACCAAGTTTCAAATATTTTCAAGTACAACTTACTTGAAAATTACAGAGTGATACGAATATGATTTCTTTCTCTTTACTTAAACACTTTCTAAAAAGATATTTCAAAGATCTAGTGTATGAATGTAGAAAGTATAAAGAGAGGATGAATATTGCTTATGATAAACTTTAAGATTCTTGATCTTTTTCTGCAATATTGTTGTGTGTTGAATGATGAATAGCTTGCTGCCTTTTATAGAGGTCTTGTGATGTTCTTTCCATGAGACAAGCTTTTGTGACCGTTTGGAATCAAATCAAAACAATCCAAGGTCTTTCATCATATTTACAAAAATGCCATCCAGCTGTCCTTGGACATATGCAGTCCATCCTCAGCCTGGAAATTGACTTGCATTGGACCTTGGTCTTGTGTTGTCTTTTTCTTTTCTCATTCTTCAAGACCTGTAGACTTCTATTTTGAGTTTGTTTGTAGTTGCCTTTCTGTAGATTGACTTTGCTTTATTTTTCCAATCATACAAGAATGATATATAGGTCTGCATTTAGCCTTTGCACATAGGAAGGTAGTTTGCAACATGTGACTTCTTGAAAATCCAAGCTTTATGCCATCCTCGTACCTTGTACAGCTGGCCTTCTGATTTCTTTTGATCAAATGCTTTTTATATTCATTTATTCATGTTGTTTTGACTCCCTTTGATGAATTAAAAACATTATTTCAGCGAGGATGAGAAATTTATACTTGAAGACCCATCCTCTCAAAGTTCTGTCCTATCCTCCAGCTTGAACACTTAATAAATTAACCCAGATTTTTCTCCCTTTTGATCTAATTGAAGATTAACCTGTTTTCTTATAATAATTCACTCATAAGGACATATTAGTCATTTACCACAATCATAATCTTTAAATAATTTTGTTGTCATTAAAATCATTTGAGAGATTTTGTCTCAACAGTAATTGCAACTAATTCATATATAAAATTTTACCCATTGAATTATTATGTTAAAATTTTAGTTATATTTTAATAAATGAATAAGATTTAAAACTTTTAAAAAAAGTATTTAAAGGTTTGATCAACCGATCTAAGTTGACACATTCAGATGAGGACACAAGATGGAAAATACAAAGTGAAAAGTAGAATTAAAAATGGCAAGACAAAATGAGTGTTGTTTTCATCATAGTAAAAATGGTTGCAACATTTTAATTTAACTTTAGTTGCTCTCTTAATAAGAAAATATTATTAGAAAAAGTGGAAGAACAAATCTAAATTTATTTTCAAAATATTGTTAGAAAAATATGTATATGATTTTGTCAATTGATATTCATTTCATTCTAACCTTGAGTATGAGACTTTTATACAATCTGACTTGAAAATTTTTACAACCTTTGTATGTACGGTTGAGTAGAAGTATAATAGATGTAGAAACTTAAAATAAGCAGTATTTAAAAAAAATTGACAACATAAAACATGTCTTTACAAAAAACAACAAATAATTTCTGAATCTAAATATTAAACATTAGTCTTTTATCTATTAAACGACACATAGCTATAAATCTCCCGAAAACACAATAATAACACTACTATGAAGTTGAATATGGACCATGTTGTATATGAGATCAAATATGTCTGCAAAAACAATACTCTAACTAACAACAATCAATGTTTTGTGAAAAATGAGCAAATAGGTAGAATATATTATAAAATACCACTTACTCAAAAACTATTTATGCAAAAGAAGAATTTTTCAACTCTTATCTAATTCTTTGAAAATAATTGGGCTGCAAAGAGGTTTTCTTGAGTTCGTAAAACGGGATTGTGAAAATTCTTTCGTATCCGGAATATTTTCTCGTAGCAGTGGCTGACCTACGATTCGAAAGCTAATTGCATAAGGTGTATGAAAGTGGTTACAAGAAAAAAAGAATTTATTTACCATTTAAACAATTACAAATTCATAATTGGAGGAGACACACTACTGCAATGCAAATAATAGGAGTTATTAAGCAAAATATAACGGCAAAGTAAATATTGGAGTTTCAATTTTGTTTTTAATAAAACACTAATTGTAGAGAGATTGACAACCCACTAAGAGAGATTGTTTGAAGGAGTAGTGTCAAAAAAAACTTATATAGCAAAATTAATAGTGAGATGATAGGTGGGGTTGTTTTAATAAAATTGTATATAAAAAATGGAGTATAAATATTTTAAAAGATAACCATAAAATATTTTATTGATCTCATTAAAAATAAACTATTTTTTCTATTAAAATATATATTTTTTCCACCATGATGATACTATGCAATATTTAATTGGAGGAAATTAAACAATTGTAGAAACAAAAAATGTGAGGAATATGGACACTAAATATTTATTACTCTTCATTTGAGGAAACTTAGAGAGTTATGTGTTACACTTAGAGAGGTATGTGCTACACTATTTGACTCCATGTGTCTAAAGATGAGATGAGAAGTATACTATAGTTGTCATCATATAATATTGCATAACTTATTCATTATATCACTGAAATTTAAGATGTGTATTGGCGTTAAAAATCGGCGTATATTTGAAAAATATATTGGATGACACATAACATACTCCGTAATAAAATATAAGTACAATTTGGTCAAATACATTGATGTATTTGCACTAAATGTCTACACACGCAACAGTTAACCATAAATCAAAACATATTATAATTATAAATATAATTAAAACTCAAATATGTAAATTTAAAAAATGTAAAAAAATTATCACATGTTTTGCTTATCTAAAAGCACCTAAAATGAATATACAAAGAATCACAAATTGGATGCAAGCAATTACAAAATTTTCGACAATCAATCTAACACAAATTATAATAGAAAAGTTGCATAGAGACCAAGTGTATGTGTCTGTCTTCCTATTTCCAAATAAACATAAACAATATATAATATAGAATAACTTCCACAAATTACTGTCATTTATATATTTTCTTGATAAACATTTAAAATGACTAATATATTAACAAGAGTTAAAACCATTAAAAAAATTGTTACCAATAATGATAGAGGAGTCATGAGTGTTGATTAACTAATATTGATTATACTTTGATTTGCAACTCATGGCACATGAATAGTTACAAATGATATTAGATGCTAAATAGTAATAATAATGTAAAATGTGTGTTAAAACAAATTGAAAATGGAATATTAAGGAGGATGGAAGAGGGAGGATGAAAGAGTACATTTTAGATATGTCACATGAGATTTTTGTTAAGATGACAATGTTTGAATGAAATGGTACAATGTTGAATGATGTGTCACTGATGGAGCTAAATATCACTAGAAGGGGGGTTGAATAGGGATTTTGGCGTTTAAAAATAATTTAAAGAGTTTTTGAATTGTTGTCCTCTCTGAGAGGATGCGAACTGAAAAATAGAATTTTAAACTTTTAAATAAGAACAGAGTAAATGCAAGGAAAATATAAAGAGATAGACACACAGATTTTATACTGGTTTACCCAAAGATGGCTACGTCCAGTCCTCACACCCTTGTGAGATTTCACTAAAGATCAATCAGATCAGTCTCTTGCAGAGGATGATTACACTCGGTGTTTTCTCAAGCTTCACCAAGCTTACAACCTTGTTCCTTACAAGTTTCAAATATTTTCAAGTACACCTTACTTGAAAATTACAGAGTGATATGAATATGATTTCTTTCTCTTTACTTAAACACTTTCTAAAAAGATATTTCAAAGATCTAATGTATGAATGTAGAAAGTATAAAGAGGATGAATATTGCTTATGATAAACTTAAGATTCTTGATCTTTTTCTGCAATATTGTTGTGTGTTTAGTGATGAATAGCTTGCTGCCTTTTATAGAGATCTTGTGATGTTCTTTCCATGTGACAAGCTCTTGTGACCGTTGGGAATCAAATTAAAACAATCCAAGGTCTTTCATCATATTTACGAAAATGCCATCCAGCTGTCCTTGGATAGAAGCAGTCCATCCTCAGCCTGGAAATAGACTCTCATTGGACCTTGATCTTGTGTTGTCTTTTTCGTTTCTCATTCTTCAAGACCTGTAGGACTTCTATTTTGAGTTTGTTTGTAGTTGCATTTCTGTATATTGACTTTGCTTTATTTTTTCAATCATACAAGAATGATATATAGGTCTGCACATTAGCCTTTGCACATAGGAAGGTAGTTTGCAACATGTGACTATTTTGAAGATCCATGCTTTATGCCATCCTCGTACCTTGTACAGCTGGCCTTCTGATTTCTTTTGATCAGATGCTTTAAATATTCATTTATTCATGTTGTTTTGGCTTCTTTTGATGAATTATAAACATTATTTCAGCGAGGATGAGAAGTTTATACTTGAAGTCCCATCCTCTCAAAGTTCTGTCCTATCCTCTAGCTTGAACACTTAAAGGATTAACCCAGATTTTTTTTTCCCTTTTGATCTAATTGAAGATTAACCTGTTTTCTTATAATAATTCACTCAAAAGCACAGATTAATCATTAACCACAATCATAATCTTTAAATAATTTTGTTATCATTAAAATCATTTGAGAGATTTTGTCTCAACAATCTCCCCCTTTTTGATGATGACAAAATTCTTTAGATTATGATTTTAAGTATGATGATGTTAAATGTTTATGCTCCCCCTGAATCAAGTGAGTAATTTTTAAAATTTTAAGTGCTAAAAAAAATTATTACTCCCCCTGAATGTATGCCAGAAATATGAATCTAAGAAAGTAAAGAAAGACCATAATGATATTTAAAACCAATAATGTTATAATGGCATAAACCTTAAACATAGTCATTTCAAAACATAGAACAGCAAAACATTAATCAACAAAACATCAACTTAACAAACATCAAAACATCATGATCATAGCAGCAAAACATCATAATCATTCTCCCCCTGAATTGTGGCAGCAGCAAAAAATAAGAGTGAAAATTCTACTCTGGAGAGGACGGCTCATCAGAGGAGGACGAAGGGGAGGAAACAGGAACAGCAAACGAAGGCATGGCAAAGAGCTCAGAAAGATGAACATCAGGAGCAGCCGCAGTAACTAGATGTTTGGTAACCCATTCAAGAATGAGTCCAAACTGTGCAAACGAGTTCTGGAAGAGATCGAAACGTCGAATCAGTTTCTGTTGATCCTTCCTGATGGTCTTCAGGAGCCGCATTTGCTTAGTGAATTTCCGTTCCTCAGTACGTTTGCCGGTGCAAGAGTCCTTGGGCTGATTGTTGACGCTAGAGCTCTTATTCTGCGAACTCCCAACATTATCCTTAGAAGGGTGATCCTTTTTTGGGGCTAAAAAGGAATCAAGAGAACAGAACATAACAGGAACCTCAGGTAGAGGTTGAGGCTGTTCAGGAACGATTTCAGCAACATGGGTTGTTGAAGGAGGAGCAGAATTAGGAGGTATCAAAACATCTTCTTGCAAACATTGAGGAAAATCCTCAGGCAAAGTCTTAGGAGGGCTCAAAGGAGAGAATTGATGATAGGTTAGATTTAGATCGAAGTACAGCTCTTCTCCATCCTCCATTAGTTGAAAGGGAGCTTCTGGGACTATATCCTCAGGAGAAGGTGCCTCTGTAAGTGGTAAGGAAAGGTTTGGCAACAGTGGGGAGTGAGGTGGTGAAGGAATGACAAAGTCATTTGTTGGAGATGGAGGAGGATCAAATGTCAAGACAGGTTCTTGAGTGGTTTTGGAGGGAGTATCCTCTAAAGGAGGTTGAGCAGTAATGGGTTCATGTGGTGGAGTGGTAGAGGATGACTTGCGAGTTTTTCTATTTTTTGGAGAAGGTGGGGTGATGGAGGCAGAAAAGGTGAGCTTCATTTGTTTCACATTTTTCATTAAGAAGGTGTTGTTAAAATGAAGTGAGGGTTCATCATCCAATGGCAGTTTGAAAAATTTGAAGATTTTGGTTAAAACCATGCCATAAGGAGCTGACCTTCCTAAAATTGAGGCATTCAACATAAAGTTGAATATGATGTAGCCTAAATGTAGGGGAGTTCCAGACATAAGGTGGTGGATGAGGAGAAGTTCTAGTTCAGTAACCTTCTCGAAACTGCCAGTTGTAGGTACAATACAGTGGACACAAATTTTGTGAAGGATACGACAAATAGGAAGGAGGTTGGAGGCTACATGGGGTTTGGACGTATATATCAGAGTGTTGTTGAGGAAGGAGTTACGGGTGACCATACATTGAGAATACTAATTCTCAGGAAAACAACAGATACCTTCATCTCGAATGTCTAAGATTTGGCACAAGGTGGCAAGGTTGACCTCCATGTGGACACCCTTCAGAACAATGCTGAAGCTTGTAAGGCCTCGTGAGCCATTCGAAACAGCATAAAACGCCCTAACAAGGCGTGGATATTTTGGTTCATTGATACGGAGGAATGAAGTCCAGCCTAACTGATCAAACATTTCTTCAATGTTGAAACCACCCTCTTTCAAATCAGCGAGGCAAATAATTTTTCCATTTACAACAGATTTATTTTTCCATTTAGAAACGTAATTCGTTTCCAGGATTGGTGAATCAAACAATTTGACAGAGATTTTGGATGGTGAGGATCGAGGTTTTTTGGAGAAAGGTTTTTTAGGCTTTTTGGGAGTGGAAGCTATGGTGGTGTTTTTGGCAGGTGGTAGAGGTTGTATAGACTCAGCAGAGATGGTTTGTTCAGAGTCATCTGAATTAATCACGTGTACAGTGTTGTCTTGAGACACTGACCTCTTGGATGAAACAGCTCCAGACATGATCCTAGAGGGTCGTCTTTTAGGTGTAGAGGATGTTGTAGAGGATGAATGTTTGGTGGAGCATTTTTTAGGATTAATGGAGGGAGAGGAAATGGTTGCACATGGTTCAGGAGGATGAGACATGGATAGGGGTTGTTGAGGCGTAGTTGCGTTAAAGTAGCCTTCTTCATGATGATCAGACTCCGTGCTGGAGTAATGATCTTGGACAGAATCATTATCTTGAGTGGGGGCTTTGCGTTTAGCTGTTACTTTGGTGCGAGCCATTTGAGTTTTGATTCTGGAACAGAAACGTAGAAGGAAGATGGATTTTGATTTTTTGAGAAAGGAAGGTTGAAGGATGAAGAGGAAAGATGATTGAGGGATTAAGTAGAGGAGGATGGCAGTTGAAACATAAGTGACTGTTCAATGGAGGAGGCATTAGACATTTCCCTAGGTAGTCATGATGATGAACGGACAGGTGTAGCCGTCTGGGCATTTAATGCAGTGACAGCCAAGGAGACCACACCATGCAGACTGGCCAATAAAAAGGGAGGCGCGTGCATGCGTGATACGAGGAGTTTCACAAATGAGGAAACTATATCCTCTGGGTTATTACCATCCTCTCAGCTTTTTAACTTAAAAAGAATATTTAATCACACAGCAAGTTTTGACAATAAGAAAATAATCAAAATAAGAGAATTACAGCAAGATACAATGGATAAAACAATTAATCATTTAATTTTAGAAATATTAATGATGGAAAGTTTTTCCAAAATATTTTTGAACCGATCCTCCTAGAAAGGTTTGGTAAAAATATCTGCCAATTGATTTTCAGTGTCAATGAAAATTAATTCAATGTCACCTTTTTGAACATGATCTCTTATAAAATGGTGTTTAATTTCAATGTGCTTAGATCTAGAATGTTGAATTGGATTTTTTTGAAAGATTTATAGCACTTGTATTATCACAGAGGATGGTAATTTTTGCGTACCTTAGAGAGTAATCCTCTAGTTGATTCTTTATCCACAACAACTGTGAGCAGCATTGTGCAGCTGATACATATTCAGCCTCTGTAGTTGATAGAGCAATGGTACATTGTTTCTTGCATGACCAACTGATTAGAGATTTACCAAGAAATTGGCAAGCTCCACTTGTGCTCTTCCTTTCAACTTTGTCTCCCGCATAGTCAGCATCACAATAGGCTATGAGGTCAAGATCTGAACTTTTCTCATACCAGATTCCCAGATTTATTGTTCCAACAAGGTATCTCAAAATCCTCTTAACTGTTGTAAGATGAGATTCTTTGGGAGAGGATTGAAACCTTGCACAAAGACCTACAGCAAAGACTATGTCTGGTCTACTTGCTGTTAAGTATAATAAGGATCCAATCATCCCTCTATACTCTTTCTCAGAAATTGGAGTTCCTTCATCATCTTTGTGAAGCATGGAGGATGGGTGCATAGGAGTTCCCATACTCTTGACTGAACTCATGTTGTATTTGTTGAGAAGATCTTTAGTGTATTTTTCTTGTGAGATGAAAATACCATCTTTGAGTTGTTTGATTTGTAATCCAAGAAAAAAATTTAATTCACCCATCATACTCATCTCAAATTCACTTTGCATAAGATTTGAGAACTCTTCACACATCTTTTCATTAGTGGATCCAAAAATTATGTCATCCACATATATT
This sequence comes from Cicer yamashitae, assembly GCA_037974755.1. Taxonomy (NCBI): domain Eukaryota; kingdom Viridiplantae; phylum Streptophyta; class Magnoliopsida; order Fabales; family Fabaceae; genus Cicer; species Cicer yamashitae. Next base: position 41,897,889 of record JBBPBQ010020324.1, on the reverse strand, counting down.
TGGACAATTAACAAATCTTCTTTAGATGATTTCTTGAAAAGAGTGGTGTCAATCTGTCCTCTTACGAATCCATTTTCCTTAAGAAAAGAACTTAACCTCTCATACCAAGCTCGAGGAGCTTGCTTTAATCCGTAAAGGGCTTTTGAGAGTTTGAACACGTGGTTGGGCTTCTTTTCATCCACAAATCCAGGAGGTTGTTTAACATACACCTCCTCATTCAGAAAACCATTCAAAAAAGCACTTTTGACATCCATTTGGTATAGTTTGATACTTTTATGGGTGGTATATGCTAGGAGGATTCGAATAGCTTCAAGTCTAGCAACCAGTGCGAATGTTTCATCGTAGTCAATTCCTTCATGTTGGTTGTAGCCTTGAGCAACTAGCCTTGCTTTGTTTCTTATTACTTCTCCATCCTCATTCAGTTTGTTTCTGAATATCCATTTTGTTCCAATGATGGATTTTTCATGTGGAAGAGGTACAAGGTTCCACACCTTGTTTCTTTCAAACTGTGAGAGTTCCTCCATCATGGCTTCAACCCATGATTTGTCACAAATAGCTTGATCAATATTTTTGGGTTCAATTTGTGAAATCATGGCCATGTTAGCTGCATTTCCTCGTAGAGACTGTTTGGTCCTTGCACCATCAGCCGTGTCTCCAATAATTAGATTTGGAGGATGATAAGTGATTGTCTTCCATCCTCGTGGAGGTTGTTGAGAGGTTTGATCAGATTCATCCTCTTCATTTGGACTGGGTGCGTTGGAGGATGAAGGTTCATCTTCCTCAGATTTATCAATTTTTTCTAAGCACAAGTCGTCAAACTCATCAAAAATATCATGCATGGATTCCTCCACAATTTGAGTCCTAAGATTAAATATTTTATAACCTTTTAACGAAGTGGAGTATCCCAAAAACAATCCTTTGTCAGATTATGAATCAAACTTTCCCAAATTTTCTTTATTATTTAGGATGTAGCAATAACACCCAAATATATGAAAATATGAGATGTTTGGTTTTCTTCCTTTCCATAGCTCATATAGAGTTTTGTTTAAAATCTTTCTAATGGATACACGATTTAAAACATAACAAGTGATATTGATTGCTTCAGCCCAAAAATATTTTTCAATGTTGGCTTCATTCAAGATGGTTCTAGCCATTTCTTGCAAAGTTCTATTTTTCCTCTCAACAACTCCATTTTGTTGAGGGGTTCTTGGGAAAGAAAAATTGTGAGAAATACCATTTTCATCAAAAAGATTTTTGAAAGATTCATTTTCAAATTCACCTCCGTGGTCACTTCTTACGGAGATAATGTTTGATCCCTTTTCATTTTGGATCTTTTTACAAAAATAATGAAAAGCCTCAAAGGCATCATTTTTATGTTTTAAAAATAAGACCCAAGTAAACCGTGAAAAGTCATCAACAATTACAAATCCGTACCTTTTTGCACTAAGGCTTGGAGTTTTAATAGGACCAAAAAGGTCAATATGAAGTAGCTCAAGAAGATGATTTGTGGAAACAACATTTTTAGAATGAAAGCTACTTTTGACTTGTTTTCCTTTGGCACAAGCTTCACAAATTTTGTCCTTTTCAAAATCAATTTTTGGAAGGCCTTTGACTAATTCTAATTTAGACAATTTAGAAATAGTGTTTAAACTTGTATGACCAGCTCGTTTGTGCCATATCCATTTATCCTTTTCAATGGATACAAAACAAGATTCAGTAGGCAAATCATCAAGATATAGCTCATATAAATTCTTTTTTCTAAAACCGGAAAAGAAAACTCTACCCGAGGATGAGTGTTTAACCTCTCATAGATTGGGCTTAAAAATAACTTCAAAACCACTATCACAAAGTTGGCTAATACTAAGCAAGTTATGTTTTAAACCATCCACATATTGAACATTTTCAATTTTGGCAGAATTTTTATTACCAATGATATTGGTACCTTTTATTTGAGCTTTATCATTGTTTCCGAATGTGACCGATCCTCCATCCTTTATTTCCAAGGAAATAAAGCAATGCCTATCCCCTGTCATATGCCTTGAGCAGCCACTGTCCAAGAACCAAGGCTTTCTTTTGTTGATCAGAGGATGTACCTGTGTTTTGAGTTTAGTAGTGACTTAGGTACCCATATAGAGTTGGGTCCTTGTTGGTTAGTTCTTCCTCTTGAGAGGAATTTTCTTTTATGATAACAAACTGAATCTTGATGCCCATGTTTACCACATAATGAACATCCTTTCGTAATGTTGTCAGCCGTTTTCTTGGCATAACATCTTTTGAAGGTATGTCCAAGTTTTTTGCAAAAAGTACATCTTGGCATATCCTCTTGTTTCTTTGGAACAAAAAAAATTTCATATAGTGTTTGTTTTTGAGAACTTTTAAATCCAATACCAGCTTTGTCAAAAATTCCAAATTGTGATACCATAATTTTTTGAAAAGTATCTGTGGATTTGACCAAGTTGGTAAGATCATTTTTGAGTTATTCAACTTCTATTTTCAAAATTTCCTTTTCTGCATCCTCTTCTGGAGGATTGGTTTTGAAAATCTTTTTGTTCAAAATAGAGTGTTGCTCAGACAACTTTTCATGAGATAATTGCAAATCTCGAATGGTTTGTTCATATTTTTTATTCTTAGCTTGTAGTTCCTCATTTAGCTTCTTTATTTCATAAAGTTGGTTTTTAAGAAGCCCACATTTTTGAGACAAAGTGTTTGAGTCATTTAAAAGATTGTCAAATTCTATTTCTAATTGTTCACAAGTAGGACAAAGTTTGGATATGCTTACCTTTTCAGATTTTGTATTTGTCATGAGACAGAGGTTGGCCTCTTCTTCCTTTTCTTGCTCAAAGGATGAATCATCATTGTCATCCCACGTGATCATCATAGATTTGTTTTTGTAGGGAAATCTTCTTGATCCCTTTTTGTTTAGAGGACACTCAGTTTTGTAGTGACCCAACTTGTTGCATCCAAAACAAGTAATCTGACTTTTGTCAGTTTTTTCTTTTTGAGGAGATCTTTTGTCCTGTCCTCTACGATTTATCATCCTCTGGATTCTTCTGGAAATTAGAGCAAGTTCATCTTCTTCCTCAGATAGAGGATACTCTGCACTTTCTTTCTTTGTGGCTTCTTCAGTCCTTTTGGAAGATGAGTTTTCTGTTTGACTTGACTTTAGAGCTATCATTTTTCCTTTTTTGCTTGGTTTGTCATCCAGCAACAGTGGTTCATGAGCTCTTAGAGTTCCAACCAGGTCCTCTAGTTTCATGTTGGCCAAGTCTCTTGCTTCTGTAATGGCAGTCACCATTGGTCTCCATTCTTTTGGTAAACTCCTCAAGATTTTTCTTATCCTCTCTTGAACGGAATATACCTTTCCAAGAGATCTCAAGTTGTTTAGTATGATTGTCAGCCTTGAGAACATTTCATCAATCGTCGCTTCCTTTACGTGGCTTGATCCTTCATGATGAATCTTTAGAGTGTCCCAGAGTTCCTTGGCGTTTTTGCATTCTTCAACTCTATCATATTCTTCCCTGCTCAAAGCACACGTTAGAAATAAATGAGCTTTAGAGTTTAGGAGTACCTTAGCATTTTCATCAGCCGTCCATTGTGCTTGAGGTTTCTCGTCGGAGGTTGCATATGTGTTGTTGATTCTGATGACATGATCCCCGTTTTCAGCAACAGACCACATGTTGTTATCTTGTGATATGAGAAACAATCTCATCTTACCTTTCCAGTGGTAGTAATCTGTACCATCAAAGTAGGGAGGTCTGGTGGACGATCCTCCTTCAGGGACATACTTAGCTTTTGACATTTTTCCTTTTGATCTTTTTCTCTTACACAGTTAGATCTAATTTTTCTAGAGAACCTTGCTCTAATACCAATTGATGGAGCTAGATATCACTAGAAGGGGGGTTGAATAGGGATTTTGGCGTTTAAAAATAATTTAAAGAGTTTTTAAATTGATGTCCTCTCTGAGAGGATGCGAACTGGAAAATAGAATTTTAAACTTTTAAATAAGAACAGAGTAAATGCAAGGAAAATATAAAGAGATAGACACACAGATTTTATACTAGTTCACCCAAAGATGGCTACGTCCAGTCCTCACACCCTTGTGAGATTTCACTAAAGATCAATCAGATCAGCCTCTTGCAGAGGATGATTACACTTTGTGTTTTCTCAAGCTTCACCAAGCTTATAACCTTGTTCCTTACAAGTTTCAAATATTTTCAAGTACACCTTACTTGAAAATTACAGAGTGATATGAATATGATTTCTTTCTCTTTACTTAAACACTTTCTAAAAAGATATTTCAAAGACCTAGTGTATGAATGTAGAAAGTATAAAGAGGATGAATATTGCTTATGATAAACTTAAGATTCTTGATCTTTTTCTGCAATATTGTTGTGTGTTTAATTATGAATATCTTGCTGCCTTTTATAGAGATCTTGTGATGTTCTTTCCATGTGACAAGCTCTTGTGACCGTTGGGAATCAAATCAAAACAATCCAAGGTCTTTCATCATATTTACGAAAATGCCATCCAGCTGTCCTTGGACATAAGCAGTCCATCCTCAGCCTGGAAATAGACTCTCATTGGACCTTGGTCTTGTGTTGTCTTCTTCGTTTCTCATTCTTCAAAACCCGTAGGACTTCTATTTTGAGTTTGTTTGTAGTTGCCTTTCTGTAGATTGACTTTACTTTATTTTTTCAATCATACAAGAATTATATATAGGTCTGCACATTAGCCTTTGCACATAGGAAGGTAGTTTGCAACATGTGACTATTTTGAAGATCCATGCTTTATGCCATCCTCGTACCTTGTACAGCTGGCCTTCTGATTTCTTTTGATCAGATGCTTTAAATATTCATTTATTCATGTTGTTTTGGCTTCTTTTGATGAATTATAAACATTATTTCAGTGAGGATGAGAAGTTTATACTTGAAGTCCCATCCTCTCAAAGTTCTGTCCTATCCTCCTGCTTGAACACTTAAAGGATTAACCCAGATTTTTTTTCCCTTTTGATCTAATTGAAGATTAACCTATTTTCTTATAATAATTCACTCAAAAGCACAGATTAGTCATTAACCACAATCATAATCTTTAAATAATTTTGTTATCATTAAAATCATTTGAGAGATTTTGTCTCAACAGTCACAATAATATTTAGGAGTCTATTTTAATATATTACTAGATTGTGACTCGCGCGTTGCGTGGCTGTTAATTAATTTATATTTTAAAGTGATATATTATGTATATTATGAAGTTAATTATGTTGAGTAAAATAATTGAAAAATTGTTTTTAAATAAGAAATATAGGGAGAAGATATTTTAAACATTCATATTTTGTAAGATCTAAACTTTCCAAATATATGTGATTAATATGAGGGGAGGATGTTAACTCTTTATTGGAAGATGTTATCTTTTGTATTAGTTGGGTTGGAATGAATCATAGTCTCCCTAGAATTTCTATAATGAGTAGTGCAACATGTCCCAAGTAATAGTTAAATTTGAATTTGCAATATATGTCAAAATGTGTTTATAACATTTTATCCATTTGATAGGCTCTTATAGAACTTGATGTATAGAATATGGTTTAAAATTTAGAATCGATGGTTAAATATGTTTTAGTTACTAAAAGATCTCCAATTCTTATAAAATGGTTAGGACTAAAAATGGATAAAAAAATTTATAGTGACTAAAAAGCATTTGATGATTGAGGTTAGTGTATGCTAACAATATTTGGAATAATGTGGCCAACAAGGGGCATGACATTAGATGACCAAACATGTATTTATAGGGTGCTAGTTAAAGATAACAATAGCTAGAAATTGAGATTGTATTCAATTGGGGTGAAGCTAGTAGTTTTTTGTTTTTTCATCTTATGTGTCCTACGTTGACACTTTTTGAAAAAAAAAATGATATCTATACAATGATTCTTTCAAGTTGTGATATATTACATTATTTCAAAGAATGAGTGTCATGACAAATGTTTTACATAACTCATATTGCTAACTCTATTAATCAATTGTATTGTAAGAGTTGAGATATTATTTTTAACTATGAAAAAATACATATTTAGAAGTATGAGACTTTTATAGGAATACAAATTCTGTATGAAATATGTATTCCTATAAGAGTCGAGGAGAAGGAATACCATCTTTGAAAGAAGGAATTTTGAAAGAAGGAATATCATCTTTACTTATTTAGATGGTATTCCTTCTCAAATGAAAGATGGTAAAAATTCTCCTCGAAAATGGAAAGTTGATTAATCAACACCAAAAAAAACATATTGAGTAGTAATGTAGGATTAATTTGGAAGATTGTTTAAATAGGAGACATAGTATAAGAGAGTAGATGGTGCATAGAATAGGTGGAAAATGAAAGGCAGCAAAAGAAGATTGACACATCAGATTTTTGCTAAAGTGACACAAATTCAATTTCGTGGTATTCGACCCGATGACATGTCAACATATAGTGTTGGAATTCTATTTTAATATATTATAATAGATAATAAATTATGTTATCCCTTCTTCGCATGTGGTTGTATCAAAATAGAATACACTATTTATTCTTTCATCTAAAATTTGAAAAAAGACGAAAAATAGAAATCAGATTGTTTTAAAGAATAAGTATTTGTTGCCACTAAGAATCTGTTAATAAACAAATCAATTATCAATGTTATATGCACATACATGATAAATTATAAATAGTTAAAATATCACTATCTAAAATATGTTTGAATATGAGGCACGTCATAACAAATCATAGATATTTAAAATAACATTAATTTTCTTTTTACTTGATTCCAATCCCTTTTAAGAAGTCAAATCTGTCTGTAGCTAATATGGATCACCAATGGTGGTGATCCATGATAGACTACATTTTGGTTTAATATCCACTGTTTTATCTTGCAGTTTCATCAGAAGACTCTCCACCCCACAGACAGAGAGAGATAAAACTAGAAAACATAAAAAGCACCCGTTTATTTGGGCTTCATTCACAACATGATTTACATAAATGAGCTGGCTAATTTCTCTCTGATGAAACTCTTGCAGAAATACTTTCAAGACAGAAGTTAGCCTCCATCGACGAGTAGAACTTAGAGACATTATCAAAAGGCTTATGAAATTAGTAGAGATGTTATGGACGAAAAATTCTGATAGCCTTCGATACTTGAAGCCGACAAAAGGGACACTTCGAAACTGCAGAAGAACATCTCCGACACAACACATGACCACAAGGAACTATTGTTATATCAACCTCAGCACTCAGGCAAACCCGACAAGTCCATGCTGCTTTTGCTGTATCAGCCTCTTTTGTTGATCGTTCAACCTTTTCCTGCATAGTTCATTATAATGTGGCATGTCATTTCAAACTAATACAAAATTTCACTCTATCACATAAATGCATCACAAAGAATCTAGGAAACTACTATGTTGTTCAATCATATTACTTTTCTCTATACTATCATAAAACCGTCTGCAAAGCCTTGAATAATTGATAAGTAATACTATATAGAGGCAAATTTCTTCAATTGATAAACGGAAGCTGCATGTTTACAATATACCCGTCTAGCTGGTATGAAAACAGTTTCCAGAAAAACCTTAGGCAGCATTTGGTTAGTGGATATCAAAATTTCCCAATTAGAAACATATTTATATTTGAACATGAAATGCAGACAAAAATTCAAAATTTTCATTTTTGATGCGATAACTAAATGGGTTAAGTATTTGCATATCTTAAACAAATTATGAATAGGTTCCAAACAATACAGATAAAAGATTACAAGATAGAGTATATAAGCCAGTAATGTAAAGGTCACTCAGAAGTTATGGTCCTAAACTAGAAATCACCAACCTGCTCCAACAGTAGTGCTGCCTGAGATTCTTTTAGATTTTCTTGCAAATCTATTGTTTTTTGAAGTAGAGACTGCTTCTCCGCATCCATATTGATCCCAGCAGCAGAGAGTATTTCATTTACAGCCTGCACCAGTTCCGCAGCTGAAACTTTGCCAGATTGCTCTCTTGAAGATGGCACCTGTTCACACAGAAAATTCTAATTCAGTTTAAACACATCAAACAAGACCTACAAGCAATGCAAAAGATGCGCCACAACATGAAAAATACATTTTGCATGAAAGGTTATGGGTAATAACAACAGTTAAAGGGAGATATAGCCTTCAACAATATAGTTAGTACTTGAAAAGGATTATATGCTTATTGTTTCTATCAGCTTTGCTTGAAACTAGTTAATGTTTCATCAGAACCATAACAACTTTAAAAAATTATTTTCACGTTCTTTTGTGCAGATAAATATTATTCACGTCTATGTTATTGGAAAGCATGAGATGGGTCATGAATGTCAGGACTGCAGATTTAAGGTTAAAAAAAAAAACCTTTCCTGCATAAATGATCAGAAAAGGTGGAACAATTTGAAGCATATAACACATCAAATAAATGCTTCTAATTAGAAAAAAAGTCAAAGCGCTGAACCTGAGAGTTGATTTCTCCCCTTCTTGAACTTTCTGGGATGTCAATGCGGGACCTGTTATTTCCTAATACGGGGCTATCATGCACCAATGTTTCTTTCAGGGGACTGCTTGCCGATACACTTTTAAATGAAAATACTTGTGATGAAAGGAAAGCTTGTGTAACCCCTGGTGCAACTTCAATCTTAAATCTATACAGAGCTTGACCTGCTGGTGGTCTGACATCCTCAGAAACCTTACCATATTTTAGTTTCTCTCCATGTTGAGAACGCCAAGCCACTATTTCCCCAGAATAAAAGGGCCTCAAAGGATGGAACTGCACAAGACGAGCATCTTGAGGCAATAGTTCTTTGCCAACAATATTGCTACTGCTATTCATGGGTTCAACTTCTTTCTTGTCTGAGCAAAGTTTTAAAATATTAACAACTGCAATCTCAACTCCTTCTGGACAATCAAATAAGGATCCGACAGGCAATATGATAGGAGAGCCTAATACCTTGCTGACTACAATAGAAATGAGATCAAAGAGGGAAATATATGTTGGTGGTTCAGCAATTAGAATACAGGATCTTGATTGGTTCATATAATAGAGAGTTTGATGTGCGGATTCATTATTCCACTCTGGGATAATGAAATCTTTGGCTGCACGTGTAACATCTACTAAATTCGGCAAGAGCAAAAACCTTGTTTTAAGATACTTAACAAATTGTAGTTTTTCTGCAGTAGAATTCAATAAGCTTTCTATTGCTTCCAATGAAAAGCTATTCAATGCAGGAATGTAACTCCCCATGCTATTGACAACAGTCCATACAGCATTTTGAAGAGATTTGCTCGATAACTTCTGTTTGATGGTCACTATAGAAACAGACCCCACAGATCCCAAAGTCTGTAACCTCTGATTCTCATCTAGTTCCTAAAAACACACAGAAAACCTTTCAGTGAGTAAAAGCCCTGTCAATGCAAAAATTAGTAAACATTAAATAGGAAAATGTATCTGAAATCTTACTACCTCAATGACGACATCAGACAATTTTTTGATACCCAGGACAATACATACTCTCTCAGGAAGATCTGCATGGACAAATCTAATTCTGGAAGTATCAATACATTTGACATATCGAGAGCCATTAGAATCAACATAGACACAGGATGTGGAATGAACAAGTCTGCAGCCATCGTCAGGAACTATGATTTCTGATTTACAATCATAACCAACAAATGTGTTCCCCTCATCAATTTGATCACAAATAAAATTCAAAATTTCCATCACAGCACGGAGCTCATTAGGATTTAAATGCTGATATCCACAAGCTTTCTGAAGATTTAAGAGAAGTTCTTTTGCAGCAGACAGTGTTAGCACATCCTGAAGTCCCAAATCTTTAAGAATCTTTGCGAAGGGGAGATATACTGCAGGAAGTTCAAAAGCAAATGGAGACAAATTAATCATCAAACGAGCAAAAAGAGCATCGGCGGTCACTAGGCGTGTTCCATTTGCAGCAGGAAGAAAAGCCACCCCCCTTAGCTGTGCCACATCTGTCAAAGAAAAAGTAATTAGAAAATTGATGACACTGTATATATCATTGTTATGCTTCTGTACATGTATGTAAGGTCACTATATCATCAACTTATGCTCAACCACATAGTCAATAGAGCATTAGAGGAGGTCCACAGATTACCAGACGATACCCATGTGATCCCTGTCTAGTTATTGTATTAATCCAATCAGTGCAGTCACAGACCTATTCTTTCGACTTCCACTAAGGAAAACCAAAGGCAAATGCAAATGCAAATGCAAAAAATACAGGCAACAGTCTTCCCTTGAAAAAGTAGCCTACCAAACAGTGAAATAGAAAACACACAGAACAGAGAGGCTAAGATCCTTAAAATATGAAACAACACAGTCCAACCTCTCTGTACAAGACTAGGAAACTTTCTCGAAAGACCAAAAGAGGAGGACTAGATGTCATAGAACAACATTATCCCCAAATGTAAGAAATGGCCCTGCCCTCCCACCAAATACACTAGCAACATAATATTGTGCCACAACATTTTAGCCTTTTATTCATTTTAAAATAGAACTTTGATGAAATCATGCCATAAGGATGTTACTCTAAAAAGGATCACTGGACAACGCAACAAGAGATGTTCCTGTGTTCCTGTTTATCTTATATATTATCTACATATCAAAGGAAATAGAAATTCTAAAAGGAGATATTCCTATGTTCCTATTAATCTTATACATTTATATACAAATCGTGCCAGCAGGAGACACCACCACGGGTTATTTCAAATCTAATGATCAGTTATCTTTGTAAGAAGCTCGGTGCATATGATATATATGCTCCAACTTGAGGGGGAATGGCTGATATATATTTTGATCTTTGTATTTATTGTATAGGCATATCATATCGTATCATATCATGTAAATAGGAATAATATCTTCTATATTAATTTTAAACTTATTGCTTTGAGCCTAAATAAAATGGACTTCGATGTGTAATTGAAACACAGTTTCACAACATTATGCCTCTATTTTCACTTATTCAACAATATTAATTATTTAATATTTATAAAAAAATTAAAGTAACTACATATTGCTATGACAGCTTTATTTTGCCAACTATTGGCCCAAATGCAATAAGGTGAGATTAATGAGGTACCTGAAGGAGAAAGAGAACCCCAGATTTTGTCCAAATATTTTAAAATCTCGCAGGTACATTCCTCAATGTTCAATCCTGAAGCAATGGGCCAATGCGCAAGAGTATCTTCACCTCCATTTTTCCCAATCACCTACGATAAAGAATGTTAGAATGAAATTCATATAGGTAAGTCACAGATAGAATAAGTACACCAAAAGTATCAATTTACCTGCAAATGCTTCAAAACTGTGGAAAAAGCTGGAGGGCTACGTAGATGGAGAGCTCCCCAAGAATACTCTGGAGGCACAACATGTTGTTTGCATAGAATGGGAGCACAACTCCAAGCCAAAGGCCAATCTTTAAATAAAATAGCTTCACTATATGAAGCAAGCACCCTCTTGGAACCAACACCTGGAAACCCCAGTTCAGCAGGTACACATGCAATCTTGCCAAGAAGGTCACAGAAGTTGTTGCTAAAAAAAAGAGCAAAGTTAGAGAAAACAAATTCAACTACAGAACCTCCTAATGCCCAAACTTCTGGTGAAACTTCAGGGCGAGAGTTGGCTGTGTCTGCCTCAAAATCATCCAAATCATGTGATTTCATGCACTCAATTCCAAGAAACTCAACTCTTTTGGCACATTCAATTATTACATCTACTTCAGTAGCAGTTCGAAGGCCAAGTTTCCTTAAAATTCGAATCCATCCATCAGTGCTGAACCTTTCACCAGGAAACTTTTTTCTTTCACCAAAGAAAATAGATATTAATAAAGCATCACCGGGATCAAACAGCTCCATGGGCTTCAACATGTCTGTTGAAAATTCATCAGAGTTTCTAACAAAATTAGTGTCTTTCAAAGCTTCAACCACAGATTGATCTGATTGAAGATCATGCCAATTTTTAAAAATATATACTAATATTTCTTCCTGCTCATTCTGAGTCTTCCTTTCAAAGCCAGGCAAGCCAAAGCGTACTAAGATCTGTTGATCATGCAACTCCAGTACCCCGAGGGCTCGAAGAAATGAACTTTCATTTGAATCAGTGGTATAAGAAAGACAATTCTCATCATATGGTTTAACAAATGAATTTGAAGGGATCATACACTGATCTTGACCTTGTAACTTAGTATAAGAACCGACAACTGTTTTATATATAGGGAGAGAACGCAACACTTCAATTTCTTCCTGTGCATACCGGAGGCCGTTGGAATAGAATTCATCAGAAAAAAGTGAAAAAAGTGCATCACAATTTGAAGTTGAGAAGTTAGTAGGTTCAGTGAAATACCCAGCTTGCTTTACTGCTACAAGTTTTGATGCAATAACTAGTCCTAGTGATCGACCAGGAATAGAAAAACAATTGCTCGAAGCAGCACAATCAATAAATGCCTCATCAAAAATGGGTATGTTACACTGGTTTAACATTGGCAACAGCCAAGGGTGACTAATTTTGAGTCTTTCAAAAGCTGAAATGTAGGACTCAGCTAACTCGGCTTCTGAATTATTATCCCTAGATAACCCAACCTCACCCACATAACTTTCAGGGGATTCTCTTTCTAAAATCCTAGTAGTAGATGTTGGATGCTCCAAAGGAGGAGGAACAAAGACCAAATGCCGTTCTCTTACACGGCATAAGATTGGCCTACCAAGAAATGCAGGAATTAGGGGCCAATCAGAGAAAAGAGATAATTCTTCCTGTGAGCCCTTACAACTTTTCCAGAATATTCTTATCCATTCAGAGGAAGGACCCCCTTGACTACCAGAACCAGGCAGTTTCTCCCATGAAAGCCACGGAGCCATATTTGCTCCTGTTACATGGTTCACCCAATCTTCATGAAAAATTAGCTTCATATGATGAGCTAGCAGATTGAGAGAGAAGTTCCGCAGTTTCAATAGTGTTTGAAGGGATGAGTTAGAAAAAATGTCAGCCAAGAGCTGCCGGTCTAACACTTTAGGATGAACAAATTTTTCTCCCAGGGGAACCATTAACGACTGTTGCTCCTTATTCCCAACCCAAAGTTCAGTTACGCCCAATTTCTTTAAATGGCCTGTGGCAGTTGGACATGGCAAACCTTTGAGTTCCGCAGCAACTGACATTAACTGGAGGTCCCTAGTTTGACCTATGCCTGTTACAAAATTCCTATAAGCCGAGGGTGCTCCTGCTCTACCAATATCATCAACGACACCCCGTCCAAAATCAAATAAAGCCTTCCCTAAACTTGTCACCATTTCCAATGCATCTCCAGAACTGGCTGCACCCTGAGTGGCTATGCCAGTGGAGCTGTGAGTATTAGACTCCCGCTGAGAAGAAGCGCTTCTTACAGCAGTTTCTGGGAACAAAACATTTGTACTAGCAAGATCAACTGGTACATTATCTCCGGGCAAACTTGATGACGCTGTATACTGAAAATCTGATAAGCAGTACTCAATAACGTCTATATACATGTCAACTGAACGAAGAGTGATTGATTTTGAAGAAACTTTTAGGAGATCCCGAACCATTTTAGGTCTAATCTCACGCACTGAAAAACCCACCGCTTGGATTTCAGTTACCAATTCCCATGGTACTGAAAATACAGGATAATGCTCCTTTACAAAGCTGCAAACTGTAGCTGGAAGTAAAGTACCACCTATCCCATTCCCAGGTTGTGAAAGAAACATGCCTTCTTCTGCCTTGACTAAATTTCCTGAGTACAGCTGCCATACTGGAAGATCAATAATTCGAGAATAAAATGGATGTATTACCCGTTCTTTAAGGCATTCCCAGTCAGCTTTAAGAACTGTAGCTGAACTTGAAGGGGTGTTATTGTGATCACCAAGTTGATCATTTACAATGTGCCTCTCAGAAGAACGTGGCCAGAAGGAGTAGATTTGATCTCCAGAAGCCTTCAGAGAATGATTGATTGCAGGACGGATACTAGAATCAATTATAGAACTTGAAGCGTCCCTTCTCAGCTTTTGAATTTCCAAAACCATTTCAACATAGGAATCACATACACAAGACATAAGCTCTCTGTTCCATGATTCAATTAACTGATTTCCAACATCAAAGTTTCCCTCGGCTGAAGCCCCTTTGTCTTGGTATTTAAAGAGATAACGGCCTCTATTGTGACACACAAGGAAACACCCAAAGATGGTAACAGGCAGGTTTATACGACCAGACAAAGGAAGAGGGGTCATAATTGAGCTCATCGAGTATATATTTGTATGATGACCATTTCTTGATATAAGTGCTGCAATTCCGGCAACAGGAGTCAAGTTGTAGGCAAGATACCGTCTGAGAAGTAAATATAAAATATGAAACTTTAATCATGTTAACTCACAATCGACTCAAAAATAAAAATGCTTGTTTACCCTCCTTCCAACTTCAACTGAAAAAGACGAATAAAGACAGCATATCTCTTAGAAAGGAATAAACAAAAAAGAATGTCTAAATTAAATACCAAAACCGAGGCAAGAAGTAAATAACAAATTTTCCAATCCTATTAAACCATGGCAATCAAGGAAGCCTCCAAAGCAAACTTCGTTCACTAATTAGAATTTAGATTGAAAATTCTTCACCACAGTCAAGGTGAGGACATCTGCTTTTGAAAAATAGTGGATTTTGTTTTTCTTCTCTTTTATCAAAAAAAAAAACCAAAACATGGACAGGCAGAAGATAAAAGACATTAAAATACTCTACATACATCCTAGAGAAATTATTTGGGAAACACCAATGAGCTAAATCATTGGCAGCTACATTAGCTTCTCGTGTAACAAACATGGACTTCCATGGAGAGTGAAGTGTGTACTTTTTCTAAGATCAACACAAATGAGGAATGCCCACATGAAAAGAATATTTTCCAAGAAACAACCCAAACTGTGGAAAATAACACATTCTTAAACTTCTCAGTTTCTAGTTTTCTTATTCATGACTATTTTATCCTTTAGTTAAATAAAGAGTTTTATGCTTCCCAAAAATGATAGATCAAAAAGAAAAAAGATTTTCAAGTCAAGTTAACAAAAGGCAAACAACAGCCATTAATTAGTTGCAAGATATCAACATGGATTATTGATATCCATGCAATTTGTACATAATAGTAGACACATTATCCGCTACATTCTATATAAAAGAACATACCTATCAAGTGCCATATTTCTTGTTTGCCCAGAACCCAGGGTGAGTACAAGAAGCCACCGATCAATGAATGTAGTTCCTTCTAAACACAAACTCACATCTATTACAGGCATCTTTATTGCAGCATTAGAGCTGCTAAATAGTCTTGATAATTGGAACTTTCTCCATTTCTTTTCTGAAAATGGATTCCTCATAATAGAAGACGATGGATCGATGCTAATTGAAAAATTCTGGCATGGATGTGACTGTCCTTCCTCCCATGTAGATATTGATACCTGGACGGAAAAATCACAGCTGTCACTTGTAATAACTGCATCTAGATTATGTTACATTCTCTTACAAGAATCTATTATAATAGCTCAGATAAGTTGCATCTGCCTCAACAGATTTGCAATTGATCTGAATCCTAGCTGACACTATAAAAATGCAAACTGTTCTCTAGGTTTCAGTGATGACAATCAAAATTAGAATTCCATAATCTCTTTGTTACCTTTCTCTCTGATTCTACAATTCTCGGCTGTTATCCCTAATTTCCTTTCACTTTCTCGTCAGCTCACCATTTTTAACATGATATCAAATCAAGAGTTTGATTTTGACCCTGACCATGTATAAGTCTACTAATTCCTTCCAAATTTCCAGTGATCCACCATCACTGCAGTGCCCCACTTTGGCAACCTCTGTTAGGTTCTGTTATAAATTTAACTGTCTACAACAACAACTCAGATCAATAGTATCTGTCTCAAGTCTCAACAGATTAGCAATTAATCTGCCTCAGATTGGTGTTCAGTGATGACAATCATAATTGTATTTCCAGAAACTGTTATCTTTCTCTCTATAATTTTCTACTGCTTTCCCTTATTTTCTCACTTTCTGGCTACAAAATGATTTAGAGTGAACAAAGAAATTTATTCTTAAAACCCTAGCTGGCAGGTGTGTCATGTTTCTCTTTCTCTTGGGTCTGATGCCTAAGATCCGGAGTTAGGATGCCTATATTATATTCCATTTTTTCCATCTTTGACCCCAATTTTCCTAGTTTCATCACTCTACAACAGAATAGTTATAAAATTACCTCCAATACTGATTTCAGAAATAAGAGTGCTCTAGACCCATGCTCCATAAATACGTCAGTAATATGCTTTATTTGGTTCGTCCCCAAGTCAGATCCAAACTTCGAGCAATCAGAGGATAGAGGCATGCGAATAATGGTAGAATCAGATAATGACCATAGGTCATTCTGATCAATGAGCATTGGACTAAACTGATCATGAAATCTTTGCTTCAGATCGGTACCTGAAAACCTCAAAAATAAACAACTCAGTTCTACTATTGTATAGGAAAGTGAATATCAAAATTGACGAAATATATATTTTCAGATTTTATAAACGAGAACAAATAAATAATAATGTTCTTTTATTTTTATTAAACCAAAAATTTTAATGAGTACAACACATAAAAGTATAAGATGACAGGAAAAAACACACTGCAAATATTCATGCAAGTAAATAGAATATATCAAAACCTACAGGCCTTAAAATTTATAGCACATCTAAGGGCTTAGGGCACATCTTTGAAACAATTGTTAACTGATTACCATAAAAGACGTCAGAATAAAATTACCAAATTTATGTATGAATGAATTTCTTGAAAGTTTATTTCTAGTTTAAGAATAATTAACAACTTGAATGACTATGTCAGTAACTGGTTGCTCCTTAACCACTCTTTATATACCATTAACCAATTGAGTGATTAATTATTCCAAAATTGAAAATAATTCTACCGACAATATTTTTTGTGCAAAATAAATTACCACAAATTTATCTTCTATAAGTTTCAAAGAAAGTAACAAATGTACTTCGATAAATTTGAAGAGAAAGGTATGTGGAAAAAAAATATTTCAGTGAATTGTTACAGTTAACTAGCTGAGTGTGTTTCCCTCTTTCTTTGTTTTGAGTCTTGTTGGGCAAAATTGTATTAGCAGTTTAAAATTCAGTCCAAATGCTGAAAACATCGATGCCTACTACTCTCAGAGCCAACAGCCCCTCCATACGACATTGTAAAATATGTAAGACCTAAAGTACTTAATGTACAGTAACATATAGCTGTTAACAGTGCAGTAAAAAGAATCATCAATGCGACTGAAAACAAAAAAATGAAGAAACTATTTTGCATTAATATAGACCATCACACTATACCTATCAAAGAAAACATCTTTGCTGATGGGGCATTAGTTGAAAGTGCAGCGAGTACCAAACCACGAGGATCAAACATATAAAAGTAACCGCCAGATACGACTGAGAGAACGTCACATATGGAATAGCAACTAACCAATCCTAAACCATAATTAAGTGTGTTGCCGCGTAATCTCCATGGAGGAAGGAGCTGGAAATTACTAAATTCCTCTCGACTCAAGCAAGCACCTTCAAAAATTGCTACAAGAGCAGGCCCTTGGTATTCCCCTGTATGAATAAACCATGCCATGTTAAGATCAATTTAGAGAAGTTATCAAAAACAGTTAAACACGGCATTGTCATTTCACTACAAATAAACAGCATAAGCTTTGAAATACCCTTAGCCTGCAAAATAAATTTGAGAATCATAAAGCTGTGAACAGCTTGCCACCACTATGGCATACATTAATGTCTGGAACAATTATGCAAGAGAAAGGGCAGCTATATGCATGACTCTCCCACTACAATCTATGCAGCCTCTTACCTGCTTGAGCAGAGAAGCTGTTTCGATAACTAGAACCTGTAGCTACCAAATCACAAGGCAGCAACCTAACTGCTGAATGAGAAAGGTAAGGAATACACCTAGAACCCTTGACTAAAAAGAATCTTAAATTTACAGCCTCCTCAACAATGGTGTTCTTTCTACTTAAACACCCCATTACATTGGTCCGACTCTGCCACTGCGTCTTTCTATAAGACCCAACAACACCTGCACCTTTACTCAGATCATATAGCTCAACCCACAAGTTTAAATTTGGAGAGGAGTGACTGGCATGGTGAATCCACCAATCCAACCCAGCACAGATTCAACCGTTTTCCATAACCTTGGGGCACTACTTGGATTAAGAAATGCCTAGTGGGGAAATGCTTAAAATTAGAGATCAAATATGCACGCCAATAAAATTTGTATGAGTGTTAAAATTCAGTGTATGTTTTAATTATTCCTTGATTGTGCAACATCCTAGGCTTATTGTTAGTAGTCCAAGTCAATACAATGTCCTAGGCATTGAATGTAATTATTGCAACATCATTATAAATAGGAAGGTGCGTGATCTCATTAGACACGCAAGAAAAACAGAAAATTTTCTCATATTTTTCATGGTATCAGAGCAGGTTCTGATTCTGTGACCCGTCTATGTGCTTCATCACCGCTGCCAGCGGCGGCAAATGCCACCGGCAGCACCACCTTTTTTCAGTCTTTCAACTTTTCGTGTTCATATAGTCATCTATCGCTGTCAACTCCGGCTGCCTTTCTAGCAACCAGCCACAACGCTACAGCTGCCTCAAAAGCGCTGCCTTCACTCCTCAGATCCGGTCTGTAACCCCCCTTCGCCAATTGCCCTATCTTGATACCTTTTAGAGAGCCTAGTCGTTTCACTCCGCCCCCCAAGAAAGATGCCACTTGCACTATATATAATATGCATTTTCCTGGTACACCAAGCCTAAGCAGCTCAGCCGTTTTTCCATTGACTTTTTTTTTCTTTCAAACACAACTGTGCTATACACCAATTGTCACTGTTTTTGTTATTTTTTTCACTCTGTTACAGCTGTGCCAACACCAGTTGTCCCTTTTCTAGTGCGCATCCAAAACCAACAAACACCGTCGCACAATCCTCCAACGAGCACGACGGTGCTTTTCCCGTCGCCAACCGACACTGCACACACTGTCACGCGCGTCCGTCCATCTACTCTATGTGTGGGTCCCACACGCCTCCATCAAATCTGCACGTGAGAGCGCATGCACCTGTCTCCGACCACCTTCTGCGAGTCTTTTCATGATTTGGTGATTTTTCAGCAACCTCTCATCTTTCAACTCCCCCTTCCGCATTGTATCTACTGTTGTGAGAACTTAGTTTCATAGACAAGGGACCATTTGCTCAGACAATCATTTTATTCCCACCGACGATCAATCCAGTGGTGACTCTATTCCCACATACGAATCAAATTAGTGGCGCCTTTTATTCCCATCGACGATCAACCCGGTGGTGACTCTATTCCCACATATGAATCATATTAGTGGCGCGTTTTATTCCCACCGATGATCAATCCAGTGGTGACTCTTTCACACATGAATCATTAATGGTGCCTTCTCGCTTCAAACTAGTCCAACAGTTGTCAGCCTTAGTTTCACTTTTTTTGTGATAAAATGTTTTGATGTAACAAGCTTAAAGCATAGTACGCTTTAACTTGAGGGGGAGTGTTAAAATTCAGTGTATGTTTTAATTATTCCTTGATTGTGCAACATCCTAGGCTAATTGTTAGAAGTCCTCGTCAATACAATTTCCTAGGCATTGAATATAATTATTGCAGCATCATTATAAATAAGAAGGTGTTTGATCTCATTAAACACACAAGAAAAATAGAAATTTTCTCATATTTTTCAATGAGAAATAACTAGAGCTTCCCAAATGATTAAAGGGTACAAAACCACATCATCTGTTGAAAGAATTTCCTATATATTTACCTTTAAAAGAAATTTGGCAAGTTCGTTAAAAATGTTTTTATAAAAAAAATCTCACCTAAATTGTGCTGAAGCAAAGACTGGCGAGGATGTTCCCTCTTATCATAAATTAGGTGTAATTTCTTGGCTTTGCAGCAATCTGCCAACTCAAGAAGGTCAAATAACAAGAATTCATTGTTTCCATACAGAGCCAAAAGTTCATTTATTTTATTGTAGTCCATGCACGGCAGATCTTTAGTCATATCTTCACTAACTAAAGAGAGGCAGCGAACTGACTGTACACCTAGCCTTTCTGCCAGATCATTGCTGATACTTGGATGCACATAATGTCTCCCAACAAGAGAACTGTTTTCTAGCCAAGGTGCATCATTATATACAAGATCTCCTGCATACATCAGAACTCCAAAAGCATCAGGAATCAACAAGGGACTATCAAAAGGCTCAAAATGTGGCTTCTCCAGGAAACATTCTTGTATAGCTTCAAGAACACAACAGACAAAATTTAATTGGTCTACTGAAAGTGGAACCCCATGCACATCATTCTGCAGTTTCTGTAGTACATGAAGGTAGTCCGAAATACCAAAACTCAATTTGACTCCTAACTTTATCATCAAATCTTTATACTCTGACAGTTCAGATGGTACCACATATAAATAAGGAGTAAATTTTACTGGTGAATCAAATGCCAGAGCATTCGGTGATACAAAATCATCACCAATCCAGACCCATGAAACACCATCTAACCCTGCTTTCAGTTCAACGAAGTCATCAGTATTGATATATTCTTGCAATTTTGAATAAAGGCAAGGTATTTCCTTTTGTAACTGAGCATCAAAACCAGGATCCAGCAATGAATGTGTCTTCAGCTGCTTGTAGGACTTCGATAGCTCAATTAATTGTTTTGATAAAACACCTGCGATTGGGGAATCCATCCACCCAAGTTTTGTTTGTAGATATGTCTTGTCACATTCGCCATCTAATATGAGCATTGAAGAAGATACCATCCACATCTGTGATTTAGGCCTCACAATTGTGGGGGATGCTACTTGGTTACTGGATTGTAACCAAGGAAGTCCCCTAACAGGTGGATCAGAAATAACTGGACACCAAGAAATTAGCTTCAATTCAGACCAAAATTCTTCTTCTAACATGTCACAAATAGAGCTGCTTACATATGAATCAGTATCATTTGTGGAGCTCTCATCTTTACAAAAGCCATCACATACAACAGCATCATCCATTATGTTGCTGCTTCCCACAGCCATGCCACTCCACTCATCACCATTCTTACTTTCTTCTTTGTTTGAGAACTTAAGAGATAATTTATCTAAAATACCCAGTAACTCTCTACCATGCTTGGAGGCTTCAATGTCTCCAGAATCGTGCAACAAGCTCACTGATCTAGCACAATCAAGCAAACCAGAAAATCCCAGAGCTGTCCTGAGTCCAAGGCTAACTAAAATATCCAAAATTTCTGGATCTAAAAATTTGTCAGAGGGAAAAAAAGCATCCACATGCAGCATCTTTTTAAGCTGAGGAACCCGAGGATCATAAAGCCTGCAATAACATTCTAGTCAGCAATCCAAACGTCAGTTTTTAAGCAAGTAAATTAGTTAATCAAGAAGCTTAACCCTTTAAGGATAAAATATCAATAGATGATATTATGCACCAGACATTGAATGTTTGCATTTACACAAAGTTACTTCAAATAATTTACAGATAACATGATATCTGTTGAAGAATCAAGAGAAATTAGATTTGATTCTCTTTTATTTTATATTATTATGTTTATTTTTATTTTATGATTCTGTCATTATTACTCAGTATTACTAATGTAATTTCTTTTCCTATATAAACAGCTTAGGGCTGTAGTAATAAAACATGAAAGTATTTTGTCTTTTACTTTCTTCATGGTATCAGACCTCTGGTTAGGGTTCTGTAAAGCTTTCTGCATAGCTCAGTTGGCTAGAGCCCCAAACCCTGATGGGTAGCGACGATGAGCCCCAAACCCTGATGGGTAGCGACGACGATGGTTTGGGTAAAAAATCAGAAGTAGTCAACAACGCTGACAGTATTGGTTTGGGCAGCGGCCCAGGCGGCAGATATGGTTTTTCCAACTTTTTTGGCCATGAGGGAACTTCTAATGTCCTCAATGTTGAAATTCAAAAACTCAATGGAAAAAATTATGTCGAATGGTCCCAAACCACAAGATTGATACTAGACGGTAAGGGAAAATATGGTTTCCTAACAGGAGAGGTGCAAATGCCTGCCACAACTGATCCGAATTACAGGTTTTGGAAATCTGAGAACTCTGTTATTATTGCTTGGCTGCTTAGTAATATGGAATCAATGATTAAACCTTTTATGTTTTTGCCTACTGCAAAGGAAGTTTGGGAGGCAGTCAAAGAAACATATTCTGACATTCAGAATTCTTCTCAAATTTTCGATCTCAAATCACGATTGTGGCATGCCAAACAAGGAGATAGAGATGTCACTACCTATTATAATGAGTTGATGACACTATGGCAAGAATTGGATCTCTGCTATGATGATCATTGGAAGTGCTGTGAGGACAGTGTTTTGTTTCTTAAGAGACAGGAGAACGACCGAGTATTCATGTTCTTGGTTGGGCTTAATAAGCGGCTTGATGAAGTTCGAGGCAGAATATTGGAAAAGATTCCATTGCCATCACTTCGGGAAGCGTTTTCAGAAGTTAGAAGAGAAGAGGCGAGACAAGGTGTTATGATGGGTAAGACACCTTATGTTGGTGAGGTTGAAAGCTCTGCCCTAGTCACTAAGAATGAAGACGGGAAGAGAGATGGCAAGAAACCATGGTGCGAACATTGCAAACGTCTAGGGCACACACGTGATACATGTTGGAAGCTCCATGGAAAACCTCTAAATTGGAAGAAAAAAGAAGGAAACGAAGGTCATGCCCTCCAAGCTGGTACCTCTAATCAAGAGAAGCAGTCTCCTTCAAGCCCATCTCCTTTCACCAAGGAACAATTAGATCAATTGTACAAACTCCTTGAGTCTCAAACTACTTTTTGCTCTATAGCTCAGAGAGGTAATTTTCCAAATACTGCTCTACTTAGTGTCACTCCCAGCCATACTTGGATTATCGATTCTGGCGCTACTGATCATATGACTGGGGAGTCGAGTCTGTTTTCTTCTTATAGTCCTTGTGCAGGTAACCACAAAATTAAAATTGTAGATGGCTCTCTTTTAGCCATTGCAGGGAAAGGTTCTGTTATTCTGTCACCTGTGTTAACCTTAAAAGATGTCTTACATGTTCCTAATTTATCACGTAATTTGTTATCCATTACTAAATTAACAAAGGATATAAATTGTCAAGCTAACTTCTTTCATTCTCATTGCACTTTTAAGGATTTGAGCACGGGGAAGATGATTGGCAATGCTAAGGAGAGTGGAGGACTCTATTATCTTGACAATGGACTCGACTTCAAAGACCAACAAAAAACAAGTATCTGCTTTGAATCTATTTTTGTCTCTTCTAATAATGATGATATTATGTTATGGCATTTACGGTTAGGACATCCTAGTTTTCCGTATTTGAAACATTTGTTTCCTAAATTATTTTCTAAGAAGGATCCGTCTTTATTTCATTGTGACACTTGTGAATTTGCTAAACATCACCGTTCTTCTTTTTCTACACAACCATATAAACAATCAAAACCGTTTGCAGTTATTCATAGTGATGTTTGGGGTCCTAATAGAATAAACACTTTTTCTAATAAAAAATGGTTTATAACTTTTATTGATGATCATACTAGAATTTGTTGGGTTTATCTATTGAAAGAAAAATCTGAAGTTGGACAGGTTGTCAAAAATTTTTTTAGAATGGTGCACACTCAATACCAAACAAATATTAAAGTCTTCAGAAGTGACAATGGTAAAGAATATTTTAATATACTTTTGTCTGATTTTTTTCTTGCAAATGGGGTTGTTCATCAAAGTTCTTGTGTTAATACACCCCAACAAAATGGAATTGCAGAGAGAAAGAATAGGCATCTTCTTGAGGTTGCTAGAGCTTTACTATTTGCAAATAAGGTTCCAAAATATTTGTGGGGTGAAGCTGTTTTAACTGCATCATATTTAATTAATCGAATGCCATCTAAAGTTTTAGATTTTCGTACCCCTCTTGATGTTTTTCGAAATTATTTTCCTTTGACTAGTGTCTCTGCTGATTTGCCATTAAAAGTTTTTGGTTGCACTGCTTTTGTTCATGAACATAAACACATTGACAAACTCGAGCCACGAGCAATAAAATGTGTGTTTACCGGTTACTCTCCAACTCAAAAGGGGTATCGGTGTTTTGAACCAAAATCAAAAAGAATTTTTGTAACCATGGATGTTACTTTTGTTGAAAATCAACCATTTTTTACTGACATTCATCTTCAAGGGGGAAATTTTAAGGAAGATTCATCTTTTACTTTTGAAAACATCATTACTTTAAGTGATATAGTGTTGTCACAAAATTCTGAGACTTATATTGATGCACCAAAAGAAAATGCCCAAGAATCAATATTGAAACTCAATCCACTTATGAATGAGGTTTCGACAGATTCGGGGGCGACAATTTCAAATCAAAATCACAATGATCAAAATCACAATAATGAAGGACCACCTGAAATGCCACAACATAATGACTCAGATAAAGAGACACAAAGCAGGTTTACTACAATTGACCCTACTTGGAAGGGAAATGTCTTTGAAAGAAGAAACCATAAACAGAGAAATGAATGACCCATTCTCCGACCCTTCCAAGATTCCGAACCAATAGATAATCCAACACATCATCTTGATACAGGTAAGTCTTCTTCTGTTCTTAAGAGTCATGTCGAGTATCCTGATATAGACCTTCCTATTGCAATTAGAAAACCTGTTAGATCATGCACTAAATATCCTTTGTCTAACTATGTGTCATACTCAATTGTCTTCTTCATTTGCTGCATTTACCTCTAAGTTGTCTGCTGTAGAAATTCCAAAAAATATACAGGAGGCTCTAAAAATTCCAAAGTGAAAGGAAGCTGTTCTTGAGGAGATGAGAGCTCTTGAGAAGAATCAAACTTGGAGAGTCATGACGTTACCTACAGGAAAGAATACTGTTGGTTGTAAATAGGTATTTACTGTAAAATATAATTCTGATAACACAGTTGAAAAATACAAGGCACGCTTGGTTGCTAAAGGGTTTACTCAGACATATGGCATTGATTACTCAGAGACTTTTGCTCTCGTTGCCAAATTAAACACTATTAGAGTTCTCTTGTCCCTGGCAGTGAATTTAGATTGGTCTCTTAACCAACTTGATGTAAAGAATGCTTTTCTGAATGGTGATTTAGAGGAGGAAGTATACATGGATAGTCCACCTGGCTTTGAAGATAAATTTGGTTCAAATGTGTGCAAACTACAAAAATCCCTTTATGGTCTCAAGCAATCCCCAAGGGCTTGGTTTGAAAAATTCACTCGGTCGGTCAAAAGGCAAGGATATTTGCAGGGACAATCAGACCATACTCTGTTCATGAAGTTCTCTAATGTTGGTAAAATTGCAATTCTAATTGTATATGTAGATGATATTATTCTCACAGGAGATGACATTGTTGAGATGGAAAGATTGAAGAAAAATTTGACAAAAGAATTTGAGATCAAAGATTTAGGCGCGCTTAAATATTTTCTTGGTATGGAAGTTGCTCGCTCAAAGAAGGGAATTGTTGTTTCTCAAAGAAAATACATCCTAGACCTCTTGGAAGAAACTGGGATGAGTGGGTGTAAACCAGCAGATACTCCTATGGAATTAAATGCTAAACTTTGGGAGAAAGGCAGTGTTCCTGTTGAGATTGGAAGATGCCAGAGGTTAGTCGGCAAACTTATTTATCTAGCCCACACTAGACCTGACATCGCTTTCTCTGTGAGTGTTGTAAGCCAATTCATGCATTCTCCCTATGAAGAACACTTGGAGGCAGTTTATCGGATCTTAAGGTACTTGAAATCCAATCCTGGAAAGGGTTTGTGCTTCAAGAAAACTAATGACAGAGAAGTCTCTATATTTACAGATGCTGATTGGGCAGGATCAATTACTGATAGAAAATCCACCACTGGATATTGTGCCTATGTTTGGGGAAATCTAGTTACTTGGAGAAGTAAGAAACAAGGGGTTGTTGCTCGAAGCAGTGCAGAAGCTGAATTCAGAGCAATGGCTCAAGGAATCTGTGAACTTTTATGGATTCGTAAACTCTTGGACAAACTGAAGATGAAAGTTGACTCACCCTTAAAATTGTTCTGTGATAGCAAAGCAGCAATAAGTATACCTCACAACCCTGTACAACATGATAGAATCAAGCACATTGAGATTGACCGCCATTTCATAAAAGAAAAAATTGATGCTAGAATTATATGCCTGCCATTTGTGACTTCCAATCAGCAAACTGCTGATATCTTGACAAAAAGTTTGGCAAGACCCAATTTTGAGCGACTTATAGCCAAGTTGGGCATGACAGATATCTATGCACCAACTTGAGGGGGGGGTGTTGAAGAATCAAGAGAAATTAGATTTGATTCTCTTTTATTTTATATTATTATGTTTATTTTTATTTTATGATTCTGTCATTATTACTCAGTATTACTATTGTAATTTCTTTTCCTATATAAACAGCTTAGGGCTGTAGTAATAAAACATGAAAGTATTTTGTCTTTTACTTTCTTCAATATCTAATTGGAACAAATTTTTATCAAGTAATTAGTGCATAACCTGTTTTGGTTTGGTCAAAACTCCAACATGATTGCAAACATATATTGTTGTTAGAGCCTAAGTACTACCAATCCAATTCAGATTACTGGTTAAACACATTTTTAAATTATTATCAGAACAGGTTCTTTTAGTATAGGCAATTAAAACGTCAATAAGCTCCTCATTAAAAAATTATTTGTTAGAAATCCAAGATTTGGATTCCTAAGAAAGAACACTTTTATTAAGAACCACGAGAGAAATCTCTCCTCCAAGGGTTTCCCCTTCATAATAGAAAATACTCAATTCACAATTACTAATATTCAAAGCTATCCCAATCTAACTACCTAACTCCCTACTTATACACAATAGGTCTAACAACCCCATAACCAACTAACTAATTATTAGTAACTAACTCTACTAATCTAAGTCCTAACATTACTGAATGCATAATGTTGTTTTATTGCAAACGTGTAATTAATGACATTCCCAGTGCAACATAACATTTAGCAAGATAAATGTTGTCCTCGTACAATATTTATCACTTTGTTCCCACTGCAATTAATGATGCTGTTTCTAGTGCAACATTGTAAACATGTTGTGTTGCTTTCTTGCCGGCACTAGTAGTATTTAGCAGCAAAACCACAGAAAAGACATTCTGATATAATAAAGAAAGGAATCCTATTTATAAGAGTTTTTCTTGGAAAAAAAGAACAAAAACTGTAATGTTACCTAGATGGTTGTTGCCAAGATCCATTGGCTGCTAGAACAAATGGTACAGTAGAAAGTGAAGACTTGAGAGAGATATCCTCTTTGATCAAAAGTTGAACGTCATTCAGAATGGATGAAACAACTTCCTGGTTCAAAAGAAACTCTGATATATGATTGAATATGTGATCTTTGAAAAAATCCACTTTTGTTGGTTCTTCAATCCCTAAATACCTTCTCATAATGACCCGTTCCGTTTCCGATTCAGTTCTTATGAAGCTGTCACTTAAAAGAACTTCACGAACACCAGTAGGAGCAAGCCATTTGATAGGATTAATCAAATTTACCAGTTTTCTGCTTTGGTATGACTCAAATATTGGAAGGTGTTTGATTATTTCAATATGTGTGCTATCAATTTGCTCTTCAGAAAACCATTTTGACTGGAGAATATAACTCCGAAGTTCATGAAGCTCTCCTTCAGATACATGAGTAAAAATCCCTTCAATCTTCTGTGGCTCCCTAGCAATAGCCAGAAACACATTTAATACACCTCTTGCTGTCGGTGATTGGACAAAGCATTCCAATTCAGGATGGTCTAATTGCAGGTCTTGTCTCAAGAATAAACATCCAACCTTCAACAACAAAGAAGACATTTTCTCACTCCATCCATCATTTTTTATCACATTTGAATTTGGTGTTAACTGCATCAAGCAATCATCCCCAACAGGCAATATAGGCCACTTAGAAAAAATTAAAAGATCCTCACAATATGCTTTCAGATAATTCCATAGCAGTTGCAACCATTGTAAACTTGGTTGACCATGAATACCAGGAGTCCAACTTACTTGTGAAGCATGTTGCCACTCTACAGGAAGTAACTTTACTAGAAGTTTCTCAAGCAATTGGCATGACAAGAAGGAAATATTTGTGCTATCTGTTTGGGCAATGTAACAAAGTTTTCTATGAACTTCTTCTGGAATAAGATTATTCACAAGTTGATGAGGAATAGAATCTTTGAGAAGGCCATATTCATCACCACGTGCAATGTAAACTCTTTCTCCAACCCCCTTCATATCAACTAATGTAAAGGAACCATCTGCAAGTGGTAACAACGGCAAGCCAAATAGAGTATCAAACTGCATGGATTCTTGTAAGTCATGTAAGCAATATTCAAGCGTCAAAATCATTGCATCCCTGTCCTTAAATTCCCGCTTCCTTTTGATTAACAAAGTCCTTAATAGCTTAGGTTTAAGATAATGCAATGATGGACATATTTCCATAAACTTTTCTAAAAGTGACTGTGGAAGTGTAATGACAGGTAGAGAAGCCCCAGACAATGCTTTTATAAGTTCAGCTGCTTTGGGGAAAGTAAAATCGGGAAATATAGCGTATTTGGTTGAAATCCACTGACCACCTCTAGCTTCGGTATATAATAAACAGAGATCAAATTCAGCAACAAATTGGTATAGTTTCCGTACTACTGATGCCCAAGGTTCTAACCCTAATTTTGTAGGCCATAATGAGAAGAATAAACTGCAAGGGCCAATTTCCACTGCTACCTTCTCAAGCAAACGACCGTAGGCAGGAGCAACAACATTTTCAAGGAGGTATATATTCCAGTCTGAGCGTTTTCTTCCATCCCCTGTCATATCAGAACCAAACCAGATATCCCTACGATTTGATGATAATTCAAAGTATGCATTTACATGAGCAGGAAGACCAGTACTGATCGGTAAAGGTAAAAAACAGCACGCACGACCTTCAAAATTTTCCAGTGCATGTGTAGGTGAACTAGCAATTTGAAATAGATCAGGAGAAACCACACAATCATCCCCCACCTCTGAACTATCAAGCAGGTCCCCACCAAGCTTAACAGAATTCAAATATGCAGCAACACATGCCCAAGGAACAAAATTGTAACAATTCTTATTGGCTGCCTCAGACGTGCCCTTTCGAGCATTCCCTCTGCCTAAACATTCTGTGATCATCCAATAGTGCAAATGATGACCAGATATGCTTTTTTCCGTAATCAGGATTTTTTGGCATTTATAAGGCAAATCTCGGTCAATGGATTGGCTTAGTTTCTTCAGAAACTGAGCTCTATTCATTCCAACACGCCTATTTTGCTTGAAAAAGTTGAAGACATCCTGTGCTTCAGTAGATCCAATTTCCGGCTCACCAATACAGTTTCTGCGTACACGGTGCAGTAGGTGCATTTCATCTCCTGTTCCTTCCTTCACAAAAATTGAGATAGATTTGACATTATGCAGGAAAAGCAACGTTTCAGAAACAACCTCAGAAAAAGCAGCAAAGAGAGATCTGACATCTTCAGGTGTATAAACTTCCTTTTTAATTTGACTCCGGGAGGCAACACCTGCCGTTCTAAGAGGGAACCGGAATAGTGTACCAGGAAAGGGGTTTTGCAAGTCACAACCAAAATGCAGCAGTGAAGAAAACTGATCAGGAAATTGCTCCAAAATCTGCCGTCCCACAAACTTTATCCGTAAACCAGGGTGGGAAGGAGATATTCCAGGCAAATTACTGGCATGAGGGTCAAACAATACTATATTTTCACCAGATACGAACATAGGGATGTCTGTAAAATGATAGACACAATTAAATCCCAGTCCAAATCTTCCTATTGCAAAAGCTTTCTCAAGTTTACTTTCTTGACCAATACGAGAAATTGCATAAAGATCTTGTGGACTAAAAACTGAGTCATTAAAACAGTATAAAGCAGGACCTTGCCAATCAGCCATTTCAGGAGAAAGAATGGAAGAAGTCCCATATTGAGATTTATCCAGAAGAAATATAACTTCAGAAGCTCCAGCATCTTCTGCATTTTGTACCAGCTCAAACAGAGTCCCAGGTCCATCAGCATACATTTCAAGAATATGTTTAAGCCTCGTTGTCAATGCCTCATGTTGTCCAAAAGCCTCAGCAGCTCCAGACAGACCAAAATTCATTGAATCTGCACTCTCAGCCAGCAACATCCTGCGAAGAGAACAGACACCCAACTTCTCTGCTACATCATTAGAAATGTTTCCATGCACAAATTTTTGAACTGTTCTCTTTGCATTCCAAGGCACAGTTGATGCATTCCCAAACGAGCCATCAAGATCTTCGGAGCCAAGCAACCAGGGGGCATCATTATAAACCAAGTCACTGGCAAGAAATAGCCTACCTGACACATCTGGAAGATAGAGTTGAACTTTCTGTTCATGATGGTAAACTTCAGCTAGATGATGCACTATTAGTGTGACAGCCCTAATCTCCTGTGTGTCGAGAGAAGATGAGCCTTTTTTATTTGCCATCCTATGAAGAATATTAACATAGTCAGCAGGTTGCAAGAATTCACGAATACCGAGTTCTAGAAACAACTTTTTGAAAACTGCCAAGTCAACTGGTATAACTCGTATATATGGAGCCAAATGAAGAGGGCCATCAAGGACAACCTCATCAGAGGTTGTAAATCCATCTCCCACCCAAATCCACCGACAACCTTCAAGAACAGCCTTTACAATCTCAATCTCATCTGAAGCCATCATTCCTGTCAGAATTGAGTATATCCTTGGCATTGCCATGGCTAATTCCTGCCTAAGAACTTGATCAGTCACAATCTCATTATTTTTTCCAAGCTCTAGTAATTGGGCAGCAATTACACCTCCTCCTGGCGGAGACATCCATCCCAGGCTATATAATAAAGCTGTGGAAGAGCACTCACCATCCAGTATCCTCATGCTAGCTGAGACTAACCATAAATCATTTGGTGGCCTTACAAGTTTTGGAGGAGCAACCATGGACGAAACAACCGGCCATGGTAACGAGTGAAATGGAGGGGACGACAAAACTGGGCACCAGGAAATCAGTCGGAGGTCATTCCAGAATTTTTCAAGGTCAGATTTTGTGTCGCGAGACCTAAAAGCAGTTGCTGCTCGTGATAACATCCAGTTAACTGTTCCTTTATTATCATCAACTTGATCAGGAAGCCATTTCAATGCATTAACTTCTAGGTAAGAGAAAAGCACTTTCCCTTTTGAATATGCCTTTTGTTGATCCTCATGCATCAAATGCTCAATACATCGAGCACTTTCTAGAACAGCTTCTGGAGACACAGAAGTTCTAAGGCCTAGGCCTCGCAGAATATTAAGGATATCATATTCTCGGAAAGCACCGGAAGGGAAACTATCTGAGTCTTCTAGTAATGCATATAGTTCCTCATTGCTAGGATCATATAAAACTGAAGGACACTTAAGAGCACCAGTGATTGTTGGGATAAATTTCAAATTTCTCAACAAATCCCTGATAGATACATCCTCAAGAGACAAAAGTGGCAAATTTTGTAGAACAGACAACATTATGGCATCACGAACCTCAGCTTGCAACTCCCCAACTCTATGAAAAACATGTTCCTTGTAAAACTCTGCTTTCCCCATTCTTTCAACTCCATAATACCTTGACAGAATATCCTCTTCAATATTTGTGGATCTGACAATGAACTCAATGTCCACCAGAATAAACTCTGGCACATCCAATGGTGGTAAGTACTTTCGAGGATTTTCTAAGTCAGAAAATTGGGAATCTTGAGCAGAATCCCTTCCATAGACTTGATATATAGGCAATTTCTTGCAAAACCTTAAGTTGAGTTCATCCATAGAGTGTCCAACATACCATTTAGGGTCAAGAAGAAATTTGCGGAGTTCATTTCGTTCTTCAGCTAGCAGACTGTCAAGTGAAACTTGCATAATGTCAGGACTTGAAAATGCATTAAAAATTGATTCCAGAACACCTGCAGCACTTCCATCACATACATAATTGGACAAATCTGGATGTTCAACTACATAACTTGACTTCAATACATTACATCCAATTTTCACAAGGATATCCTGTACTACATCAGAGAGATTGCTTCCGTTTACCATTTTCAATTGTCTGGAAGGTCTTAATAAAAATCCAGATGTGGATGGTAGAATTGGCCAATCACTAAATAGTTGCAATATTTCGTTCTGCTTTCCTAGATATTGCCAGAATAGTAAAAACCATGATAATGTTGGCTTTTGACACAATTCTGGATCCCAGAAAACCTTACTTTTATATTTCCAGTCAGCTGGCATAAATGCAGGGAATAACTGAGCAAAATATTGAATACTGAAAAGAGCAAGATTGGTATTTGAGGACATCGCAATACCAGAGAGTCTGCTCAATATATTGGGAGGAACACTACGATCAATCACTCTATCCGAAACTGGCTGCAGCAGCTTGTACTCTAATTCATCACAAATGAAATAAGTAATTCCTTTTGATGATACCAAAAAAGATGCAAAATTGCCATTTGCTAAAGGAATCAAGGGCAGATTGTATGCCTCTTTACCAACATCATCATCAACCAGGTCCTCAAGACAATATTCCAATAATAGAAGCCTGTATGATCTACTCAAATAATTGGATGTTTCACATTCCCTAAGAAAGTCACGTACTGTACCAGGAATAACCACCTTGCTGTAATTATTTTTTAAAAGCATGTCAAACAATAAATCGGGCAAATGCACAACTGGCATTCCCAGTTGCATGAGAGCCAAACCAAGGTCCTTACTTTTGGTGAATTTTTCATCATGAAGAAAGGCTTCACTCGGTGATACCCATCTTCCTCCATTCAGATCGGAATATATAACTGGAGCATTACAAACGCTTTTGTATATTTGTTGAACCAAAATGCTCCATGGCTCTTCAAAGGAACCAGTAGGCCATAAAGAATAGTATAAGTCTGTTGGCCCTAACAATTCTTTTACACAATGCAGCATATACACAAAAGAAGGAACCACAATGTCTTCCAGAAGAAGCCTGTTCCAGATAGAACGAACTTTTCCGCTTCTGTCCATGTCATCCCCATACCAAATGCCACGACGATTTGATGATACCTCAAAGAAACCATTGACTTGTACACTAAGTCCAGTTCTAACTGGTAGTGGAAGAAAACAGAATGCCAGACCAGTCGTAAGAACTTTCTGTAAAAATCATACATGGCAATATGAGGGATGAACCATGTAGATATAGCAACAAAGAAGACCTTCACAAAAGATTAAAAGAATGTAAAAAATTTAATAGACAGTGCAATTTATTCTTAAAAAACAAGGGCCAACAATTGTGTGACACCTTTTATGTAATAATAAAACAGATTAAGACAAAAGTGGTCACTTAAGGAGGGACCTTCCCAGTGCCAACTTGAATACCTGGACAAACCTTCATTTTTCATTTTGTTTTAATTCCTTTTTTGTCTTTGTTTATATACATTTTATATGGATGCTTAAGACTAGAATAACTTTTAAGAACCGAATTATGTGTTCCATTATAACTCTTAAGTTCTACACTACATATAGGCATTTCAATCTGCAACAGTTGGGATTCAGATTTAAATTTCCAGGAGGAAACTTATCTTTTCCCCTGGCAGTTCAGGCCACAAAACCAATTCCGAATGAGTGTATTTAACTGTCTCTCATCTGCAGTTCTAGTCTCCCAATATCTATTTATATAACATTAATATGACTCTAAGGGATTGACCCGGTCCTTTGATATCAGAAAATACCTAATCACTTAATTTACCACAGCAGCAACTGGGGAAAAATTGTAGGCCCACTCGAGCTCAACAGAGAATCTAGCAAATATAGCCTTGTACAAAAAGAGAATATATTTTCATAGATTGCAGTTCACCATTACACTGATGTACACCAAAATGACACTCGGCACTCTTGCAGGCTATACTGCATGTAAAAAATTTATGATCTGTGATCAATAAAGCCCCATTTTCTAAATGAAATTGTTTTTGTAATATCTTTGCCATGGGTAAGTTTAGCACCTATATTATATTCTCATGTTGACATCAAAAAAGACAAGACTAGGTTCTGATAAATGCATCATTTCAAGCAAAAGCTATAGTCAAATTAATAGCAAGGCTGGATGGACCAAAAATGTAGCAAAGTAGGTCACCACATTCAACTGTATTCACATTCATAACTATGATAAAAAATAAAAGTTACCCAAATACATGCTTATGAATGCAGAACCAAAAAGTAAAATCTATAAGCATAGTAAGAACTTGAACTATGTACATGTGTGTGTGGTAGAGAGAAAGAGAGACAGGAGGCTAAGGCAACAGGAAAAGACATAGGTATAAGATATTGCAAATTAATTACATTTGGTGAATTATCAGAAATGCATGCCGCAATTGATGCCCATGGCATTAAGTGAATGTCGTATTCTTTTGATGCGGTTTTAGCAAAAGAACCGATCCTACTGGATGCTGAAGCCATTGTTTGCACCACATAAAATCTCTCTGTGTGCCTCTCTGTTTCAGCTCCACTTATTGCCTCACTTACAAAGTCCAACGGGAACGCATCCACTTCAGTTGTGGTATTCAAACACTTGGACAATCTGAGGAGTGCCTGCCGATGCCAAACCGTATCATCGGTTACTGAACTAACAGAACATGAATTAATTTTCTTTGGCTCAGGTTCTCCACCATCCCACACATACATTTCAATGCACAGAACACTCTTTAGAAAGAGAAGCGTCAAAATTCCTTCTTCAAAGAGCTGAACAAACATGGAGGAAATGTCTTCTGGTGAATATGCTTGCCTTGAAAGCTTACTACTGGCTGCCTGTTCTACATTCCTCAAAGGAAAACGGAACAAAGTTCCAGCAAAAGGACTCTGCATGTCACAACCAAATGCACAAAAGGGGGAAAACTGGTCCTTGTAAAAAGAGAGGGCAGATGAGCTGGTGAAATCAATCCGCTTCCCCGGATTCGCTGCAGAAACTCTTGGAAGATAAACACCCTGAGGATCAAATAATACCACGTATTTGCCACTCACAAACGAAGGAAGATCTGTTAAATGGTAAACTGAGTTGAAGCCAACCCTGGAAAATGCAGAACAATAAACACAATTTAGAGAAATACAAAAAACCCAAATATCATGGCAATATGAAAAATATTTACAAAATAAATTATAGGCAGGGAGCATTGAGTACTTTAAACAATGCCAAAACTATTAAAAATGAAAATATATACACACACAATCAGGGTTTGAAATAAAGGTCCATAACTGCTATCTAGGACACAGCATTATTGTTTTTTATGGCATTGCCGCCGCATTTGACTGTGATTCTCGACAATATCAAGAACCCCAGCACGACCCCAACCTCACACAATCATATCCATGAGACACAATATAAACAACAGACACTATAACTCACCAATATCTCTCATTAATTTTGTTATATGGACATTCCAACACAACCGGCCACTCTAATCATCAGAACCATGGCATTGCACTGCAGAAAGAGAGACCAGTTTCCATTCTTACAGTTTATATAATGAAGAAAAAGAAAGGATCAACAAAACAAACTACCACAAGCACTATATTACCCAATTATGCCCAAAAAAACAAAACACTATAACAATACTCCCTCCGTTTCACAATTAGTGTCACTTTTGCTCATTTCATGCATATTAAGAAATAACTATAAATAAAAGAAAGAGAACAGTAATTTTACCAAATTATCCTTCTTAACTATTGGTATATTTCCCACTATCCTAAATGCAAAGTAGAATCAATGCTTTGGAAGTACTGTATATAGTACTAATTGAAGGGTACAATTGAGAAAAAATAATTAAAATTGTATTGAAAATTGTGAATGACATTCATTTTGAGATAAAATTTTCTTGCTAAAGTGACGCTGACTATGGGAGGAAGGGAGTATAATACAACTCTTTCAACAACAACCATATATGAGTTGAAATGTATCGCCATTATCAATTACAACTAGTAACAACTTCACATCAAATTCCTAGCTTAGATTATCAATACAACCAAAGTTAACAACATTGGAACCGGTTAAAGTACACAAACTAAATAATATCAACAAATTAACCTAATGAATCAAATTTACATTCAAGAACGTATAAAATTAGTAAATTACCCAAAACGACCCGTTTTTGAAGCCTGTCCATGCTTACTACTCCCACCGATCTTCGAAATACTAACAAAATCCTCTTCAGAGAAAACGGCGTCGTTGTAAGCCAAAAGCGCGGGTCCTTGCCACTGCGATAACGAATCCGAGAGCAACGAGACGCTGCCGTGGGATCGGAGGTCGAGACAGAGGGAAACGGTGGTGGCACCGGCGTCATCGGCGTTTTGAATGAGTTCCTTGAGGACAGTTGTTCCCTCGGGGTAGTTGAGTAGAACCTCGCGGATACGGCGGGTGAGGTCTACTGTTTGGCCGAAGTCTTCGAGGAAGATTGATTCCGGCGCCGGAGACGCCATTATACCGGCGAATCGGAGGAGATTGGTGATTTTCTATTGTGTTCGATTGCGCATATTAGAGTATGATTATGATGTTACGATGGATTTTGATTAATTGCGCGTATATAGAGAGAGAGAGGGAGAGAATTTTGTTTATTTATGATTTCTTAAGACACAAGAGTTTCGCCGCTATTACATGAGAGACTGACTGGGTTTGGAGTTTGCATTTGTTTATTTACGTTTTCAACTTTGTTATAGGTCTACTCTTGTGAGAGGTGAAAACTCAGAGTTCTTCTTCTCTTGTTCTTTTTCTTTATTCGTCACCCAAATGATGGGAAAATATACAGAAAATATTATTAAAAAAAAAAAGACAGGAGAGAACAGATAATAAATAAGAAACAGGTATTTTGTTTTTAAAAAATAAAATAAAAAGGTAGACTAATTTATTCATTCTTTCAAATTTGTGATTATGAATCAATTCATGCTCTATTTTTTTTCATGTTTTTCTTGCATTTCTCATGTTTTATGTCTACATGTGTATATTTTTTGTTTTAGAAAAAATGGGTCAAACCTCAAGAAAACAAAGCTATTATACTGCTTAGAAAATACTATCAAACTTATATCGGTCAACATAGCGAGGAAGGAGAAATCACTGATTATATCAAAAATATAGTCGATCTGAGGGGGAAAAAATCGGATTAACAAAATATATATTGTTTGATTGGATTCACGATGTACATGAGATATTTTAAAGTATATATTGTTTATTAGAGCAACTCTTCAGAATTAAGGACACTGCAACTTGAAAGTCTGATCTGATATCAATATTTCATAGCCCTCTAGAAAATGTCAGCTCCAAATTGTTATTTATAACCCAAAGTTCTGCTATTGAGATTGTGCACATCCATAATACATAGGAGTAGCCAAATATGAAAGCATTAGCATGATCACAAACCATTCCTCCACAAGTTGTGATTCCATTCGAGTTTTGAACTGCACAATCTTCATTAAGAGTCACTTAGCGATCCTCTATGTAAAGCCAAACAAATCAACGTTGCAGGGGAGTCAACACACCTGCAAGATAAGCATGAATTAGACGAGTATTCAATATAGATTTCGTTCGATACCTGGCTTTGGTGGCTATGCAACATGCGATAGAAACAATATTGGAGAATATTAAATCATTTTGAGCCTTCCACACATTGTTCAGCACCGTAACAAATAATATACTCCAATCTAGGCCATTGTCCACATGTACACTATTTAAGTTATCCAAGAGTCGTCTATTCATATCTGCAGTAAAAGAAATCATTAGTCATATTATCATGAAACACATAATGTCAAACATCTGGCACAAGTAGACAATCACACAAAATATGAAGAATTGATTCGCTAGCGTGGTCGCAAACTAGACATAGGTCACTACTAGTCATATGACGACCAACCTGTTGAAGGTTTGTAAGCAAACAACCACGGACAACTTTCCACATAAATCATCCCAAACATTCAGGACCCGGCCACTTCAAATCCACTAAAACTTATCTTCCACCAAAGACGTATTGTTGATGTTTTGTGTATTATAAGCCTAAAACCACCAAAGCATTTGGGCCTCTTCTAAAAAAACTCGATGAATCTTTATATTATTGTTGGAGTCTCCTCACATAAAGTATGTACCCAAGTATACTTGATGTATGAATATTAGATTTGGTATTTTATACCCAAATGCATGATATAGTTAAAAATGATTACATCTTTTATATTAAAGTACACCTGTAATTTTATATATAAAAAAATTTTAGTCTTTCTATTGTCGCGTCCGGTTTGTCCGCGAAAAAGGAGTCGCCACCAATTTTATTTTATTCAAAGGAAAAATTGGATAAAACCTAAAATAATGATTTTTGAACCAAAAATTCGGATTCGGGAGTCGATTACGAGTAGGGAAAGTATTACCACCGTACAACGTCCGTTAAAACAGTTACCCTATAATTAATTGTATACAAACTATTTATTTATTTATTTTTACCCCAAAAAGAATAATAAAAAAATAAATAAATTATTTACATTAATAAAAGAAGGAAAAATATTTTTTTATTAATTTGGTTTGACAAGGAAAAAAACCTTGCTCCTACGTATCCCCAGGTGCAATAGGGAAATCAAAACACACGTAGTTCTTGGGTAGAAAATATTTATGTGTTGTCCGATTTTTATTATTACTCTATTTTGATTAGTTTTTTTATTATAATAATTATTATATACGTATCTAAAAATAAAAATGTAATAATAATAATAATAATAACGAAAAAAAAGAGATGAGATGTCTGATCACGGATTGTATCTTTTTATTTTTTGTTTTAAAGAGAAATTGATTTTTGTTAGAAAACAACGTAACGAAATGTAATAATAACTAAAAAGAGGTGAGATGTGGTGCGGCGAGCGAGGATGAATTTCATCTGGCGGCAGCGACCATTAATTCTAATCCTAAGGGAAAACTATTTATTAGTTGTTATGATTTTTTTTGTTATTTGATAAAGACGTGATATGAGTTTTTTGTTATATTACAATATGGTGAAACTCGTTTTCTTGGTGATTGTTTTATAAACATCAATTAGTTATATTTTTTAGCGTTTTGTGTTGCAAAGAAAATAATTTTTAGGAACAGACAACTTTAGAAAAATGAAAGCTTAACATATCATATGAGTTTATTTTTGCATAAACACAAAAAGAGAAAGAAAAAAAGGACATTTTTTAAAGGGATGCAATATAAAGACTAATAAGAAGAAATTAGAGAAGCAATAAGAAATTGATATCTTACTACTAAATTGGTTTTTTGTTGGACTGATTTTCAAAGACCAGATTATCTGCTCCTCTTTTGCCTATTATTCTCTCTTCTTTCTATTTTTTGTGCTCTCAAAATGTGCCCCTCCTCTTCTACTCTTACTATCGATTATTTATAGGCTTTTCGGGTGTAGGTTACAAAAGACAAGAGAATAATTGTCAATTGATCATCATTTTATTACTATTAATCTCTTTCTTTTTTGTTTCTTTTCTTTCAATTGATTATCATTATACCAATTTTTATGACCATCAATTCATTCAATTGATCCTCATTATATCGATATTTATGACCATCATCCATTTCTTTTCGGTTTCTTTCATTCAATTATGTACCTTTATTTATTTGTTATTTTTTTATATATATATATTTTTTATATATATATATATTTTTTTAGATAAGAGTCTGAACAGGAATTGCAGGCAAACAAGAACTAGGAACATATATGATTGTCTAAAGTTTAAAGCCATAATTATTTATTTTTATTTTTATATTTCTATACATTTATTATTATTATTATTATTATTTCCTTTTTTTAATAAAAAGTAAAAATAAATAAATAAATAAATAAATAAATAAAAAGCGGACAAAATTAGGTGTCAACATCTATTATCGTATCTTTAGTATTTCTTGTGTTAATACAAACATAATTTTTTTATATATTATGGTGTCAAATTTGGAAAAATAATTAAATTGACTAGCATTTTTAAATTTGATGAACTAAATTTTCTTGACCTTTACAATTTGAAATAACAAAATATTGATTTACTCATAAATAAAAAAAAAATGATTTGTAGGTATTATTAAAATTCAGAGAATATTATTTATCTCTATAAATGAACTATCTATCCCTCTGTTCATT
Organism: Cicer yamashitae; assembly: GCA_037974755.1. Classification (NCBI taxonomy): domain Eukaryota; kingdom Viridiplantae; phylum Streptophyta; class Magnoliopsida; order Fabales; family Fabaceae; genus Cicer; species Cicer yamashitae. The sequence goes on along the minus strand of JBBPBQ010020324.1, from coordinate 41,857,526 downwards.
ATTATAAGAAAAAAAAAGTACATCAAATCTTTGTCATTATTACAAGGAAAAGAACATTTTTTACACTTTGAATACTACTATTCCTAATTTACCATTCCTTTAATTTCTCTTACTTTTCAACTTTGTACTTGTAATTTCCAAGAAACCAATTCATAAAGAGAGTGGAAGGTTACAATTTCCACCAAATGAGCATGTTTAATAGTCATCATGAGAGAGTTCTATAAGAGCATAGTTTCTCTCTCCAAACTTCATCTTTTTGCTTAATTATAGTTTGTGTTCCTCTCAATTTAAAAATGGCAGCACCACAAAATTAGTTAGAAACACATTCATTTGATATGGGCATCCAGTACAGAGTACAGAGTAAATAGTTAAAGAGTAAAGAGTAAAGAATTGGGCATTTGATCAAAACAAACAAGTGTGTCAGATGAAGAACTGGACATTGAACTTGAGACTAAGAGTAAAGAGTTAAAAGAAAAGAATTAAAGATATTATGAAGATTTGTGTAGATTCTTTGTACTAGATGTGGCTATCCATGATATCAATATGTTATGAATGTTTTTATTTGAAATAGATTGACATTTTTGTCTTTAAATTATGCTTTTGTGTACTGAAATAAGTTTGGAATAGAGTAATTTTTTATCTTTAATTGTTGGAACATAGTGTGTGAATTAAAAAAAAAAAACTTGAGTTCTACATAAGATAAATTACACACAATTATAGTGCATATAATGTGGAAGTTGAATCATTGGGACGTATCCCAAGGGGTATACAGTTTTGTGATGGAACGGGATGTATATCACTTGATATACCACACATGTGCGCCGCCGCTAGTTGGCTTAGCCTGAGCTTTAGGCTTGTTGGTGTACTATTTTTTTAGAAAAATCAAAATTAAAATATTAATATTTTTTTGGCCATGCATCTGGTAGTAAAATTTGCTTGATGTTTTTCTGCTTATTATTCATTTCTATAAATAATGGTTACAACATATACAAGTAATTACCTCTAATAATTACAATTTAAGGGAAATAGATAAATATAATTAATGAGATATATTATTTCATGATTCACATCCCCTTTAAATTGATGCGGTTGGTCAATGAGTATCAATTTTCTAACAAGAAACCAATGTCGTGGACTAGGAACAACTTTGGTAAGAATGTATGTAACTTGCAACTGGGTGCTAATGTGGAGAAGTGATATAAGTCGATCATCATAGGCGGCATGAATAGAATGACAATTGTTGTATAAAAACGTGTGCAACTATACACAATCAAAACACAAGTAATAAAGTGGTAAATAAAAATCATTCCCTCGATGATTGATAAGTAATTTATAATTATCATATCATCATTCATTTTAATCCTTTGAGAAAATAAAATAACACATATTTTCATGTAACCACGCATTTAAGAAAATTAGCAAGTAAATAAGGTCTGAATTGATTGGATGGAATAGTTGAATTATGTTCCATTTGTTATGCCTAAGTATATCAGTGATGCTATAATGATGCTATATTGGTGATTCTCTTATTTCTAATCATTCATTAAATCTATTCTACTTAAGTTAAAATGGCTCAATCACTTCATGGTTCCAAATCTTATGTCTATGTATATGAGTTAGTTTAATGTGTCTATTAACTAATCTACCATATTAGTTACTTAAAATTAATTCATTAATTGTTTTCTCTAATTAATGAACTGGTCTTTATCCTAGATTGATCATGCCCAAAATAAGCATATGAACATAAAACATGCAAGTACTAAAAATGCTTTCAAACGATTACACATCACATGAATAATAATATACTACTTTATAAGCAAAGTTAACAAAATCCAACAAAGTGTTTTAGCTCATAGTGAACAAAATAGTTACCAAAATAGTACATGGGTTAGTTTAATGTGTCTATTAACTAATCTACCATATTAGTTACTTGAAATCCATTCATTAATTGCTTTCTCTAATTAATGAACTAGTCTTTTATCCTAGATTGCTCAAGCCCAAAATAAGCATATGAATATAAAACATGCAATACTAAAGATTATTTTAGACCATTACACATCACATGAATAATACTACTTCATAAGCAAAGTTAATATAATCCAACAAAGTGTTTTAGATCATAGTGAGCAAAATACTAACCAAAAATAAGGAACTTAGATGAAAGTTTATTACAACTGAAATGAAGTAATTGATAACTAATCTAAGTGAATAGCCACTAAAATTAATGATTTGTCAAACACCAAATTCTCTAGTGAGGGATACGGCTCCTTACTTCATTCTTCAATGGAGGAAAATGGATAAAATCAAATTTTTAATTAATTCAGTGAGGGTTTTACGAAGCCAAATCAGACCTAGGATAAATTGCAGATGTTATTCACTATTTATAATCATCTTCTCTTTTTTCTTTTCTAGGCTAACCCTAAATGTTTCTTTAAATGAAGCAAGGCTCAAGCAATAAGGAATATTCCTTGTACCTCGTGTCAACACATATTTCACCAAGAGACCACACCCAATTTTTTCTTCTATTGCCTCTCTCTTTTGTGTGCTTATAAAACTAGCTCAACTCAACTGAAAATAATATTTTTCAGGTGAAGCAAGTATTCATCCCATGCTATATCGTCTTGTAGTAATCAGTATCTCCCTTCCACTGGTGATGTAGCAGCCAATATCAGTTCATGCTCAAAACTAAACATTAATCATGCACACTTGAGATAAATATATCAAATCTAACAAACATTAGCACAACAGTGCTTTGATTGAATATTAATAATTCCTAACATTAAACATGAAATAAAACCATAATCTATCTAAATACCAAATAATAATTCAGCTAAAAAAAGTAGGATAACTCTCATAAAACTCTCATTTGTGAGAGTTATCAACAATCTACTTCGATATGCTTGGTGCGCTTATGAAAGACATGATTTACAACAATATGAATGACACTTGTATTGTTGGCATAAAGACATGTTGGCTCTATTTGAAGAAATCTAATTTTAGCCAAAAGACCCCATTGCCAAATTATTTCAGAACAAACAACACACATGACATGCTATTCAAATTCAGGAGAGGATTTAGAGACTCTTGTTTGCTTCTTACTTTTCCATGAGATCAACGAATAGGCAAGAAACATGAACCAACCAATAAAAGATCTCCAAGTGTCAGGACACCCAGCCTAATCAACATCACTATAAGTAATTGGTTGAATAGTTGTCCCCATGGGAAAGAATAGTCCACGATAAAAGGTTCATTTCAAATTACAAATTATACGGCTAACTACTGCCAAGTGAATATGGTGAGGAGAATGCATGAATTGAATGACTTGCTGAACAACAAATGATATGTCAGGGCGTGTAATAGTCAAGTAATTAAGGCTACCCATCAGCTGTCGATACAATAAGGGATCAGGTAAAAGATCGCCATCATCACAATAGTATTTAACATTAACCTTAAGAGGAGTATCCATCGGATAGGCCAATTGGAGACCAACCATAGAAATCAAATATGTGACATACTTGTGTTGATGGAGGAAGAACCTTTAGACGTAGAATGAACCTCAAGATCAAGGAAATAATGTAGGTTACCAAGATCTTTCATATGAAATGAGGTTTGCAATTGTTGCTTAAGTTGCTGATTAGAAGCACGATCAAAACCGGTAATGACCATATCATCAACATACAAAAAAAAGAGAACAATAACCGTAAATGTGCGATGAATGAACAAGGAAGATTCATATTGACTTTGAGTAAAGGAAAAATCAAGTAGAGTATAACAAAATTTCTCATACCATGCTCTAGAAGCCTATTTCAACCATATAATTAGTGTTTGAGCTTGCACACAACCTTAGAAGATGACAATAGACCAGGAGAAGGAGTCATATAGATATCTTCAGTCATATTACTATGAAGAAATATATTCTTGACATCCATTTGATGGAGAGACCAACCATTATAAGTCGTTATAGGGAGCACAGTTTGAACAATTGTCATTTCGGCCACGAGTGTGAATGTCTCATCATAATCAATGTTATATTCTTGATAGTTTCCTTAAGAAACCAATCGAACCTTGTAACAGTTGAGGGAATCATCATAATTCAGTTTCACATAATACACCCATTTGCAACATATGAGTTTGATATCAGGAGGACAAGAGACAATATTCCATGTGAAGTTATCTTGAAGGGCATGAAGTTCCTCATTCTTTGTTTTTATTCGGTGCACATCTTTAACAACATGTGACTAATAAGTAGGAATAAACGTGCTAAGAAAATAAGCATTAAGAGAAGTATGTGAGGAATCATACCTGTCTTGTGAAAATCTATCAGGTGGATAAGACATTCTACCATATCTCTATGATGTAACTAGTACAATATCAGGTCGCAGATCAGTGTGTAAGAAGGAGGGTGGGAATCTGTTGTATGTGTTGTCTAACATATACATTGTTTGATTTAAAATGTTCTATATGTAAAGCACTATGACCAGACTAAGTTTTAAAAAGATGAAATAATAGAGAATCAAGATCAATAACCATAGAGAGAACACAATTAATCAGGAATGCGGATGTGGACAGAGCCTCCATCCAAAATCTAGATGGTACTGAAGCTTGGAGAACTAAGGTACACGTCACATCATGCAAGTGATGATTCTTGCGTTCTGCCATTCCATTTTATTGGGATGTATTGGGACAAGATCGTTTAGACAAAATGCCTTTTTCTTTAGGTATTTTTAAAATTGATGAGACGTTTACTCACCACTAGAGTCAAGACAAATTTTTTTAACACTTGCTTGAAATTGAGTTTCAACATATGTCAGAAATTTCTTAAACATGGAAAACACTTCATATTTAGACCGAAGAAAATATATCCAAGTGAAACAAATGTAATCATCAATAAATGTGACAAAATATATATAATGAGGATGAGAAACTACAAAAGACATTCCCCATACATCACTATGAATCATTTTTAAAAAAAATGGAAGCAGTACGAGCGCTAGACAAAAAAGGAAGTATTTTACTTTTAACCAATTTGCAAACAAAACAAGAAACATACGTATTAGAGACAACATTATTATTTCCCAACAAACTCGTTTTAAATAAATGAACAAAACAGTAGAGTTTGGACGACCCAATTTTCTAAGTCAATCCTCATAAGAAACATTATTACAAGCAAGAGATAAATGACTGAAAATAAATTGGAGTGAAAATAATATTCCTACTTTAGACACATTCGCGATCACCTTCCTTGTCACCTGCTCTTGCACAAGACAACCAACACGAGAAAAAATAACATTACAATTGTAATCCACCAACTGATCAATAGACAATAAATTGGAAGCAAGTCCTGATGATACAAGCACATTCTAAAAATCAGAGTTTATGTTATCAACATAAGTGATAAAGAGGGTATTACTATCATCAATTTGAATTTTCTTATTACCATGATAAGTAAAATTTGTTTGATGTCTTTCTGCTTGTTATTCCTCTCTACAAATAAGAGCTACAACATATACAAGTAATTACCTCTAATAGTTACAATATAAGGGAAACAAATCAATTTATAATTTGTCTAACCTATTCTAAGAAAGCAGATAAATACAATTAAGGAGGGATATTATTTCCTAATTCACAGCATCAACCCAGTACAAGTTGATATAGCCTACACAAAAATCTTTATATTAGGAAAGAAGAAAAAACCTGCAATTATATAGTTCCTTCACCATAATTCAAGACTTTCTCTATTACTGTGACATCAATCAAGCGCCACAACCCTCTTGTATATTAACTAAAAACCAATTCCATACAAATGCTAGAAAATTGTCTTCTATTTACCTCCCAAACACAACAATGGTTCTTGGCACCATTGATCAACAATATAAATAAATCCTTCAATTCTTGCTTTGAACTATTTCCACACATGCACTATAACAAAATCTTAAATATATAATGCATTATCGACAACGTTATGAAAGATAAATGGCATTTCGCCACTGCCAAATCCCTCATACCATAACAACTAAATTGTTGCAAGCCATTGATGAAAAACCCTACCTTCTTTCACAAGACCGCCAAACTGAGACAAATGGTTGGTGCAATCCATCGACAACAGTCCCACCACTCCTATCCACTTAAACACACATATTTTATTATATTGTTGATGCATATTTTATTTTTCCTAATGCAAGAAATTTTTTTGTGCCCTGATGCAAGCATTTGTCTATAAGTGAATTTGTGAAAAAGGTCACTTTCTTTCTTTGTGTGAAAAAGACATTTCTTTCCATTTTATTAAAAACTTGTAAAACTTGCAAAACCAATACCAATACTGCATTAAACCAACAAAATAATTGTCGAACTTGCACAATGCCACTAATATATTTGTTTCTTTTTAACTTAGTTTAATGTTGCTTTTTGTTTGTAGCTGTAATATTTTATGCAACATGCATCAGATAAGTTCCAAAGACAAGATATAAAAAACATTGAAGTTATGCATTTGAGTTCTACTATAATTGCAATTTTTGATAATGTTGCTCTTGGTTTGAAATTGAGTACTACATTGTTGTCGTAGAAATGTGCAAATCAATTAACAATAGAAACATCATAAACAAGCATACTACAACTCCGGAGCAAACAAATTCCTTACATTTAGTCAATATTATGTAGGTATCAAAAGTTTCCCAAAATAATTTCCTATCACATTTTTGTTGAGTGGATAATATGCTTCTATTAAGCAACGTGACTTTCTACATATGGGAATTTCATAGTTATTGGATCCTTTGGTCTTCGTGATCTCAATCATACATGATTGAAATCTAAGAAAAATGTTGTTCGAGCTTTTGACAGAAAATTGTTATAAGATTTTTCTACAGCTTGAATAAGCTCATCAACTGAATTTGTCACTTCCTTTTATTGCAACGATTGAATGGCAAAAAATAACCTAAATCCAATGCATTCAAATTATGAGAATTAGGTGGTTGACATGTAAGACAAATATTGAACCCCTATAAAAAGCCTCTATACGAAATTCTTCATCATCCACAAAAACATGGCATGGTGCATAATTTTGTTGAATATAAATGATTTCTCGTGCATGTTCTCATGATCGTTTTCTTTGATGGCCGGTGAAATCTTCTTTGTTATGAGCATTTGGCTGATTTGTTTGGTGATAGAAGTAATTGGTTTTGTTTTAAGTGTCCCAAGTCTTCTATTGACACTTGGCCTTTTTGCAGGTACTTTGTTGACTAAAGGAAAAAAACTAATTTTTCATGAAAATGGCACATTACCATCATCATCAAATCTCGGTCTAACCACATGAACTATAAACATTACCTTACTAATGTAGTTTTTATTCTTGCACATGTGATATGACTAATCGACATCGGCAAGAATGTAATAATTTGTTGACTTTTTTGACATGTAGAACCATTTTTCATGTATGTGGACAATGTTATACATGCTTAAACATTGGATTGTGGGGAATGTTTGATAACTCTTAGAAATATGAGTTATGGCACCTATTGTTAGTTCAAATTTGTGACATTCTTGAGTTGATGTAAAATGTTATTTGCACAAGTAGACATAGTTTTCTTGAGTTGATGTAAAAGGATAATTTTAAGTTGAATTGATGTTGAGTTGTATTTATTTGTGCAAGGAACAATTAATAGAGAAATATGAGAATATGGTACAAGTTGTTACAGCACTCTAGTACATTACTGCAGAGTATCAAAGGAGCGTATAATTGTGGACCTAACTAGGAGTGAATTTGTTCTTAAATTTGAAGGTTGTTTAGCTAAGGATAATGATAGATTTATTATATCAATGATGTGTCTCTGCTTTTTTGTTATTGGATCAAGGGAATCTTTATTGGAAAAAGGAAAAAAAAGACCCCAAAAAAGGAGATATAGTTTACTAGACATTGTCCTATATAAGGAAAAATGTTCAAAAACAAGGGAAGAGACGGTTAACCTAATTTCAAAATCTCCACCAACCTAATTCTCATGTTCCATTGTCTCTCACTACAATCCATCATCATCTTCCATTACCAACTCATTTTGGAGTCATTCACATTAATTCTTGCTTAATGGAGGTTGCAGTATTGTTGAAGTTAGTTGTTCTTGCTACCAACAATATTATATCTCGTATTTTCTCTTTGTAACCTTCATTTTCTACATTAATTTGTGTTGTAATGAACTCCTTAGTGTTTTTACTAATTTTACTTTTTGAAGTATAAGCTCAATATGAGCTAAAACTTTTTAGTTAAGGATTAATTAGGTATTAATGAAGTTTGCATTTTAATATATGTTGTAGTGTGATTAGCTTCCTCTTAAACAAGTTGATTTTAATCCAATCTTTAAAACTTAAATTGATCACTTAGGTTTTTTTGTTAGTCTTTTGAGTGTGGAAAAGGATAAAGAGGGAAAGTTTTGATTTAATATGGATTAAGTTAATATGCTTGGAAAAGATATTAATGTTAAATGATTAGGAATAACATTTAAGTCCATAGGGTAGCTGATTTGCTAAAATAAACTGTAGCATGATATGGTGTGTAGTGTGTGAACCCAGGAATGGTAATAACCCATTGATTATTATGATAATTGAGTTGGAAAACTCCTAAGGTCAATCTGGTCCAAGGATTGCTACATCATGCTATAACGTATTAGTGCATGCAAACATAATTATTACTAAGTTAGATTCTTAACTACCTTTTATCATCTAAAATTAGAACTAGTGTCCTTTACTTAACCTTGCATTCTTAATCATAAAATCACCTTAAAATTGTTACTCAAACACGTGTTCTTCTAATTTTATAACAAACAAATGATTTGTCTATTTGAAATAGGTAACATACGCAATTCTCGTGGGAACGATACTCTACTTTCACTTTATTACTTGTTTTGGACAATATACACTTGCACAACATATTTAACATACGCAACAAGTTTTTGGCACTGTTGCTAGGGTTGAATAGTGTTAATCTTTTCAATAGTTTTCTAATTAAATAGTCTATTTGTTTGTTTTTACTAATAGTGTGGTGATTTGTCCTGTAGTCCAGATACTCTAAATTGTATGCACAAGTCCATATCATCACATGAATTTAGATCTGAATCTGAAATAGAAAGATTCTTTTGACGAGGGGGAAACTCACAAAAAGTACTATTGATCCTAACTTGGCAGACCACTTGCAGCACCAAGTTCCACTTATACAATTGAGATATCATTTAGATGGCAGACCACTAGATGTCATTGGCATGACTAATGACATTGGTTCCACTTATACAATTGAGATATCATTTAGATGGCAAACCACTAGATGTCATTGGCATGACTAATGACACACCTAGAGGAATTAGGGAGTAAATAAACCGTTAACATCCTTTTTGGTAAAATAGTACATGGAAGGTATAGTAAATTATTCCCTCAGTTCCTTTATAATTATCGCATTTGCATATTTGTTTTTCCTTTTTATTTATTGTTTATGCAACATTAATTATTGATAATATTCTTAATTATTTATTAGAGAAGAAATTAATAGAAGGTGCGTCTGTTTTAGATTTTTTCATGAAAAAATTTATTTTTTTAAAGCAAAAATTATTTTTTATTTGAAAAATGATTTTGTTAAAAAAAGTTATTTTTTTGGCTAAAAATGAAAAGCTAAAAATAGTAGCTTCTCACATTTGTCTCATGCGACATATGAGAGAAAAAGATACCACAAAATTTAAAAACACTGAACTTAACTTAAAATTACATTATCCTAAGAGAAAATAATGTAATTACCCTTACCCTTTTTGAAAAATTCAAAATTGCCGTACATCAATTTTTACTATGGTTTTCTCCATCAATTTTTTTGCATCGATTCACATTTCCTCCTACACCTATGGCATTTTATTTGAATTATTTTATATTTACAGTATTCATATGTTAATATGAATTTATTTTTGTTTTTGTACGTTTATTTATTGTTTTTGTACGTTTATTTATTGTTTTTGATAAGTATTTAAAGTATATTAATCAATTTTGAAATGAGTAAGAAATTGATTAAACTAATAAATTTTGTAGGGTCCAATTTAAAATATTTCAATTGTTTTATAGTAAATTTCACAACAAATGTTTTAGATATTGACACCTAACATAACAAAGATTCTACAAGTTCTGTCTTAATGACTATGGATAATCAAACTATGACAACATGTTTATGGTAATTTTAGAAAAGAGAGATTAGCGTATTTAGAAAAGTCATGCCATTTATGATAATTTTGTAGTTTAAAAAATTACTTTTATAAAATAGTATCCAAATAGATTAAAAATCATTTTTATGATAGTAAATAAACGTAGATCGAAATTTCATTTTTGAATAAATCTTTAATAAATAATCTCCTCTAAATTTTCTAAACTAAAAATAATTTTTATTTAAGATCAAACAAACGCACTCAGATAAAAAAATTATTAAGGATGTAATAGGAAAATCAAAAGCAAAAATTTAATTGATTGTGTTGCTGTGCGTTAAAAATCAGATACAATTAACATTTGCCACTAACGAATTGCGAATCCTACAATTTTGTTACATAATCTTTTTCATACTTAAAAAGATCTTTTTTTTTGGACAAATGTTAACAAGATCATTTTAAATCTAACACATTTGAATTTCTCAGGATCATTTTTTTTATTTAAATATACTTTTAACCCATGTAAATATAAATCATTTTGATTTTAATCTCTTTAATTTTTTTTTATCTATATGCATGTAATTTTAAAAAAGTTTTAAAAAGATCTTTTGTGATTTCTTTTATTATAAATTATTAAAGTGAACAATTTTTTACTGATGTGACACTCGGTGATTGTATTAATATTGCTGACTAAACAATTTTAATAGGTGAGTCTCTTTTTTATTCTTTCAATAGTATTTGTTTAAAATTTTTCAGAAAATAATTTTGTTTAAAGTTTAAGAGTAGCTCCTCAAAACCTCTACTACAGATAATAATAGAGAAAAAAAACCCTCTCATGCAATAGATGAGAGAGAAACGAGTTTGGATTCGCTCAATTTAAATTTTTTTTGATTCTCTCTCTTTTTCTCTTTAATTTTATTTTTCAATTTTTTTCGTTGAATCGAAAGTTTATATCATTTACATCATGCGTGTAAAGTTTTACCCAAATTTAAAATCATTTGATATATTGTTGACTTTTATGAAAACTAACAATATTCAATAAAAATGCATAAGACACACTAATTTTGGTGCATCTCAATAATATATAAAATGATTTTAGAATTGTATAAAACTTTACATGAGTGATTTATATGTTTCAAACTTTCAAATCAAATCGTAAAATAAAATTAAGAGAAATTGAGAACATTGAGGAAGGTTTGTATTGAGATTATCCAAACTCAAAGAAACTTGTGAAAATTTTGAAAAACAAAGAACTTTAAGTGAATTTTGTTAAAAATTACGCAGTTGCCTTTGCATTACTTTGAAATTGCGGAAATACCCATTTCTAGGTTTCCTTCTTCCGTCGATTCATTTGCATTTCAAAATCAATCTATGGGGCTGCGTTGTTAGTCTAGTTTGTGTGCAACGAGGTTTTCTTCATTGTGATTGCATCGTGTGTGATCGTCTCTAATCGTCTTCTTCGTACATCTTTTTCTACACTACGTAATTTGTTTTCTTCTTTTATGTTATTTGTTGCTAAACTCTTCCGCCAAGAAGTCTTTCAGTTTTGTACTTCCATCCCCTTTTCAGCCCTTTGATAAATCATTTCCTTGGTTTTGGCCTTCCCAAGTAGCATTGAAACTACCTTCTTTCTCCTGTTATATTTTTCTGTGAAAAATGTTAGATATTTTAATTTAGGGTATCTTCTTTGTGCTTAATTTTTCATTAATAAACTTACTCAATTTAGGTTATCTTCTTTGGTTTCAGTTTCATCATTTTTTACTTCTTACATTGTAAATTAGTAAACTTGGAAGATTCATGAATAAGCTACAACCACATGGAAGGTTATGACATTGTTCATGATTTACATGGTCCTAGAAGAGATATCAATGTCAGTATACACCTATTGTTGTAACGCCTAGTTACGTGTTTATAACAATTGAGTTAATAACAAAAATTTCATAGTCCGTCCTAAAATTTATATACATATAATATAACTCAACCATGAATCCTAAAATTGCTCATAGTCCGTCCGCGGTTCCACGTATTGTGCATTTCGTTCCTTATCTTAACGGATTGCTTCGGTGTGCTATTAAATCTGAATTGTTCCTAATGGGTCATCAATTATGCAACTAATCACCTATATTTACTGCCATCCAAGTAGATTGTTTGTTTTAAAGCTAACGTCAGATCGAATAAAACCAAAATGAAGCAATTGGTTCAAACATAAGGAAGCTTATGTACTTGCATCCACAAGATTTGGGTATTGACGTATGACTTCTTCCTCTAGTTCCCAGGTAGCTTCTTCTGAGGTTAACCCTTCCTATACCACTTTTGCTAACGGGATCACCTTATTCCTTAGAGTCTTGGTACTCTTGTCAATAATTCGAGTAGGTCTAGGCTTAAAGATTAAATTATCTTTCAATTGAACTGACTCAAGAGCTATCACGTGTGAATTATCTGACACATATGTTCGCAGTTGAGAAACATGAAATACGTCGTGAAGATTAGAGAATTGTGGTGGAAGAGCCAATTGGTAAGCAACAGACCCGACTCTTTTTAGAATTTGGAAAGGACCCATGAAACGAGGGCTCAACTTTTTGACTTTCATTGACCTTCCTACCCCAGTCTTAGGAGTGACTCTCAAGAATACATGTGACCCTTCTTGAAATTCCAATGGTTTTCTTCTCCTGTCAGCATAACTCTTTTGCCTACTTTGCGCTGTACGCATCCTTTCCCTAATTATTTGAATTCTATTAGTGGTCTCTTGCACAAAATCAGGTCCTAACAAGGACTTCTCACCAACTTCACACAACACAAAGGTGACCTAAACTTCCTTCCATAAAGAGCCTCATATGGTGCCATACCTATGCTAGAGTGATAACTGTTGTTATATGAAAATTCTACTAGAGGTAAATACTTATCCCAACTACCACCTTCATCTAGAACACAGGCTCTAAGCATATCCTCAAGAGTTTGAATAGTCCTCTCTGATTGACCATCTGTCTGTGGATGGTAAGCTGTGCTAAAACTCAGTCTAGTACCGAAAGCTCCCTAAAAAGCTTTCCAAAATCTAGAAGTAAACTGTAGATCCCTATCCGATACTATAGAGGTGGGTATACCGTGTAATTTTACTATCTCCTTAACGTATAGGTCAGCTAGTCTATCTAAACTATAGGTTGCTTTAATTGGTAGAAAATGAGCTGATTTGGTCAATTGATCAACTATCACCCAAATAGCATCAAAATCCATACGCGTCTTAGGCAAACCCATCACAAAATCCATAGATATCCTCTCCCATTTCCACTTAGGAATTTCTAAAGGTTACAACAATCATGAAGGCTTTTGATGTTCAATCTTAACCTTTTGACACACCAGACACTTAGACACAAAGCTAGCTACATCCCTTTTCATTCCCGGCCACCAGTACATTTTTCTCAAATCCTGATACATTTTAGTTATTCCTGGGTGTATCGTGAACTTACTCTTATGCGCTTCCTCTAAAATCCTATCCCTAAGACTCCCCTCCTTAGGAACAATGATCTTATCCTTAAACAACACTAAACCATCACCAGATAAGGTATAATCCTCCTTGCCCACTAGAGACTGCAATTCTTTATCTAAGAGTTGTTCTGTTTTTATTATCCCTCTCAAGTTACTACTGATTTCTAGCCTATTTAGATTCAAGCTTAAAGCATTAAGGGACACATCCAAATTCATCTCTCTAAACTCTTCTAATAGGCTTGTCTCTTGTACCATCATACAAGCCACATGTAAGGATTTTATACTTAGAGCATCAGCCACTACATTCGCCTTCCCAGGGTGATATTTCAACTCAAAATCGTAGTCCTTAAGACACTCCATCCACCTTCTTTGTCTCATATTTAATTCCTTTTGATCAAACAAATACTTAAGGCTCTTATGATCACTAAAAATCTCAAATTTCGCTCTATACAAGTAATGCCTCCAAATCTTAAGAGCAAAGACTACAGCTGCTAATTCAAGATCGTGGGTCGGATAATTCCCCTTGTGTGACCTAAGTTGCCTAGATGCATATGTTACCACTTTTCCTTCTTGCATTAAAACACATCCTAAACCATTTTTAGAGGCGTCACAATAAACAACAAAATTCATGGATGGTTCTAGTATAACTAAAACAGGTGCTGAAATTAATCTTCCTTTAAGCTCTTGGAAATGATCCTCGCATTCTTGGTCCCACACAAAAGTTTTCCCTTTTCTAGTCAACTTGGTGAGAGGTAAGGCTAGACTAGAAAACCCCTCTATAAACTTCCTATAGTAACCCGCCAATCCTAAGAAACTCCTTATTTCAGTCACTGATTTAGGTTGGGGCCAACTTAATATTGCATCTACCTTACTAGAGTCAACTGTTACTCCTTTACTAGAGATGGTATGTCCTAAAAACTTCACCTCATTAAGCAAAAACTCACATTTCTCAGGTTTTGCATACAATTTATTATCTCTCAAAACTTGCAATACTATCCTCATGTGTTTCTCATGCTCGCCCAAGCTCTTAGAGTAGATTAGAATATCATCTACGAATACTACCACAAACTTGTCTAAGAAATGTCTAAAATTCGATTCATATAATCCATAAAAATAGTAGGGGCATTGGTCACCCCAAAAGGCATCACTACATACTCATAATGTCCATATCTTGTCCTAAAAGCTGTTTTAGGAATATCTTCACTCTTGACTCTAATTTGATGGTACCCAGACCTCAAATCTATCTTAGAAAATATTGAAGCTCCTCTCAATTGATCTAAGAGGTCATCTATCCTAGGCAAGGGATACTTATTCTTAATGGTAACTTGATTCAATTTTCTATAGTCTACACACAGTCTCATACTCCCATCTTTCTTCTTCACTAAAAGTACTGGCGCTCCCCATGGTGACACACTAGGCCTAATAAATCCTTTTTCCAATAAGTCTTCCAATTGTTTCTTGAGTTCATCCAACTCTAGTGCTGACATCCTATAGGGTGCCATTGACACTGGACCACACCCTGGCACTAAATCAATGGAAAATTCTAATTCTCTATTCGGGGATAAGCTAGAGACATCTTTAGGAAACACATCAGGAAATTCACAAACTACAGGCATTAAGGTCAAATTATCCTCAGCCTCTACCTTAGAAGAAAATAAGAGCATGTATCCTTGAGCACCCTCAACTAGATACTTATGACAAGCTAAGGCAGACACAAAACATTTGGACGAATGAGGTGAATCAATAATCATAGGTTGAGGTGCAACAAAGATAGATTTATCAGAACAGTTTATAACTGCATGATTCGACGACAACCAATCTATTCCTAGGATAATATCTAATCCCGACATAGGCAAACAAATCAAATCAATAGTATAAGGCACATTTTGATAAACAAGAGTAGAATTCAAGCATGCAGTAGAGGTAGTAAGATTTTTTTCAGCAGGGGTAGTAACACATAAATCAAAAGGTAGACAAGAAATATTCAACTGCAAGGCTTTCGCACAAGACAAAGATATAAAGGAATGTGTCGCTCCTGAATCAAACAAAATGATAATCTTTTTATTCTTAATAAAACCCATACCTTTGATCAGACCATCTGATTCCTTCACCTCTTCTCCTTGGAGTGTAAAGACTCTCCCTTGGTTTTGTGGTCTAGATTGGGACTGCCCCTCACTCTTGCAACATCTAGCATAATGTCCAACCTTTCCACATTTAAGACATGTAATTCGTGCGGCAGGACATGGCTAGTCTCCATGATTGAATCCACACTCTTCACATCCCTTATTCTTACTAATTGAAGCTTGTCCTTGCTTGTCCTTTGAAATTGCGGGTACAGGACGTAGATTCTTCTGAAATTTATTGTCCTTATTGTGGAACCTTTTTCCAACAGAGTTAAACTTCTCCTTCGGTTTTTCAGCTTCCAGCGCTTGCATCTTTTGTTCAGCCACCCTAGACTTGTTTACCAAGGTGGGGTAGTCGCGAATCTCTAGGATTCCGATAAAGCTTTGTAGCTCAGGCTTTAGTCCTTGCTCAAATTTGATTACCTTCCACTCGTCTTGTGGGTTGTCCCTAAGATAGCGAGAGTACCTTGATAGAGCTTCAAACTTGGCTACATACTCTGCAACTGACATACCTCCTTGACGAAGATGAAGAAACTCTGTTTCCTTTTGAATGCGAACACTGTGGGGAAAATACTTTTCTAGAAATATCTCTTTAAACCTATCCCAAGTAATAGGAACTCCTTGTGTCAGTAGGCCTCCTCTAACACAATTCCACCAATGCTCAGCATCAGACTCTAACATATAAACGACAAGGTCCACCTTTTGACCATCATTGCACCGCATTACTCGAAAGATTTTCTCTAACTTCAGCAACCATTCTTCTGCCTCAACTGTATCAGAACTCCCACAAAATGGTGGCGGATTGTTCTTTCGAAATTCAGATATTCCTACATACTGAGGGTCTACGGCCGTTGCCGCTGTGATATTGGGTCCTCTCAACTGACGAAGAGTCTCTGTGTGTTCTCGCATGGCTGCAACCATCAAGTTGAGAGCCTCGGCAAGTGCGTCATTCGTTTCGCGCCTATTACCCGCCATAAATCTGCAAACTAAGAATCAATCAGGAGTTGGCAACGCCTATCCAACCGAATAGCATGCAAAACTTATGACCATAACGAACAATCCTATAAGCCCAAGTTTTGATTTTTTTTTTATAAAAATAAATAGAAAATAATAATAAAAATAAAGTAAAGTAAACCCACACCACAGTCCGATCTAGGTTCGACCTCGCTCTGATACCAAAAATGTAACGCCTAGTTACGTGTTTATAACAATTGAGTTAATAACAAAAATTTCATATTATATAAATAATAAGTTGTCTGAAAGGAATAATGTTATGAAATCTTTAAAATAAATCCTTACAACTGAAAATCTTTAATAATCAAAATATTCAAAACTGGACAATTAGTATCTAATCCCGAAATAAAAATACGATGTAGACACTATGTCTACTTATTTTTGATCTACTAACCTAATCTAAGGAAATTACTCTTCTCAAAGGAGGTAGGACTTCTCAACTCTCGACGTCCCCGACGGTTTCAGTATCTGAAAACAACACTTTAATGAGATACTAAATCCCAGTGAATAATGCACACAATTTTAAAACAAGTATTGTTCTCAGCCGGAGCGGTAACCGGAAAAGTCGATCATGGCACCCGCCTTCTTCCAAAAATATTCTTTAGAAATATATATGATATAACTAAGATTTTTCTATAATAACCAATTACTTCCAATAATTAATAAAAACTCATCAATTAAATTAGCAATAATTCACATCTATAATAATCGAATAAATCCAATATACGCATTTATTTTGCAGAAATAAATCAACCAATTCAAGAATGTCTCATCGTTATATGGAGATATACTACTTCCGCGAAGTGGGTATTATCTCATCATGTGGAGCACCAGCTCATCCAGTGTGGGGTACAAGACCCATCCGTGTGGAGTTTAAACCTCATCTCTTGTGAAGTTTAAAACTCATCTATATGTGGGGTACAAGACCCATCCATGTGGAGTTTAAACCTCATCTCTTTGTGAAGTTTAAAACTCATCAATATGTGGGGTACAAGACCCATCTCCAGCACACACAATCAAAGTAATTAATATTTTTAACAATCATAATCGTAAGGTCATATTTATAATATAATATTTCATTTGAATATAATAACAACAATCATTCAGGAAAATATAATAAAACAATCTTTTAAAGAACATATATTTACAATATGATATTTCATTTGAATATATAATAACAACAATTATTCAAGAAAATATAATAAAATGATCTATTAAAGAATATATATATATATATATTTATAATATGATATTTTATTTGAATATATAATAGTAACAATCATTCAAGAAAATATCATAAAACAATCTTTTAATGAATATATATTCAAACAATCATAAAAACGGTAATTCATCAAACAATAGTAAATAAATCAATTCATAATCTATTGTTACCGTTCATAAAATCCAAATTTTAATAGAGTTAGATTCTCAACAAAATATAATTTTATAAAAAAGTACCATTCAAAATATCTAACTCTTTTTCCATCCCAAATTCCCAAAATAAATGTGTCATGAAAGTTTAAAGGTGTGATTACTCACCTCGAAGCCTTCTTTGATAAAAATGTCCGCTCTCTATTATCCGCTATTAACCGCTATTGCCATCAACCACGAAGTAGTTCTATATTTTATTCTTATTTTTTTAATTCAGAATACTCTTTCTTTCTTTTTTTCTTCTTCTTCTTCTAAGTATCTATTTATTTATATACATATAATATAACTCAACCATGAATCCTAAAATTGCTCATAGTCCGTCCGCGGTTCCACGTATTGTGCATTTCGTTCCTTATCTTAACGGATTGCTTCGGTGTGCTATTAAATCTGAATTGTTCCTAATGGGTCATCAATTATGCAACTAATCACCTATATTTACTGCCATCCAAGTAGATTGTTTGTTTTAAAGCTAACGTCACTTATACACCTTGCACAGTGAACTCATCTATTTACAATCCATCATGATTTATATAGGTGTGTTATTTAATTATTTATTTTTATTATTCAATCATTAAAACTAACCCTCCCAAAATTAATATGATTTGTCCTTATAACAAAATTATAAACACATGACAACAAATATAATAATAATAATAATAATAATAATAATAATAATAATAATAATAATAATAATAATAATAATAATAATAATCTATAATTTTGATTATTATTATTTTTTTTTAATTTTAAAATCGGAAATTTTAAAATTTCCTAATATTTGATTTTAGGATGTTACAACTGTAGAATCTGATTTTCGAACCTGGGTGAAAATGAGGTTTAGAACTAATATACTATTTTTGTTGT
Organism: Cicer yamashitae; assembly: GCA_037974755.1. Lineage (NCBI taxonomy): Eukaryota > Viridiplantae > Streptophyta > Magnoliopsida > Fabales > Fabaceae > Cicer > Cicer yamashitae. The sequence goes on along the minus strand of JBBPBQ010020324.1, from coordinate 41,838,454 downwards.
GCTTACTTTGAATTCTCATTTTATGTCCTTTTATAGTAATTTATAGTTTAAAAATCATTTTAACATAATTGTATTTAAAACAAGTTAAAAATCTTCTTTAAAAAAAAATAAATTTTATAGTTGTAAACAAACAAACAAAAAGATACTAATTTTTTAAAAAAGAATCTCTAAAATTTAATCTTTAAATTATTTTAAACAAAAATCAATTTTATTTTAATATATAACAATCGTGACCATTATTTAAAATTAAAAAGCATTTTATTAAAAATCTAAAACTAAGTAATTAATATTAAATCAAGAGAAAATGGAAGATACATCGTTAATATAAATTAGATTTACACTGACGTTCAATAAAAATCAAGTATTGGTGGTTATTGGATAATTTATATTTACATTGTAGTTACAAATTGATATTGTGTAGCACAATATGAGTTTTTATTGGATGTAATGCATTGTCATTAACCTCTTAAATAAAAAATAAAAAATAAAACTCAACAATCTTCATCTTCAATATTAAATTCTTCGTCTTCAACTCACAAATTACCATATTTGATCCTCCAACAACTCTCCAACTCTTGTTGGTTCATCCCATTCACCTATTGTTCCTCCAAATTCGAATCTCCGCACATTCTTCCAATCTATCATTAAAATTATATAAAATGAATTATTTTATTATTTTAAGATTTAAATATGTATTTAGTGCCTGCAAATATATCATTTTTTTTTTTATTTTAGTCCATGTAAGTTGTTTTGTTTGGATTTAGTCTGTGTAAAATCAGAGATGACCGACTTTGGTCCCTAACGTCAGTCAAATCAACATTAAAAGAATGAAGAGTTTTTCAAAAACCCCTAAACTCTTCTTTTAATTTTTATTCATATTTTATTTATAAAATAACACTAATTATTAAATGATCAATAAATAAATTTATTAATTAATAATATAAAATATTTCCATTTTTAATATATCACAAAAGATGATGTGTTAGTGTGATTTATAGACCACGTGTCATGACAGTTTATCAACTCTTTTTTTAGGGACCAAAACCGAGTATATCTGATTTTACAGGGACTAAATCCAAAAAAAAAATTACAAGGACTAAAATAAAAAAGTGGTATATTTACAGGGACCAAAGATATATTTAAACTTTTTAAAAATAAATTAAACTTTTGTACAAAATAAATATAGTTGGAAATGGTGCAGCATCTCCAACGGTAGCCAAATAGGTTCATCTGCCAACATGGAGTTACGTAAAATTGAGTTGTGCCAAACTGTCATCACGGATGCGTCATGAAGGAACGGTACTTTCATAATTTAATAATAATAAATTTATGGCCATTACATTTTTTTTTATTAATTTATGACCGTTAGCTTCTTTTTAGTAGAACATATTTAGGAGCGCTTTGGACACGAGAATAACGAAATTTAAATTTATTATTTACTTTTATCCTTTTTAATCATTTATGTCATGTATTTAACATTTAATTTTTATTATTGTTATAAAAATTTAAGTTCAATTTTATTTTAAATTTAAATTAAAATAATGTATAATAATATTAATTGAAATATTTAAATCAATATTTTAATTTGTAATAAAATAAAATATAAATAAAATATTAATATATAAATTAAAATTGTGGGACCTAATATGGTACTTAAGAGTTAAACCGTAAAAAATGAATGGTTGCTTCAAGATGATGTGGCACGGTGGATCCTATTTAATGAACCCATGTTGAGTTCAAGTTGGAGTAAAAAATACATGAGTTGCTTCAAGATGATGTGACACAGTTGACCCCATTTAATGAACTCATATTGAGTTCACAGTTGGAGATGCTCTTAGAGGCCCGACGTGGCAATGCACGGAGGCCGGCGTGGTAGTGACGGGGCGATAGACATAGGGCTGAAGATGATGGTCGACTTCTGATAGGTGATGGACTATATTTTTGATTGAATTTAATAAAACTATTTTTTTAATAATTATAATGGTTTTTAATTTATATATAATTGCTTAATTTTCTAAAAATATAAAAATAAAATGATCTATTAAATTTTATTAAAAAAAGTCATCCAATGGATTCTCAAAAATACTTGGGTGAATAACTAATCATCCTTATAGTTAAATGGATAAATTGAATTCAATCATTAGCATTTTTTTTTTATGTTGAATGGATTGGATAAAATTTTTAGTTGGTTGAATTAAATACCTGATAGAATAACTAATCATCCTTATAGTTAAATGGATAAATTGAATTCAATCATTAGCATTTTTTTTTTTATGTTGAATGGATTGGATAAAATTTTTAGTTGGTTGAATTAAATACCTGATAGATAATAGAACTTAATTGTCACCTTTAAAGCAAAGATACTTTGATATATATATATATATATATATATATATATATAACCTTAAACTATAATATAGTAAATGGGTGGAAGTGGAAGATGAAAATTTTGACTTCTCAACAATATATATCGACTAGAAGCAAAGATACGATGTAATCCAGCTATAGTGAGGAGTACTATTTCACCTTTTGTATTTGTTATTTAAAATAGTCTCCTCTTTCGTCCCTATTTTTAATGTTGAATATCAATTGAGTATGAGTAGGTTGGAATTTAATTTTGTTAAGCCATTTAAAATTAAATTTACAATTTATAAGTTTAATTCCAACTGATTTTTGAATTTGTTAAGAGTACGAGTGGATTCAAATCTAATTTTGTTAAGCCATCTAAAATTAAATTTACAATTTATAAGTTCAATTTCAACCGATTATGAATTGGTTAAATTTTTGTTCATTTTATTTTTAAATCATTTTTTAAGAAAATACATATTGAACTTTTAATATTTTTATTAATGTATGAGTAAGTTTTCATTTTATTTATACTATTTTATCAAGCAACCAATTTATCATAGTGGCGATGTGACGATTAACTGAGATCGAGAGACTCACCCTAAAAAAATTGTGTTTTTGTACCTTGAGTTTTAAGTGAAGTGGTCAGGTTCGAGTAACTGTGAGTATTTTTTCTCACTCGCACCTGACGACACAAACTCGTATAATCCACATTTGTGAATCTGTCTGACCCGCTATAACACACCTGCATATCAAATTGGCTCATTCAGATCGCTTGCCTTTGGTCGGGTCAACGGGTATTTCTCAGCCCTACCTATTCCCCAATTCGAGGAGTTTTATGACTTTGTCTTTGTCCTCATGGATCCCCACAGTCTATGCGAGGACCCCATTGACATAAAAAAAAATTAAAATTCTATTATTTTCAATCAAATTGAAAGTAAAAAAATTGAAATTCAACCATCAAACGTTATATTACGACATTATTGTGAGTCTTCTAAAAACAAAAAACATCACATGTGAAATAATTTAAACACATATTGTGTGAAAAGACAAATAAATATTACATGTAAAATATATATATAATTTGTTCGGGGATGGGATTCCCGAATCTTAAGTTTTATTGAGCATATCTTATCCCTACAAACCAACTTGTATGGTGAGGGGTGTCACTCTTTATAAATGATTACTGAGCTCTATCTGTTATTAATATGGGACTTGTGGTTTTTCCCAATACACTCCTCACTCCAAGCACTATTGGGCTTTGGTGCTTGTATATAAATGATGGGTGGCCCGATCAAGTAGACTCTGATACCTTTTTAAGTTTTATATTGGACCTAACTCATCCCTATAAGATCAACTTGTAAGGTGAGAGATGCAACTCTATAAATTATTATTGAGCTTTATATCTTATCATTGTGAGACTTGAGTTTTTTCAATACCGCATGGCAAAGGGTATGATCCCCATCCTTGTAGTAACCTCAGACTTTCTCCCTCAGCTCCATCCCGCATAGAAAAATTCCTTGTGCATAGGAGTCTAAAATGGGGCAACCCCCACGTAGATCCCTACTTACAGATAAAAATTAACATCCCTAAACTAAACACATGCATCTGTATGAATCTTGATTTGAATCAATAAAAGACTTTGCCATATATTGTTGTGTTACCAGAATTGTTGTCAATCGTTTATCGGCAAAAGTCACCCACTACATGCAAAGAAGTGGGGCATTGTGAGATAGAAACCGCAACCTAACACATCAAATTATGTATTTGATATACTAGATAACATGTTTGAATTTAGGATAATCCTCTTTTTCAACGTTTAATGTATGTAAACTTCACCATTAGACTCTTTAAAAAAATTGGTTACTTTTTTTCTAACTAGAAAAATTATTACTCTTTATGGTAAAAATCTATTAAAGATTTCGTGAAAAAATCTACATAGATATTATAATAAAAAAATAAAAAAATAAAAAAAGTGAAGTTTTGCCAGCGCGATCTTTATTAGAAGACTTTAATTAAGTTGATAAATAGATTACATTGTTGTTTGGTACTACACTACAATTAACAATATTACTAGTAACTAGTAATTAATGAATGAATGAATACAAATTAATTAAGCTAGATAAGCAAGAACACCAACTAAAGGGGCAACCGAAGTAGTAGTTGGTTCAGCTAGTTGATAGTCACCCCTACTATCTTCATAACCATCATTTTCATCTGGACTAACAATTGCTCCTTCCAATATATTAGGATTTGGTGCATTTTTATTGAACCAATTTGTAAACCCTTCTTGGCATGTTATGGTTGTATTATTGTCTTTAATTGATATAATTGATGCTCCTCTATGATGAATTTGTTGTGGATAATTTGATCCATAGCCCACCATGTAGCTCATGTTTTTTGGATTAGAACCTAATATGTAGTCCACCTAAAATTTTATTTGATTACATGAAAAAAGATTAGTAAAATTGTAAAGTAAAAATAAAAGTTGAAAATAGAGTATGGTGAATTTAATTACCTGAGAGCGAACAAGAGATGTGAGATCAGAAGGAGTAACAACACCAGCACTACATTGGAGAGATGTTTGTTTTGATGATAAATATTGAGAATAAGTGGACATTGCAAATGTAGCAGTAGTAACATATTGATTATTAGCCCATGGTAGAAACCATAACAAACCCCCTGGTGTTTTTTTTCACATTTTCATTTGATTTTTGTGCACATGAACATATGAATTGCTCTGCATTTGCTTTGTATTGGGCCCAAATTCCTGAAGATGCCACTTTCCCATCTAAACAAGCTGCATACTCCAATTTCATGGAATATTTGAGTACCAAATATATACATTTAAATACACATTATTGATTTTCCTCCACTAAAATGAAAAACTTTTATATTAATTATTGGTTATACATTTTAAAGTGGATGGTAGTTTTTAAGATTTTTTTTTTGAAAACTTATTTAAATCTTCACAATATAAGTATTGCTTTTCACCCCCTATTTTTACTAAACAGATGACATCTTAGTTTTAAATTCTTTTGCCAAAATACTCTGCTTTTTGAAAGTATGCAGAAAATATAATTTTGAGAACTAAAGACTTATTTGATTGTGTTTTCAATTTTAGTTTTTAAAAGTCATTTTATAAAAAGTCTAAAAACTATTTTATAAAATAAGTTAGCAAACAAGTCTTTTTCATATGAAAGTTTCAAAATTTTAATTTCAGAAGCAAGAATCATATAATAGCAAGACACACATGTATAAAATTAGTTTAGGGATAACTTTTAAGAAAAAAAATAATAATGTGATGATATAGGTAGAGTAAAAAGTAAAGATTTGGGTTGGGTGCAGTCACACACGATTTCAATAGTTAACTCAAATTTAAAGATTAGAATTTTTATTTAAAAAATAAAATAAAATTTATTTTTAAAGTTAGAACTATCTGAAAAGGTATTTTTTCATGTTCGTTGCACGGTGAAGCTATGCTGCTCCCCATAGTAACTCGTCCCGTAATTGTACAAATAAGCTTCAATATTCTTACACAAAATGTTTTCTATTTTCCATTTTATTTGTTTAGTAGATTCAAATAGAATTAAGTAGATCACCTTATATCCACTGCTGGAATATACTTTCGCCGCCGGTGGGATACTATTATGGTATAAGCCTTCATAATTGTTTGCAAACTCAAACAGCTGCAACAAAAAAGTTATAAAAAATTTTCACACAACAAAAGAAAAACTATTTCTATTTTCTATTTAGAAGCATTTCTTTAAATGTTTTGAGTATGATTCATAACTTAAAATACATTTTTTTTTTATAATAAACTTTTAGAAAATTATCAATTTGAAAAAAATTATAGTTTTTTTTTTTTTACAAGAATGAAAAACTCATAGTTGATTAAGTTAAGAATATAACGAAAAACATATAAAGAAATGCATCTAAATTTTGTCCACAAAATTAAAGTTGAAAAATATTTTCTATTTAAAATAAATTTTAAATGATTCCAAATTTAAATAATTTGAACACCATATAAATAAGAAATAATAAATAATTTGCATATAATAGAGGTATGAAAAAAATAAAATAAACCATACTTGTGTTGCATGAGTTAAAATTTGGAATGCATAGGGTTCACATATTGAAAAGCAATGGAAGAAGCAGCCAAAGCAGCAGAAGTTTCAACAGCAAGATCAGATCCAGGATGTTGTTCATCAATCCTATACGAATTTCTAGGAGATATCCTCTGGTCTTTCCCAACATTGATAATCTGAATCAGGATCACCAATTTCTCCATACAAAATGTTTGGTTGTGTATGTGCTTATGGCATTTAATGCATTTGCAAGCTCATTGTTTTTTTCAAACATGTTTTTGAACTCTATTGTACTCCATGAAAGCATTGTTATGGTAAATGCCATTGGAAACCCTAACTTTATGTTGTCTCCAGCATCATAGTATCCTCCCACTAGGTTAATCTGCACATGTATATATAACATTTTTAATTTCTCTCAAAATATATATGTTCTCAAACATTTATTTTTGTGACTTAGGGTATCCTTAGTGGAATGTTAGGGACCAACATTCTGCCATATTAAAGATTCATTCAAGGGACATATATTGATTTTCCAATAGACTATAGAAGAATTATACGTTAAGAATTTTAAAATTATTTATATTTTTTATTTTCTTTAATTTGCAATGAGAATTAAAATTAGGTGTTGAATAAATTAAAATATTTCATCCCGTAAAAAAAAAAGAATACAATGTTTATTATGTTTTGTATTATTAATTAATATTATTAATTTGTTGATTGGCAATTAATATTATTAATTATAAAACATTTCTTTTAGAAAATATGAAATAAACTCATATACCCTTTACAAACAAAATGATATAAACTCATATAGGAAATTAGAAAGTTGATAATTGAAAAAGAAGACTCATTTTTTTTTAATCTAAATTAAGCACCAACTCAATTCTGGATTTATTAAGAAAAGTACTATCACTAATCACAATTTTGCTTTAAAAAATATATGGAATATATAAACACTTTCATTAAAAATTAAATAGCGTAATTATACGGAATATACCTGAACGTTGACCCTCATAAAACAATAAACTTTTTGTAAGTGCTGTTCCATAATCTACGGATACAACATTATGAATCAAAGTAGAAAAACAACAAAGGAGAATGAAGATGAAAACATTGTTTAGTGACATGTTGAGAGAATTAAACCAAAAGAAACTATGTTTTAGTACTAAGTAATTCAGATTTTTAACATAAATTTACAGTATGATTTCAGTTACAAGTTCAATATCTGACTAACCAAATAATTAGGAGTTTTAATTACATTACATTTTAAATGATTTTTTTTATTACTATATGGAGAAAGTAATAAATACATTCTCTATAAAATAAATTAAGAAATACATATATGCTTGTTTTTTTTATGCAAAATACATATATGCTAAATACTTGATATTGATAATATATACACTATTACTATATTTAGTAATTAATAATATTTTTATGATTTATTTGATCAATTTATATTTAATTTGTTTTAAGTTTTTAAAAGTGTATCATGTAAGAAACTATCTAAAGAAAGCTTTTCTTACGATTTTAGATATTATTATTTTTCTTTAATTAGAGATTAATTATGATTTTTCTTCAGCATTCTATGATTAAAGAAACCCTCGTCAATATACTTGTTTATACTTTTTATAACAAAATGAATTTTCTGAAAACATTTAGTAGCATATAAATAGGAAAAAGAAATTATAAAATAGATACATAAGGGAAATAAAATTTTCTACAATCAGAATATCATTTTTTTTTGCAAAATTAAAATCAGATTATAGTATTCTACGGAAAGAAAAACTCAATATATAATTATAATTTTGTCGAAAAAATAAATATAATTATTATTCTGATGCAATTAGATGAATTCCTTAATTTACATTTAACTTCGAATTAATCAAAGCTATTTCGTACTTCCGAGACAAAGTTCGCGTTGATTGTGATCAAGTCTACGTACACAGGCAATTTATATCTTTATGTTTTTTAATAAAAAAATCTCTTCATGCAATAGTTTTTATTATCCTTGTACATTATTCGTTATTATAAAATTAATTTTGTTATTATAAAATTAATTTTGTTATTATAAAATTAATTTTATATATTTTGTATTTACTTCATATATATTTAAATAAGTTTTTACTTTATATTAATGGTGTAAATTTTTTTTTAATAAATAGATTCAATTTACTTTTATCAAAATTATAGATAAAGTGTTACAAATGATTGGTTTACATGTAGTGACATTAAAAAGTTTTTATACTATATTAATAAAATATATAATATTATTAAAATTAATTATATAAATTAAGTGTTATTCGTTTGATGAAATAATAATATAGATAATCATTGGAATAGAGTATGATGAAACTCTCTTTCATTAAGTATAAGACAACTATATTGTTGTTAAAATATATATTTTTTTACTGAGTTAAAATATAAGATTGAATACTTAAATTCTTTGTATAGTAATTTAGATATTTCTCAGTTTTTTTCTATAAGCACGGGAAACAGAAAATTTTATCTTATATCCCATATTTATATTTCTACTCATATTTTAATAAAAATTCTATTTTATCCTTTTTATAAAAAAATTCAAACTTTATGTTTTGTGTTCCAGAAAACTTGAAAAAAAATTTCCAAAATACAAAGTTTGAGTATTTTAGAGAAATTTGTGTTATGAAAAACTTGAAAAAAAAATTTTGTCTTTTAAAACCACAATTGTGTACCAAAACTTTTAAGTTTTTCAATATAAAAAATTCGAATTTTCTTAAACACATTTATTATCCTGAAAAAAAATTTCCGTTCCACAAAATTCAAAATTTTTTAAACACATTTGAGTTTCAAAAAACTTTTTTTAAGTTTTCCAGAACTCAAGTTGAATTTAGTGAGGTACAAATTTAAAAAAAATGAAAAGGGTAAAATAGTTAATTTGCATAAAATGTGGGAGTATAAATGTTAGTTATAGGGTATAATTTTTGGAAACAAATTATATTTTTTAAAATACAAATATATTTAAAAATAAATTGAATGAATGAAAAGATAAAAATGAACAAATTTTATTGAGTGGAAAAAAATTAAAACCTTTTGTATGAAAATTAATGTACTGAAACACAAATTTTAAAAAATAAAAATTTTGAAAAAAACTTTAAAATAATAATTCATATATATATATATATGTTTAAAAATTTAATTTTTTTTTATTATATATATAATAATATTTATAAATTGTAATTTATTTGTAACAAATAACAATTCAAAATCTGTAAAATAATTGATTTGAAATTTATTTAAAAATTGAATTGGTTTTTTTTTTCTCTCTTAAGGATTATATGTATAAATATATTTGAAATTGGAATAGACTATGTAATAGATTGTGGACTTCTTGAAGATTAAATATAAAGCAAATGTGTAAGTGGTTCCTAATATACTGTTTTTTTTTTGGAGTTTTAATATTATACAATTTAAAAGTTCTTTACATGGTTATCTTTCTGTTTGTCAGTTTATTTATTTATTTTTTTTTTTTTGCGATGGATCTCTATATTAATCGGTTATATTATGTTCTTCCTATTTTTTATGAGATTGTTATTTGTTAAGGGTAAGTCGGTTCATCTTCTTTGCATGTGTTTAAATATGAGCTTTTTTATTGATCACAATGCTACAACCTCTGAGACTCTAGTTATGCATAAACTCCAAATTTGTCTTCACCTATCCATGTGTTTTTTGAATGTTATTTAAGATTTCTCACAACAAATGCTTTGCTTTTCAATTTTTGTTGTCTCTGTTACTTTTAAGTTTCATTATGTTAATTGATGAATTTTGTGTATTTGAAAATTATATTTTTTTAGTCGTAGGTTTGATGGCTAGTGATTATGAGATTATAAAATGTTATTTTGAGATTCAGAACTTTTGATATTACGTTATTTGACGTCTATTGTTTAGTCAAAAATTTGTAAATGTTATTAGGATTTAACTACCTTAGAATTAAGGTATTTTATTTTGCTAACAATTTTAGGAATTTCGATATGTTGTGATTAAGTTAATCCCTCAATAACTCAAATTTTTTTTGTATTTTTAGATGTCCAAAGTTTGTATTCTTAGTGTGTTACCTATGTGTTTGCGTGCTTCCTTTGTTATAATAGATGAATATGAATTCATTATTGAATCATCAATGATTTAAAATAAAAATAAAAATTATTGAACCATCTCTCTTGGGAGGTATTGCTATTGCATAGGAAAACTTCAATTCTTTAACTTCGTATTTCTATTGATTTGTCCCACTAAGATTAACATCCATTGGTATAAATTATTAAACAATAATCACATCAATATTAAAGTTTTATTATTTGCTAATTTAAATAATTTTAAGGTTAGTTAGATTGACTTATTTGTGAATTTTATTAATCTTTTAGTTAATAAAAAAAAATTTATTTATTTTCTTACATTTATATATAGCATAGTTGTTCATTTTTTGTTAGAAGAAAACTTACTTTCGAAATATATTACTTGGTACCGGTGTTAAAAAACATTAATAACAAATCAATCGTAAGTTTTTCATTTCTTAATAGCCTACACTATATATAAGGATTCCTTTATTAAAAAAAAGGTTTGAGATACTAATAGATTTAATTCCATATTTAAATATTAATCGTCTATCTACACTATATAATATAAGTGAAATGAATGTTGCATTACCACACCACTTTGTTTATATATAATATAATATTTATACATGATAAGACGTTTAATTATTTATTTATTTTTTAAAACATTGGGTATCTTGAGAAAATGATCATGGTTTCAACACCGAACTACAACGATTGGAAAATAACCATACAATTGTTTGATAGGAAGTTATGGTTTAGTAAATGGTGAGACAAAACAGCATTAATAAGACTATGTTCTTTCTTTTGTTAAGGTGAGTAATAGTTCGTTTGCGATATCAAATACGTAATAGAAAATATCAATTATTTATGAAAAAATAAATTATTAATTATGAATATGATTGATTGATAAATTATGTAAAAAAATGATTCTTCATCTAAAATATGTATTAAAGTAATTCAAATTATATATTATAAGTATGTCTTTGGTTTGAATATTTGTTATTACCAATCAGAATTAGGAGTATTAGTTCAACAAAAAAAAAAAAAATTAGAATTAGTAGTTACTTTATGACCTAATTGAAAATGTAAATGAGAGTAAAATATGTCA
>JBBPBQ010020324.1:41788460-41826434 GCA_037974755.1 Cicer yamashitae | reverse complement strand
ATATATATATATATATATATATATATATATATATATATATATATATATATATATATATATATATATATAAAATTCTTGGTATCACGATCGAGCGTTCTTGGTATCAGACTTAGGGGTATAAGTTTTATAAAATTAGTTAAACATAATTAAAATATTTTGATTTTTAATTTTGAAGAATGATAGTTTCTGGGTAGTAAGTCCTGTGTTAAGCCGACGAACAGGCGTTTAGGGCAGTAAATCCTTTGAAAGTTTTTTCAAAATTAAAAAACAAAATTTCTTTATTACAAGTAACTTATTTTGCAGAACTTCTTCTTTTTCAAGTTCTTCTATCCAAAACTCGTCAAGACAAAAGGAACCTATCAATAGTGAGGAAATTACTATTGAAGATTTTCAAAAATCTATTAATAACTGGGAAATCCCAAAAATTAAAAAGGATCAGGTTTATGAATCTGGTTTTTTCAAAAAATCTTCTCAAAACCTTTTCGTAATCGAAACTGAAGAAAGGGATGTTCCCTTAACAAACCCTTTTGAAACTATAAATCTTCTTTCTAAAAAGACTCTACAAAAACACTGTGACAGAAAGTATAATTTTATACACATAGGTCTTGTCCAGGTTGGCATCAAACCTTTAACTAGGAAAGGTCTAAACACATCAATCCTTTGTATCTTACGAGATGCAAGGTTCTTGAACTTTCATGATTCAATTATAAGTTCAATTGAATCTAGTTTATGTCAAGGACCAATTTCTTTTGAATGTTATCCAAATTTTTCTTTATCTCTAAACGACCCAAACATACTAAAATCCCTTATTCTGCAAATCAAAACTCATAATTACAAAATGCTACCAGAATCTATCCTGTAGCAATCATTTATAGAGTTCATTACAAGGCCATGTTCTCAGCCTTTACGGCTGCAAAAAACATTGAAGTTAAAAAAGGTGAAAACCTATTTTTACAAACAGATTTATCAAAAGAAAACCCTGTTATTCCAAAAACCATCCTGTGGAAGGACATAGATCTTCTTGAAGAATGGATACTTGAAGGAGCGGTTAAACCTAAGTCTCCTGAACATTCGAAACCAAAGACTCATTTGAGAGATATCATCCAGTACAATGATGGAAGAGTAAAACATAGCTTTTCAAGAGCCTCCAGTGCCAGAAGATCTGATGCTGGTTCCTTTATTAGTACTGTTGACCTTGAAAGAACCTCAAGACTCCCCTCAGTAATACATTTACCTGAAAACTTTTCGAAACCACATTTTTCGTGTTCCAGTATTCCAAGTGCCTCTTTTCAAAATGTTGACTATTCCAAAAATGTGCCTCATCAAATCTATACAGCTCCTCAAGCTACTAACGAAGAACATCAAAATAACTTACCAAACATTTCTCCACCAACTTCACCATCTTTTTCTGCTATAACTGAAAATGTTATTAATGAATTAAATGTCTTAGAAAAAGAATTTGAAGTTGATAAAACAATTCTTCATAACGATTTCTATGCTTCCAAAAATGCAGAAAAAAGAACATGGTTCTTCAAAACCTTTCTAAAACAAAGAAAAGAAATTCAAAAGGAGTTTTATGAATTCGTTTTACAAAACAAAACCCATATTTTATTTTCTGATTGGCTTGAAATTTATACAACACAAAACCAAATTTTCTATCCATTCAAACAAAACCAAAATCATGTGAATCCCATAACAACTAGAAGTAAAATTCCAGAATGGGAAATGTCGAATGGTAGAAAAATACAATCTGAACATCCCCCATTAAGACAGATCAAAATAGCTCATCTAGATCAATTAGTAGATGTTGCACCTTACAAAATTCCAAATGAAAATTCTGATAAAGATATTAAGAATATCATTATACAGAATAATTTTACAAATGTCCATCTTAGCACAATTGCAAAACAATTAACTAAGATAGAAGAAAACCAACATATTATTGTTGTCTCTCCTGTTGAGACAACTGAGTTGAAACTAAAAAACCCAGTCTTTAAACCTTTTTAAATTTCAAAAACAAGTCAAAAACTGTTCAAAGATGGCAAATCAGAATTGATCCAAGCCTTGAGAGACGAACTAAGTAGAGTAGAACAATCTTCTACCTCTTCACCTTTAATAGTTAAGGACTTCTTAGAAAAAACAGTCACAACTTTAGATCAAGTTTCTAAAGTTGAAACAGAAAAACAAAACCTATGCAGACTCCAATGGCAGAAGGGTCAACCTTTAGCCATGGTTACAACACCAGACCTAGGAATTAAGAACAAACCTAACGTCCTTTCTCAATCTAAATTCAATGCCATCACTGTCTATGAATGGAACATAGATGGTATGTCTGAATACAACATCCTAAGTATCCTTCAACAAATGACAATGGCATCAAATGCTTACAAAACCCAAGCCAATACACCTGACAAAGCCATAGCAGAACTCCTAATAGCAGGGTTCTCTGGACAGCTTAAAGGATGGTGGGATTATGATCTCACACCTTCTCAACACTTAGAAATTTTGAATGCAATCCAAACCACAGAGGAAGGAATTCCCATCCTCGACGAGATAAGAAACCTAATACCTGATGCGGTTGCAACACTTATCCACACAATTAGCTTGCACTTCTTAGGTGATCCATCTCACTTAAAAGATAAAAATGCAGAACTTCTTTTAAACCTCAGATGTAAAAAGCTATCTGATTTTCAATATTACAAAAATACTTTCCTAACTAGAGTTATGCTTAGGGGAGACTCAAACCAACCTTTCTGGAAGGAGAAATTCCTTGCAGGATTCCCAACCCTTTTAGGAGAAAAGGTTAGAAACAAAATTAAGGAAGTCTATGTGGTAAACCAAATTCCTTATAACCATTTAACTTATGGGGAATTGGTTAGCTTCACTCAAAAAGAAGGTTTGAAAATCTGTCAAGATTTAAAACTTCAAAAGCATCTAAAATGGGAAATGAAAAGAACCAGGCAAGAACTAGGATCTTTTTGCAAATAATTCGAAATACCCACAACAAATGTTTCTAAAGACTGTGGAGGATCTTGTTCTAAAACTTATAAAAAAAAACCTCACCGAAAGTCTTTCTCAAAACCAGGTAAACATGAATTCTATAAAAAATTCAAACCTCAAAATTCGTACAATCAAAGAAAACCTAATTTTCACAAAAGAAAACCTTTTCATAAGAAGTTCGAACCTCAAACTTCAAAACAAATAACTTGTTATAAGTGTGGCCAAACAGGACACATCTCTAGATATTGCAATAGAAATAAAAAACTTCATGAATTACAAATTGATGAACAAAAAATGCAAAAAATTGAGGCAATACTTTTAGAAACCTCAAAAGAAGAAATATTTACAGATTTTGAAATAGGTTCAGAATCTAGTTCAAAATCAGTCAATGTTTTAACAAAAGATCAAGAATTAATTCTTGATATAATAAAGCAAGTTGAAGATTCAAAACTTCAAAAAGAAATAATAGGAAAGTTGCTAAATACTTTTGAGTCAAGACAAAGTCAGCCTTCCACATCTTCATCAAAATTACTTCCAAGAACCACATATGATTTAACAAATATCTTAGGAGCAAAAAGAAAATCCCAAAACCTTGTTACTATCCAATCACTTCAAGAGGAAATTAAACTTGTAAAACAAGAGTTAAAAACTCTTAAACAAAAACAAGAAATTGATTCAAATATTCTCCAAAATCTTCTTTCCCAAATTAAAAATCAAACCTCTTCTGATCCAGAAAAGGAAAGAGAAGAAGGAGAAAATGAAGATTTTTCACTACCCTTAGAAAACAAAATTGAAAAATTGGAAGAAATCCCATAAGACTTCTTGTTTGTTTTAAGAACCATAACAACAAGAAAATATTTAATCAAAATCACTTTAGTTTTTTCAGAAGATTTCAGATTTGAAACAATTGCACTTTTCGATACGGGAGCAGACTTAAACTACTTAAAAAGCAGCATTGTTCCAAACAGATTTCTGCAAAAAACTAATGAAAAACTTGTTGCAGCCAATAACTCCGAAATGATTATAAAAAATAAAACTGCAGCATCCATTAAAAATGGTAACGTTTCAATTAAAACTCCTTTTGTTTTATTAGAAAATGTAACTCATAATGTCATTTTAGGGACTCCTTTCATTAACATGATAACTCCCTATTCGGTCAATTATGATAGTATTTCTTGCAAAACAAAAGAAACCAAAATTGTTTTCCCTTTAATGAGAAACCCAGAACAAAGAATTTAAATCTTTTAAAAGCTTGTTCTGTTTACAAAAGTGAATTGAATTGCTTAATCCAAGCAAAAGAAAAACATTTATGTTTTCTAAAACAAGATGTTTCTTTTCTCAAAGTTGAAGAACAATAACAATTTTTTTTCATAAAACAGAAAATTTTAGAACTCCAAAAAAGAATTGAAAACGAAATATGTTCAGATTTGTCAAATGCTTTTTGGACTAGAAAACAACATATGGTAGATTTACCATACGAAAATGATTTTTCTGATAATCAAATCCCAACAAAAGCTAGACCTATTCAAATGAATTATGAACTTGAGGCCCATTGCAAAAAAGAAATCCAAGATTTAGAGCAAAAGGGTCTAATAACAACATCTAGATCTCCCTGGAGTTGTGCAGCTTTCTATGTCAATAAAAATTATGAAATAGAAAGAGGTACCCCTAGATTTGTAATAAACTACAAACCTTTTAACAAAGCATTAAAATGGATTCGCTACCCGATTCCTAATAAAAAAGATCTTTTACAAAAACTACATTCTGCATTCGTATTTTCAAAATTCGATATGAAATCAGGATTTTGGCAAATTCAGATTGATCCAAATGACCGGTACAAAAATGCATTCACTGTTCCTTTCGGCCAATATGAGTGGACAGTAATGCCCTTGGGATTAAAAAACGCTCCTTCGGAATTCCAAAGGATCATGAATGAAATTTTCAATCCATTCTCAAAATTTTGCATTGTCTATATTGATGATGTTTTAATTTTTTCTGAAACCATTGAACAACATTTCAAACATCTCAAAACATTCTTTATGATCACCAAGAAAAATGGAATGGTCGTTTCAAAATCCAAAGTTTCTCTTTTTCAAACAAAAATCCGCTTTCTAGGACATTATATCACCCAGGGTACTATCACCCCTATTGAAAGGTCCTTAACATTCGCGGATAAATTCCTTGACAAAATTCTTGATAAAACACAATTACAAAGGTTTCTAGGAAGTTTGAACTATGTTTTAGATTTCTGTCCAAACATTAATAGAATAGCAAAACCTCTCCATGATAGCGTAAAGAAAAACCTCGTCGCTTGGTCAGAAAAACATACTAGAACCATCCAATTAATCAAAAAACAAGTTAAAGAAACACCTTGCCTACATCTAGCAGACCCATCAGCACAAAAAACTGTTGAAACTGATGCATCAGATATAGGATATTGGGGAATTCTTAAACAAAAAATAAATGACAAAGAATGCATTGTTCAGTTTACATCTGCACACTAGAATGGTTGTCAAAAGAATTATTCTACCATTAAAAAAGAAATTCTTTCATTTGTCATGTGCATCACAAAATTTCAAAGTGATTTACTAAATCAAAAATTTTTACTTCGCATTGATTGTAAATCAGCAAAAGAAGTTTTACAAAAAGATGTTCAAAACATTGCATCAAAACAAATTTTTGCCAGACGGCAAACTATCCTTAGTATTTTTGATTTTGACATTGAATTTATTAAAGGAGACCAAAACTCAATTCCAGATTTTCTAACCAGATAATTTCTCCAAAACAGGACTTGAGCGATGCCCAGAAAATCCAAAAGAATGGAGGTCCAACAGGACCAACCAGAAGAAAACCCAAAACCTATTTCTTCTGCAAAACCCATCAAATCTTGGGCAAAAGCAGTTGAAGAAGAAGAAACCCAAAATGAAATCCAAAAATGGCTTAAAAGACAATAGATTTTGGGACCTCAAAACTTTGAAGCAATCCAAGCTACAATACAAGACATTAATTTGCAAAAAGCCGCAAGGCTCTGGGAGCTCCAAAAAGAGATTGAATGTCTCTCGATGGAACTGCCATATCCTCAGTTGCTTGAGAAGGGAGAATCTTCAAAAACCCATTCTCAAAAGATTATCTCAAAACCTTCACAGGAGGGATCATCTTGTAAAATCATTTCAAAACTTCCTCAAGAGGAATTTTCTAAAATTACTTTGAAACCAAATGAATCTCAGATTGTTTTAGCAAAATTTAAACCAAAATCTGAGTATTTCATTAAAAAAGAATTTCAAAACATTTGGACAATAGAGGACCAGTATTATAATAGAAATCCTCAATTGGTCATCTCAAAATTTTTCAAAACCCAGCCTTACTATAAATCTATTCTTGAATTGACGGGTTCTGTAACAATTCAAGACAACCCAAAAGAAGGCCCAGTAGACTACTCAACTGCAAAAATTCATAAAATAATCCCACCTTCAGAATGGGGATCAAACCTTTATACCCCAAAACAATTCCCACTTCACTTCAAAACCACAATAAACCATTGTAGGATATTCAATTACTAGGACTACCAACAAGCTTGGTACAATGTTTTCCTCATACAAAACAAGAAATTTGGTCATACCTGGCTATTTTTCTTTAATCTTACCATGGATGCCTCAAAAATCCCTCAATGGTTTGCCCATTGGTGAAAACTCTATGGCTCCATCCCTGAAATTCTAAAACTGGAAGTCCAAGATAGCTTCTAACTCTACAAAACTCACTACAAACCCACAGACAGAGAACACATTTTTCACCCTCTAATGTTGTTCTCTACAAAATTCTTTTTACCATGGGTCTTAGCATGGTATTTTGAAATTGACCAAAAAGACGCCCAAACAATTCTCGTTCGAAAATTCAAAGTTAGATGGTGGACAAAGTTCTCTATTCCACCAAGTATCAAAAGTCAAGCCGTTTCAACATGGCTCCAAAAACAGGGTTTGAAAAAACCACCCCCAATGCAAACTCAATTCTTGGCCCAAAAATTATTTGCACAAACATAATTAGCAGGAGCAAAAAGTGAAGAAGAATACTTTGAGATCATGGCCCAACTTCTCAAAAGTAAGGCCCAATCCTCAAAGACTTCGTCAGGGAGTGGTTAAAAAAATTTAATTAATCTAGAAAATGAAAATGAAGATGACTGTTTTGGTATCTTCACCCCTATAAAATGAGAAAAACTGGTCCAAATTTAAGGCCCAATCCAAATATGTCAAAAAATGGTCCTAGCCCAATATTTGTTGTAAAAAAAAACAAAGGAAATTTCGTGGAAATTTCAGCAAGAAGACAAAAGCAAGGAAATTTCGTGGAAATTTCATTAGAAGACAAAAGCAGTCTGGCACTTGTCTGCCACCAAGCTGCAAATTCAAAAAGTAGAAGGAATCTCATCATTTCCTCCACTACACAAGCCAGCAACAGAGGGAATCTTTGGCTATAAAAGGGAGGCTCCCCTTCACTTCAAAGGCAGAGTTTCAGATAGATAGAACAACAATATTCTCTTAAAATCTTGAGTGTCTATTATTTCAAAACACTTGTAATTTGTTTTTTAGTTTTCAAAACATTGTAAGTATTCTACCATGTATTAAATATATTCTGTTGAAACTATCTTTACATTCTCCATGTTTAAATTCCAAAACTTAAGTATGCTCTGCACTTGCAGCTCAAGCTGATCTTGTGCATCAGAAATAAATTGTTGCATGTTTACCTTTCGCTTTTGATATGAACCTTGCTTACTTTCAATTTGTTTTTCAAACTATATTCTTATTAACAACAAAAGTAGATATATTTCTTGACGACTTACCATTCTATTCAAAAAACTCTTTATGGATTTTGTTTTTATTTTTTGAATTTTGGTCGATCTTTCGCTGTTGATTTATATCCTTTCGTTCTTTGGTGTTCTTGATATATATATGATTGAAAACGTGTTCCATTTAAATAACTTTGCTGATTATGACACTTAAATGAATAGACAGTTATTCAATGAGCCACATATATGATTTAGCTAATAAATAGACAATTAAATGAATAATCTTGCAAATTTTGCTGTTTTGAATTTGCTGTTTATCATTTTCTGAGAGTAGAATATAATTTGTTGTTTATTACACTTAAATGACTTAAAGATAGACGATTTTTTTCACTAAATATCATAAAAAATAATCGATTGCAAAATGGGAAATCAATAAAAATGTTAGGTGACATATTTTCATGCCACATGTACTATATGCCATTTTGCAAGACATTTGTTTATAGTATCGATTTGAAGTAGGGATTTAGATTGGTGTATGAGCATGTTATTTTCTTTGCATTTACAACTATGAAAGATGGTTTTGCGGTCTTCAAAATATCATTCAATCACCTACAATTAATAATTGTCTTCATTCTCCTTCAATCACCTACAATCAAGTATTTCTCTTAGTTTGTCTTTCATTATAGAATATAGAATAGAATAATAACTACATTTGACTTTTTAAATCAACCAAATAGGTAAGATTTCTCATATATATTTTGATGCCTATAAGAATTTGTATATATAGTACTATTAGCATTTATCAATTACAAATTACAACTTCGAAAATTCTGTTTTGCATCTCCCTACTTTTTTTGGACAAATTTATTCTGATTTTTACTCACTAAATTAAATAATGTTAATTTTTATTGTTAAAAAAATGGAAAAAGGGAAATTATTATTATAAATAACGGCGTATTAATGATCATTTGACAACTGTCTTGTTCGGGATTTGAATTCTGTTATTTGATATTATAATGTCAAGCTATTAACATTAACCTAACACCTCTGGAGCACATAAATTAATTACTCTTCAATTAAATATGGTCAAATGATTTTGAGATTGAATATAAAAAAATAAAGACGATAGTGAATTGCAACTTACTCTTCAATTAATAATTGTTTGATTGCTAGATATTTTATAGGTTTATGAGCATATTTGCGTTGATCGTCAACACAAGCTATTGATGGTGTATTTATTTTATGATGAAAGTTACAATGATGTGGTAATATAATAAAATCAATTTTTTATTAACTATTAGTGTAAAATTGATTTATACTAATAATACATAATATTATTTTTTCTATTTTTATTTAGCTTTTAGCAATTTATGTCTCAAACAGGAATAAAATTTTATGCGGCTTTGCATTTCATCTAATTCCTTTTAATTTAGGGAGTGCAATTGTAGAAATGGTAAGGAAATAGTAATTTAAGTTCTCATTTAATTCTTTTTTGTATTAAATTTTTATATATTACCTATTTTTTTAAATTTAATGTCCAAATGGTGCTATATATTATTTGTAAGAATGCTTGAGAAAGTGAGAGAAACCTTGGATTAGATCTTAATAATGTGTGTTTTATGGTAAACATTGTAAATAGGTCAAGCCGACACACATAACAACACATCTTTTTTCTTTAGATGAGTCGTTTATGTGGAAAGAGCAAGTATTATAAATACCAAACAAATAAATAACGTGCCTAAAAAGTTTATGGTTTTCCGGCTTACCTAAAAAATTATTTTCGTTATTGCTAACTAATTTCATACCATATTTATGATGCATGTATTTAGTCCCCAAAATGAGTAAAATTCATTTGATTAATTATTATTATTAAAAAATAATTAATTATGATTATCATTTGATTTCCTTATAATTGATTAATTTAGCATTCAATATATGTACCACATTTATGGAAAATATTTAATTAAGATTATCGTTTGATTTTTTCTGCACTTAATCCAAATTATAGCAACATTACTAATACACTCTACAATATCTAATAATCATCAGGTATTACTCTAAAAAACAATTAGATTGAGATAAAATAAATTTGGTGTTCAATTTTCCAATAATATTACAATTATATCTATCATTGTTAGACTATAAAATTAATTTGATATCTAATAATTACCAATTAAAATTATTAATAACTTTATGACATAATTGAAAACTTAAATGAGAGTAATTTACCGCTTAAATGAATAAACAATTGTCATGACCTAATTAATAATTTAATAACCTAATTGAGTCACTGATTCAGCTAATTAAATGACATGACATATCTTTTCCAAAATAATTATACCAATATAAAGAAAACCGTTAAAAAATCTGCAGTTTAAAATTTGAAATACCGATATTAGAAAATTGTAGGTTCTATTAGAGAAAAATAAGTTTAGACAAATAAATTAATATAGAAAAATAAGTGTCATTTAGTGAGTTTATTTTTCAACATGGTGATTTTATTTTTCAACATCCCACATGTGATCATTCAATGTGAACACTCAATATGAAATCACTATTAAATATTAGATGACCTATATCATGCCATGTGTACTATATGTCATTTTGCAAGACGTTGTTTATAATGTAGATGTTTGAAATTTTCCATAAAAACTCTAGATGTCATTTTTTTCTCAATCAACTTTAAAGTAAAATTCAAAATGAACTTTATTTATTCAAGTGGTTAACTTACTTTAGTTAAAGATGAATTGTTCGGGAAAACTCAAATTAAATCTTAAATAAAATAATTTTTAATCAGATTTTATTTACTTCTTGGTTGAACTCTAATTTACTAGAATTTCATTATTTGAAACCAGATGGTTAAAACCACAACTTAGTTTTTTAATAAAAAAAACTTATAATTAATATTGATAATTCGGATGATTTTTTTTTTCAAATGAATTTTTTCATTAGGCCGGCCAGTTTTGATTTCCTTTTCCAGCAATCAATCGAAGTGCATTTGAACTTTCTTTGTGGGTTATTTGTGTTGGAACAGGTCATATAATTTTAGAGGAATTGAGTTGAAAAGAAGAAAGAAGAAACTGAAATAATCTTTGATTAATCCTGAATCTGAAAAATGAATACAACTTACACAATGCTCTTGGTTCTACTACCTTTTGTAGGAGCAGTTCTCTACTATACAAGTTTTTAACCTCCTCAACTAACTTCTAACTACCCAAACTAATTTCTAATATTACATTTTGAATTATCTTCAACATGCCCCCTAATTCAAAGTGTTTCAATTTGATGTTAATCCAAGTTTGTTCCTCATCTCTTGGAACTTCACCTTCTTCAAGCTTTTGGTTAAGATTGCTGATATGTTCACAAAACCATCAACAACCTTACAACCAGCTATTTCCACATTAGATCCCTTAGATTTGCTACTGTCAAGTGAATCCAACTTTTTCATTTTGCTGAACATATTCCTATAACATTTTTGTATCTTTCTTATTAATCTCCTTCATCTTTTCCTTCAAAAACTTGTACTCCAGCTTCACCACAAACTTCTTCCCCGTGACTATTTTGGTATTGTTGACTGTTATTACCATCTTTTCCTTTATGCACTGCCTCTAGACCAGCATTTGCATAAACTGCAAAGTTCTCTTCAAATTGTTGTAGTGTTAAAACTTCTCCCTTTTGTTGAGTCATATTTCTTAGCTCTTTCACCATGTTTGCTCTTTTCAGATCCAACTCTTCTTCGATTTCATGATCACCATTTGATCTTACCTGTTTAGAAATGCATTCTCGTTCTTCAATGTTTTGCTTTGTATTTGACTCATCCTTGAGTTTTTCTTTTCCATCACTCAACAACAACAGCACAAGGCTCTCTTTAACCTCTGCAATGTGGTTGATTGTTTCTGTTCCTTGTTGATTTTCAACATCAATTTGCATCACCTTATGTACATCAGTTTGTTCAACATTAGAAACATCCAAAGCAGAAACACATTCAACATCTCCTGGATCAATCTTGAGCGATTCTCCATAAACACATTCATCATCTCCTACATCAACTCCTGCTCTTGCCACACAGTTGACTATTTTCCTTTGAGTTGTAGTTCTACAAGCTCTACGAGGTTGAACAGCTGGGGTACTAACATCACATTCCCTTGGATTCAACATCTCATCCAATCCTTCAACCTCCACCATTCTTGAAGATCTGGTTGGCAGTGTTGTTTTGAAGGTTCTGTTTCTGGACAATGGTGCCTTCAATACAAACCTATTTGCACTGTCAAACATCTTTATTTCACCATGCTTCATCTTCATTGAATATCCCTTTTCAAGAAGTTGTCCAAGACTTAGCAAATTGTTCTACATTCTTGACACATACATCACATCACGTATGAAATATTGTTTGCCATCTTTCCTTTGAATCAACACATTTCCTACTCTTTCTGCAGTTACTTTACTATTATTTGCAAATCTGATCTCTCTTTTTATCTTCTCATCGATGCTTACAAACCAATCTTTGTGGCCAGTCATGTGATTTGAACAACCAGTATCAAGAAACCAAAATTGGGACGAAGAACGTTCTTCGTTTTTAACACTTTTTCTAGAACGTTGTTGGTTTGTAGTTGCTATAAACGGAGAATGTTCTTCGTTTATGGTGACCATCAATAACACATCATCTGAATCTGAATCCTCAGCTGCCATTTGAGCTTCATCATCCTCTCTTTGGACTTTATTGGATTTGCATTCATTTGCAAAATGCCCCCATTTTTGACAATTGTAACATTGGATTTCTTTCTTGTTGAATTTCTTCTTACCATTCGAATATTTTTTGTTGTTATCACTTTCTATTCTGATTTTTTGAACTTTCAACCTCTTCATCAGAATCATCAGTCTCTTCATCATAATCATATTTCTTGTACCACTTGAATTTACCTTTGCCTTTCTTGTGGTTCACATCACCTTGGCTGGTCTTCTTGCTAACTTGGGCCTGCAGGGCCTGCACTTGAGATGTTGAAGTTGCTGCACACCTTTCTCTTACTCTCAATTCATGAGCTTCAAGAGATCCTTGCAAATCTTCCACTTTCATCTTGTCAAGGTCCATTGATTCTTCAATAGCCACCACAATATGATCATACCTTTGTGTTAATGTTCTAAGAATCTTTTCAATAATCGCCACTTCACTTAATGATTCCCCATTTGTTCTCATCTGATTAACAACAATCTACACACGATTGAAATAATCTGCCACAACTTCATCTTCTTCCATCTGCAATAGTTCGTATTGCCTTCTTAGCATCACTTTCTTGGCATTTTCCCCACCTATATAGTACTTGACCAAGATCTCCCATGTCTCCTTTGATGTAGATGCCTTCGAGATCCTCTTGTTTGAATCCACACTTTGCTGGATGTAAAACAATGCCTTGCAGTCTCTCTTCTTGCATTCTTTGAAGGTTGTTTACTGTCTTTCTGTTGGATTTGCACCAAGTTGTTCATAGCCATCTTGAACAATCTCAAGCACTTCTTGAGCCCCCAGCAACGATCTCATTGATGCAGACCACCTCTCCCAATTCTTCCCATCAAGAATTGGCAAATTCGCTGGAAATCCTCCTCCATTCATGTTTTCTTTCTTTCTTTCACTCACACTTGTGCTTCCCAATTTTGATTCCCCCTCACACTTGCACTCGTGTTTCCCAAGAATTATAACCCACGCTCTTGATATCAATTGTTGGAACAGGTCATATAATTTGAGAGGAATTGAGTTGAAAAGAAGAAAGAAGAAACTGAAATAATCTTGGATTAATCCTGAATCTGAAAAATGAATACAACTTACACAATGCTCTTGGTTCTACTACCTTTTATAGGAGCAGTTCTCTACTATACAAGTTTTTAACCTCCTCAACTAACTTCTAACAGTATTATAATTGTCTTCTAACTACCCTAACTAATTTCTTATATTACATTTTGAACTATCTGCAACAATTTGATTCTCCTATCTATGGATTAGTATTTAATATTAAAATTGTAAGATTAATTATATAATTAATTAATTATGAATTTACAACTATTCGTTGGAAACTATTATTAGTAAATATTATGATCAATTGTCATTAAGCTCTAAACGTATTGGATTTTTGTTTATGAATTAATCGTGATGAATGAGTTCATTCTATTAAGCTCAATATCATCAATCGTTTGACCATTTAGTTATCGTTCTATTAGATATTAAATGGTAACGTTGAAAATTCTAGACGACAATTGTAACATCCTCTAAAATTATTAATTAAAATAATTTGGATCTATAAATATATATTTTCCAATATTAAATTAGGTGTGGTAATTATTCGCCTTATTCGACTTATTGTGGTAAAGTTGTTACTAAGAATTATTTAGTAGATGTATTTTTTATCTCTAAGGCAAGAAGAATTTGGGCTAAGGGTTGTGGCTTGGTGTCACACAATCCATCTGTATGAGTAGAAAGTTGGGTTGGGAGTCTGTGCCTTGTTTTTGATGAAGGTTAACTAATAATAATAATAATAATAATAATAATAATAATAATAATAATAATAATAATAATAATAATAATAATAATAATAATAATAATAATAATAATAATATTTTCTCTCTTCTATTCCTTATTCAGGCCCAACACTATCTACCCAATAATATTCACTTTAAATAGAAAGGAATACTGAAACCCTAGCCACAATCACAAACCGTATTTCACAAACCCTTTACAAACAAGATTCAGTAAAGAATACCAAAATTCTAGCCACCATCACCATCACCTCCCCTTCTTCGTGCATCAAAGCTTGGATATGAAATAAAGTATGAATTTTATGTTATAAGTAATAAAGTTTTAATTTTTATAATGAATATGAAAGAAGGGTTGAATTTGTATTTTATATGTGACAAAGTTTTATGATGATGTATGAGTTGGAGTTGAATCTTGTTGTTATATATGTTAATGTGTTAATCTTTATGGTGTGTATCATACCAAGTCTTGATTTTTGTGTGTATGTGGTGAAAGTTATGATTTTCATGATTATTGTTTATGGATATGTGATCTTAGTGATATGTGGATAAGATGATGATTTTGAAAAGTGATTGGAATGCTTATGACATGATTCTTAGTGGGCGGTATGGAAATATATCTCTTTGATAATATATCATCATATTATGTCATGGCATATGCATCTTCGTGGAAGTTGCCTTAGTGGCAGGTTTTCCCCATTGGTATGGGTGATCTGTGTGGAAGTTGCCTTAGTGGCAGGTTTTCCCCATTGGTATGGGTGATTTTTCTGTGTGGAAGTTGCCTTAGTGGCAGGTTTATATCCGGATCATATAGTTTTAGGAGCATGCATCATGTATATATTTTTGTTATGCAATTTATTGGTATGTGTATTTTTCTTTTAAATTGGAAGTTTTTACTTTTATATAATTTGTGTTATTCTTCTATATGTTTAACTTTGGTTTGATGTGGATGATGGATAAAACTGACCCTTACAACAACATTTTAGGTACTAATGAGTTCGAGGAGATTCAAGAGTAGTTGATGAGTATTAACGTGCGACAAACGGGGGATAAAAATGGGTTTTCAATACAATTTTGTAATGATAGGATTGTCGCGATACTTCTAAGTTTATTTTTAATCTTTTGTCACAAACTTTTAAAATGCACCAGGATTCTAGAAATACGGAAGTGGGTTCCCTTCCGTTAGGAATTATTGTTTTTCTTGTTATAGTCTTGAATAAACATTTTCTTAATAAAATTAAATAAACGTGGTTGTTACTAATTATTTGCATGAATAAATGTTAGGTAGTTAGATAAAAAAAAAATTGTCGTAAATCTTTCTAAACAATATGCTTTCAAGTAACGTTTTGGATAAAAAAAATCCGGGGCGTTACAATTGGTATCAGAGCAATATTCCTCGGAAATTTTGGGGTGAGACGATTATGTATGACGCATGCCTTGATTTATGTGTGATGCTTGACTTTGTTATATCTATAATTTAGGATTCATTATTAATTTGTTATATATATATTTATATAGGGAAAATTAACACTGAATTAATTACTTGATCTCCTTTAATGCTAATTAATTTTTTTTCTTCTCAAAAATAGGAATTTTCTTTCAATTAATTACAATTATGATATGCCTTGAATTCTTGATCCTAGATTTGAAATTTTTACTAATTTACAACTCGTGGTTTAATGACGTTATTAATCATGACGATTGAATTTATAATGAATATGAATATTCCTTAATTACTTAATTTTTGTTCTATGATCAAAATTTTTGTAATAAAGACAATATTTTAAACCTCTAACCTATTTAAAATTTTAGAATCCCCATAATATAAGGGAAGGGCAATACCGTAAAGGTTGTATTAGTGGGATTCTGGCTAAGGAAAGACTTGGTTATTAAGTGGTTCGTTGACCCACCTCTCTTTCCTGGGAACCCCTCTAATACATGACTTACGATGTGACCTGAACTTATCGTATAACCATGAATAAAATATTTCCTTACAACCCTACGATTACAATTAGATCATAGTGTTATCCTAGAATCTAGAGGTTGCTGTCGATGATATCCCAGTGGTGAGGGATTTCTCGGAAGTCTTTCCACCAGACGTACCAGGACTACCCCCAGTTTGCGATATCGAATTTTCTATTGATGTTATTTCGGGTACGGGACCCATTTCTATGGCTCCTTACAGAATGCCCCCCTTAGAGCTATTAGAACTAAAGAACCAACTGGAAGACCTTTTGTCTAAACAATTCATTCGGCCTAGTGTGTCACCATGGGGAGTCCCCGTATTATTGGTCAAGAAGAAGGATGGAAAGTCGAGGCTGTGTGTTGATTACCGACAGCTCAACAAAGTCACAATAAAAAACAGATACCCCTTACCCCGCATTGATGACTTAATGGACCAACTCAGAGGGGCAGAGGTGTTTTCTAAGATCGATCTAAAGTCGGGATACCATCAGATTCGAGTGAAAGAAGATGATATATCCAAGACAGCCTTTAGAAAGCGATATGGGCACTATGAGTACTTGGTGATGCCCTTCGGAGTGACCAATGCGCCAGCTATCTTCATGGATTATATGAACAATATCTTCCATTCGTTCTTAGACAAGTTTGTGGTGATTTTTATTGATGACATCTTGATCTATTCCAAGAGTCGGGAGGAACATGAGGAACATCTGCGTCAAGTTCTACAAATACTGAAGGAGCAACAACTATATGCCAATCTAGGAAAATGTGAATTTTGGTTGGAAGAAGTGAAGTTCTTGGGACATGTAATTTCTAAGGAAGGGATTGCTGTCGACCCATCCAAGGTAGAAGCCGTGATGGCATGGAAACAACCGCAAACAGTCACAGAGATTAGGAGTTTTCTGGGTTTGGCCGGGTACTATAGGAGATTTATTGAGGGATTTGCCAAGATTGTTGCTCCATTGACACACCTTACGAGGAAGAACGAGATTTATGCTTGGACTGAGGTGTGTGAGAAAAGTTTCCAACTGATGAAAGAGAAGCTAACTACGTCCCCAGTGTTAGTGTTGCCACAACCAGAAGAGCCTTACGAGGTTTATTGTGATGCTTCCTATCAGGGTTTGGGTTGTGTTCTGATGCAGAACAAACAAGTAGTGGCCTATGCCTCAAGGCAATTGAAGGTGCATGAAAAGAATTTCCCACTCATGACTTGGAGTTAGCTGCAATTTTTTTCGCATTGAAAATTTAGAGACATTATCTATATGGGTGTACTATTAGTTAAACTATATAAACAAATCATATTTTAGTACTATTAGTTAAACTATATAAACAAATCATATTTTTCATTGACGTACTCGTACTTTATCTTTTTTTAAATAATGTATCTTGTACTAGTACCAGTGCCTGGTACTATACTTGTTGTTGCTTGCATTCAGTTTGGTCTTGATCACACCATTTTTGTCGTATTCTATTAGCAAACAATTTTGTGTTTTCATCGGCGTAGATCTGGTGGCTTCTGGTTGCTCGCGGTAAGAGTTTCGATTATTGCAATTTTCTTATTGTGGTTTGGTTTTTGAATCTTGGTCGCATCAATTTTTTATTTTGGGGATTTTTGTATTTGGTTGTTCAGATAAGTGTTGTTTCAAAGCTATTGCACGTGTTTATTTGTATTTGCCTGCTTGTTATTTTGTTGTGTCGCGTCCGATTTATCCGCGAAAAAGGAGTCGCCACCAATTTTATTTTATTCAAAGGAAAAATTGGGTAAAACCTAAAATAATGATTTTTGAACCAAAAATTCGAATTCGGGAGTCGATTAAGGAAAAGTATTACCACCCTACAACATCCGTTAAAACGGTTACCCTATAATTAATTGTATACAAACTATTTATTTATTTATTCATTTATTTTTACCCCAAAAAGAATAATAAAAAATAAATAAATTATTTACATTAATAAAAGAAGGAAAAATATTTTTTTATTAATTTAGTTTGACAAGGTAAAAACCTTGCTCCTACTTATCCCCAGGTGCAATAGGGAAATCAAAACACACGTAGTTCTTGGGTAGAAAATATTTATGTGTTGTCTGATTTTTATTATTACACTATTTTAATTATTTTTTATTATAATAATTATTATATACGTATCTAAAAATAAAAATGTAATGATAATAATAATAACGAAAAAAAGAGGTGAGATGTTTGTTCACGGATTATATTTTTTTTTATTTTTGTTTCAAACAAAAATTAATTTTTTGTTAAAAAAACAACGTAACAAAAATATAATAATAATGAAAAAAAGAGGTGATATGTCTGTTCACGAATTGTATCTTTTTATTCGTTATTATTAATAATAATGAAAAAAAGAGGTGAGATGTCCAAGAACAGATTCTCCGCTCATCTTTTGCCTATTATTCTCTCTTCTTTCTATTTTTTGTGCTCTCAAATAGTCCTTGCTGTTCTACTCTTACTATCGATTATTTATAGGCCTTTCGGGTGTAGGTTACAAAAGACAAGGGAATAATTGCCAATTGATCACCATTTTATTACTATTAATCTCTTTCTTTTTAGTTTCTTTTCTTTCAACTGATTATCATTATACCGATTTTTATGACCATCAATCCATTCAATTGATCCTCATTATACCGATTTTTATGACCATCAATCCATTTCTTTTCGGTTTCTTTCATTCAATTATGTACATTTATTTATTTGTTATTATTTTTTTATTTTTTTTTAGTTATTTTTTTATATATTTTATTTATTTATTTTTTTTAGAAAAGAGTCTGAATAAGAATTAGAGGCAAACAAAAACTGGGAACATATGTGATTGTTTAAAGTTTAAAGCCCTAATTATTTATTTTTATTTTTATATTTATATTTCTATACATTTATTATTATTATTATTATTATTATTATTATTATTTCCACTTTTTTTAATAAAAAGTAAAAAATACATAAATATATAAATAAATAAATAAAAAGCGGACAAAATTAGATGTCAACAGCCCCTATTTATTTAGAATTTACTTGAGAATCAAAGTAAAAGATAAGTAAAGATGACAACTCTAATTTTGTCGGAAAATTTTTTTTTTAGAAGGGTGCGAATCGTTTTCCCGGCTTAAAGATGCGGGTCGTTTTCTCAGCTTTGGGTGCGAGTCGTTTTCCCGACTTCAAGATGCGGGTCATTTTCTCGGCTTTGGGTGCGAGTCGTTTTCCCGGCTTCAACATGCGGGTCGTTTTCTCGACTTTAGGTGGGAGTCGTTTTCTCAACTTCAAGATGCGGTTCGTTTTCTCGGTTTTGGGTGCGAGTCGTTTTCCCGGCTTTAACATGCGGGTCGTTTTCTCGGCTACGGGTGCGAGTCGTTTTCCCGGCTTCAACATGTGGGTCGTTTTGTCGGCTTCGGGTGCGAGTCATTTTCCCGGCTTCAACATGCGGATCGTTATCTTGGCTTTAGGTGCGAGTCGTTTTCCCGGCTTCAACATGCGGGTCGTTTTCTTTGCTTTAAATTTGTGTAATGTCATGAATGAATGAATATGTTGGTTTTTATTAATATTTTTATTGGACACGACCATTAAAATCATGGATGAAAAAGACATTTATACATTTTTCTTGAACTTGATATCTTTGATCTCTCTTTTGTCCATTTCTCTTTTTTCCGTTTTTTTTTTTGTAGAAGAAGAATTACTGTTGTGATCTTTAGTTGGATCTCATATTGTCGTCTGCCTTGCACTCTAAACAACCTCTAATATATCCGACTTTATCGCATTTCATTATATCGTGGTATGGTATAAGTTTTACTTTCCAGTACACGATAATCATAAAATGCGTTCGAGAAAGAAGGTTAAATTATAAAGATGATAAAAGTATATATCAATATATTGAGGTTCAACATTCGTCGTAAAAAAAAAAAAAAAGAATATACATAAGATAAAACAAAAGGAATGGGTGGAAGAGCCGACTTGGTTACTAGTAATTCAAAGGTAGACTGTACTAACTTCTCATGCCATAGTCCGATCGATACTGTTGGTCTTGCCCTTTTGAGTATATATTCTTTGTTTTTTGTTGTTGTTGTTATTGTTTTTCTTCTTCTCCTAGGTTGCCATTTCAGGAATTTTTTTTGTACCCTAATTTTTGCCTAAGTCGTCCTTTTAGGTTTTTGACCTAGTAGGTATTTATTATATATTTTTTGTACCCTAATTTTTGCCTAGGTTGCCTTTTTAGGTTTTCAATCTAACGGGTTTTTTTTTTGTGTACCCTAATTTTTCCTAGGTTGCCCTTTCTGGTTTTCAACCTAGTGGGTATTCTTTTTTGTACCCTAATTTTTGCCTAGGTCGCCCTTCAGGTTTTCAACCTAACGGGTATTCATTATTATTTTTGTACCCTAATTTTTGCCTAGGTCGCCTTTTCAGGTTTTCAACCTAGCGGATATTCATTATTTTAGTATGATACTTTTTTACGGCATCTGAGTTTACAGGGAAGACTAAATCTTTTCCATCCATATTCGTGAGGATCAAAGCTCTACCTGAGAAAGCTTTCTTCACGACGTATGGGCCCTCATAGTTAGGGGTCCATTTCCCACGATAATCCTTTTGAATGGGTAAGATCTTTTTTAGCACCAAGTCTCCCTCCCGGAATTCTCGAGTGTTGACACCTAATTTTGTCCGCTTTTTATTTATTTATTTATTTATCTATTTATTTATTTTTACTTTTTATTAAAAAAAAGGGAAGTAATAATAATAATAAATATATAGAAATATGGAAATAAAAAATAAATAATTAGGGCTTTAAACTTTAGACAATCACGTATGTTCCCAGTTTTTGTTTGCCTCTAAATCCTATTCAGACTCTTTTCTAAAAAAAAAATAATAAAACAAATATAAAAAAAATATAAAATAATAATAATAATAATAATAATAACAAATAAATAAAGGTACATAAGTGAATGAAAGAAACCGAAAAGAAATGGATTGATGGTCATAAAAATCGGTATAATGAGGATCAATTGAATGGATTGATGGTCATAAAAATCGGTATAATGATAATCTACTGAAAGAAAAGAAACCAAAAAGAAAGAGATGAATAGTAATAAAATGGTGATCAATTGGCAATTATTCTCTTGTCTTTTGTAACCTACACCCAAAAAGCCTATAAATAATCGATAGTAAGAGTAGAAGAGGGGGGCACATTTTGAGAGCACAAAAAATAGAAAGAAGAAAGAATAATAGGCAAAAAATGAGCAGAGAATCTGGTCTTGGAAAATCAGTCCAGCAAAAAACTATAGTAAGGTATCACTTTCTTATTGCTTCTCTAATTTCTCCTTATTAGTCTTTGTTTGTATTGCATCCCTTTAAAAAATGTTCTTTTTTTTCTTTCTCTTTTTCTGTTTATGCAAAAAATAAACTCATATGTTAAGCTTTCATTTTTCTAAAGTTGTATGTTCCTAAAATTGTTTTCTTTGCAACACGAAATACTAAAAAAAATATAACCAATTGATGTTTATAAACCAATCACCAAGAAAAAAAATTTCACCATATTGTAATATAACAGAAAACTCATATCACGTCTTTATCAAATAACTCAAAAAAATCATAACAACGAATAAATAGTTTTTTCCCTTAGGATTAGAATTAATGTTCGCTGCCGCCGGATGAAATTCATCCCCGCTCGCCGCGCCACATCACCCACCTCCAATTGTTGGTGGCCTTTGTGTCGCGACAGATCCGACAACGCACGAGCAAATCCTTTAATAGCCTGCTTCACTGTCGCATCCATCTGTTTCGTTCACATACCACCGCGTCACGTTGTTTTTCTAACAAAAATCAATTTTTCTTTACTTTAAAACAAAAAATAAAAAGATAAAATTCGTTAACAGACATCTCACCTCTTTTTTCGTTATTATTACATTTTTATTTTTAGATACGTATATATAATAATTATTATAATAAAAAAATAATTAAAATAGAGTAATAATAAAAATCGGACAACACATAAATATTTTCTACCGAAGAACTACGTGCGTTTTGATTTCCCTATTGCACCTAGGGATACGTATGAGCAAGGTCTTTCCCTTGTCAAACCAAATTAATAAAAAAAAAATTTCCTTCTTTTATTAATGTAAATAATTTATTTATTTATTTATTATTCTTTTTGGGTAAAAATAAATGAATAAATAAATAAATAGTTTGTATACAATTAATTATAGGGTAACTGTTTTAACGGACGTTGTAGGGTGGTAATACTTTCCTTACTCGTAATCGACTCCCGAATTCGAATTTTTGGTTCAAAAATCATTATTTCAGGTTTTTATCCAATTTTTCCTTTGAATAAAATAAAATTGGTGGCGACTCCTTTTTTGCGGACAAATCGGACGCGATAGCTGGCGACTCCGCTGGTGACTTTCGAGAGTCAAGCCCAATTTAATTAATTGTATATGATTATTTATTATTTTATTTATATTACCCCGATTCTTTTTATTTGTTTTAATATATTGTGAATATAATTATATATTTCTTGTTAATTAATTTTCATTCTGACTATTTTTTTTTTAATTTTAATTTTATTTATTTTACTCTACACTACCCTAACACGACACACACTTATGAGACTGTGTAATGATAAGTTAGAGACTGTGTAATGATAAGTTAGAGACTGTGTAATGATAATCTTCTGGATGTACATCCTGTTTGACCTTTTCTAGAATATTTCCATTTTAATAGTTTACCTACTAATTGGTTTAATATTTTAGAATTGAGTTGTGTGCTCTAGGAACCAATTTAGAACTATAGGGCCACCCATAGTAAAGGTTCACATTAAAAAAAAAAACCATCAAATAAAAAAGAACCATGTAAGACACATGTATATATGAAAAAAAAAAATCTACCCTATCTATATCTCATATTCACCATAATGCATTGCATAATCATGCATGTTTCATCTTTAATTTCATTTTACAACATGTTGTTTTTCTTTTTCTCCTCATTTTTTTTAGAAAAATTAATTGCATATTAGGGGTAGTAAAATGTTTCAGTTAAATGCATAATCATTGCATTCACTTTTTTTTTTACATTCTCATAGCATTTTCCTTCAAGAAAAAATAAAAAAAGAATGGCAAAAAAAAATTAAGCAAAAAAAAAGAGTATCATGACACCCTTACCGAACATGTTCTCGGGATAAAATCATGGATGAATTGAAGCATACAAAGATTATCTGAATCAACTGAAAGACCCTATGGCTAAAAATTTGGAAATCTTGCAAACCCTTGATACTTGAAATCATGGGAACACTTCATGGAAAAAAGTATATCACGAAAAACTCATATTTACCCATTGATTTCATTAGTCTAACAATTTTTACCTTTTAGTCTACTTTTTAGTCAACCTCAAGTCACTTGTCCACAAGATTTTAACCTGATACTGATGAGATTCATCTTTATCCTCCACCCCCTACTTCTGGGTCATGGACATATTTTTTTGGCTTTTCGCCACAAGTGAACCTCTAGAAGTTAGGTCGTCTATGTTGAACTTTAATCACTATAGCTTATTACTTTGATGCCATGAAAAAATTCATCAATCTAAAGAAAAATGTCAAATCTTGCATGATCCTTTAAGAACAATTGAAAAAAAACCTCGACTAGACATTATGTTGAAGACATTGACGATGTTGCATATAGTTTCTGAGTTTATCCAAGGGGCAAAGTCAACAATGAAGATATTATCAAGTTCTCTCAATTTGATTCTAAAGCACTGATAATATTGCTAAGTATAAAGTCTTATGATACTTTATTATATTGACACATTCTTGTTTCCTTAATATTATGAATATCAATAAATGCATTTTGTTTTCTGTTCCTTTCTACCCCTCATATATTTAACGATTTCTTACTTAACATTATATGCCTTTCTTTTATTCTAACCATGTACCATACATATTTGGAAGTAGTTCATTCATAATAAAGTTTGCTAAGATTTCATTACATAATTTCAGTCATACTATTAATTCCACTAAAGGGGATGAGGACGATAAAAATAAAATCCTTTATTTGGATATACCTCAATATGTTGGGACATGTAGTTAAAGTCATGTTAATCCCCTAGAAAAGTCGTTTTATCTTTATCATTATCTAATTGTGCTTTGAATATACCAATCACATGGTGGAATTTGAAGTTTGTACCATGGGTATTCTAGTCTTCTACATATCGAATGTCAAAATGATGAAAGTACATGAGAGTTGAATGTAATCCTCAATCAGCTAAATCAAGAATGGAAAAACTGGGATAAGAAGATGACCATTTATATATACATATTAGACAAATGTCTAAAAAAAATTGAAGTCATTTTCCATCATGTCCCTCAATAATGTAATCAACTAACTGACGTTCTAGCTACTTTATCTTCAATGTTCAAAGTAAGTCATGTTGAAGAATAGTCACTCCCAAGAATGAAAGTCATGACTATCCTGCTTATTATCAAACGTATAAGAAAAGCTAGATGGAAAGTTCTCGTACAAAATATTACCTCGTAACTGTGGAATACCCTCCCTGAGTATCAGACTATAACTGGGGCACCCCTTTGTTCCTTATTATATAGAATAAAGGCAGTGCGACCTATTCAAACAAAAAATCCCCTTATCAAGAGTAATGATCTGTGTTGGCCGACTGAATTCAATTCAAGAAAAATGTTGACTACCTCATGTCAAGGACAATTATTTCAAAAGATCTTAAAAGAAGAACATATGAACTTCAGAGCTTTAAAAGAAAGAATTAGCACGCAAGAAGATTTCACATATCTAAAAGGACTAGCATCACAAGTGGACTCCCAACCATATGAGCCCAATAACCATAAAAAAAATAAAAAAATCAATCAAGTGTGGCTCTGATCCACACCAATATGGATCAAGAAGACTTATCACTACTTACACACATCGATGCTTCAAAAAGTATTACATCTAATTGAAGACCCGCTAGGTTGAAAATCCAAAAGGACGACCTAGGCAAAAATTAGCGTATAAAAAAAATAAAATAATAATAATAAATACCCGCTAGGTTGAAAACCTGAAAGGGCAACCTAGGCAAAAATTAGGGTACAAAATGGAATAAAGACCCGTTAGGTCGAAAACCTGAAAGGGCGACCTAGGCAAAAATTAGGGTGCAAAAATGAATGGAGACCTGGTAAGTCGAAAACCCAAAAGGGTGGCCTATGCTAAAGTTATATAGAAAAAATGCTCGTTAGGTTGAAAACCCAAAAGGGCAATCAAAGCAAAAATTAGGGCCACAAAGAAAAATAGAATGAAGAAGTTATAAAGGAAAATAAGCAAATAATATGGCTTACACAGATCAAAGTCGAAGCAATATATTTAGAAAGGTTACGAAGATAAATTGGGGCAAATCATATCCTCCAAAGTGAGATAATAATGCGATTGAAATTATGGTATGATTTATTAGCACACTTCTTTTATGAAATACTACTAATCGGGTCATTTACCCATATGAGATCACCTTATCTTCTTCTCTTCCTATAAATCGTTCTTTTTTTTTTTTGTACCATAGATTTTCTCACTAAATATCATCGTCTAAACTAATTTCTTGAGTTATGAATCTTTTTGTCAAAATGCATTTTTATGATAATCATATGTTGGGGCACTAGATATGTGAATGTCTAGAGCCAAAACTAGTATGATGTCTTTACACATAAGGTAGTGGCAACTAGAGATCAAGTCGAAGATGTAACAAAAATCTCTTTAAAGATCAAAAGGACAATCTCCACTATTTATTTGAAGTTGTGCATATTTTTCATCCAGGAATCCATAGATCATGTTCGTAAGGAGGTGAAAGAAATAAAAAAAATTGTAAAAAAGTTGATTGAAAAAAAATTGAAAAAAAAGATGAAAATGAAGGAAAATGTTCATTCATCAAATGCATTCATGACATTTCATATTTTTAATAGTATATAAATTTAAGTCGGGACTACTGACCCGCACACCATAATTTAAAGTCGGGATGACTAACCTGCACCCTCTGATTTAAAACCCAAGATAATTCTCCGTTACCTCATATCGATATTCTGATTGACAATGTGGCCTACAATTCGCTCTTCTCTTTTATGAATGTTTTCTCTGGGTATAATCGAATTAAGATGACAGCCGAAGATATGGAAAAAAATGACTTTCATCACCCCTTTGGGAATATCCTGTTACAAAGTAATGCCTTTCGGTCTGAAAAATGCTGGGACGACCTACCAAAGAGCTATGGTAACCCTATTCCATGGCATGGTTCATAAAGAGGTAAAATTTTATATAGATGACATGATCTAAAGAAACTCTTTGAAAGGCTTAGAAAGTTTAAGCTAAAGCTTAATCCTTCCTAGTGCACATTCGGCGTGAGGTCGGGCAAATTATTGGGATTTATGGTTAGTCATAAAGGAATACAAGTTGACCCCGATAAGGTTCATGCCATTTTAGAAATGCCTCCCCCAAGTACAGAAATAGAAGTTCACATTTTTTCGGATACTAAATTATATTTCCAGATTTATATCACAACAAACCGCCACTTGTGAACCAGTCTTTAAACTTTTACGAAAAAATCAAATAGTTGTGAGGAACGAATAATGCCAAAACGCATTTGAGAAAATCCGACAGTACGTGCAGAAGCCTCCAATTCTAGTCCCCCTAGTTCCGAGCCGACCCTTGATTATGTATCTTACAGTCCTCGACAGACCCATGGGATGTGTGTTGGGGCAACACAATGAAACAGGAAAGAAGGAGCGTCATTTTCTATTTGAGAAAAAAATTATAGATGTTAGAACATACTTGTTGTGCCTTAGCCTGGGAGGTCCATCGCTTAAGGCAATACATGGTTTGCCATACGACCTGCTTGATATCCAAGATGGATCCAATCAAGTATATTTTCGAAAAGTCTGCTCTCACAGGGTGAATTGCTCGTTGGCAGGTGATGTTATCAGAATATGATATTACCTATGTTACTTAGAAAGCCATCAAAGGGAGTGCCTTGACAGATTATCTGGCTAATCAACCTACGGATGATTATCAGTCGATGCAATGTAAATTCTTGAATGAAAGCATCATGGTTTTGTTTGAAGAATGTGATAAAGGAAAATGGACCCTATTGTTCGACGGGGCCTCAAAGGTAATGGGGCATGATATTGGGGCTGTCTTAATATCTCCTAAAAAGTAGTTCATACCTATCACAATGTGCTTGTGTTTTGATTGTACCAATAATATAGCAGAATATGAAGCTTGTGCCATAGGAATTTTGGCTACTTTGGAATCAAAAGCAAAAGTCATTAATCATCTTAACCAAGAATTGGAAACTCGAGAAAAGAAGTTAATACCTTATTTTACCTACATAAAGGCATTATCTTCACAATTTGACAATATCACCTTTCATCGTGTCACTCGAGAAAACAATCAATTGGTTGATACTTTGGCTACTTTATCCTCGATGTTCCAAATAAGTCGAAACAATGTAATCCCGTCCATTAAAATGGAGAATATCCTCCCGGAATATCAGAGAATGAGAAAAGAACTCTAAAACGGTTAACCGCGAGCTTTTTCGTGAACGAAAAATATTTTGTATAAGAGGAATCATGATATGGTACTCCTTAGATGCGTTGATGTCAATGAGGCGAAAGAAATTCTGCAAGATGTCCACGATGGCTCTTATGGGTTCCATATAAACCGACACGCCATGTCTAGAAAGATTCTTCAGAACGGGTACTACTGGCTCACCCTAGAAAAAGATTGTTTTAATTACGTAAAGAAATGTCGTAAGTGTTAAATATATGCTGATAATATCCACAACCCACCAATGCCTCTTAACACCCTTTTAGCACCCTGGCTGTTCTCAAAGTGGGGTATAGACGTCATCAGAATGATTCAATCAAAAGCATCAAATGGACATCGCTTCATCTTGGTGACAATCGATTATTTACCAAATGGGTAGAGGTCGTTTCGTACGCCAATGTAACCAGAAATGTGGTAGTAAAATTCAAAAAAAGGGAGTTAATATGTCGTTATGGCTTACCAAGCAAGATCATTACCGACAATGCCACAAATCTGAATAACAAAATGATGGTTGAATTATATGCCATTTAAAATTCAACACCACAACTCTTCCCCGTACAGACCAAAAATGAATGGTGCAGTTGAAGCAGCAAATAAAAACATCAAAAAAAATTATTCAGAAAACGGTTGTAACATACAAAGATTGGCATGAGATGTTGGCGTTTGCACTACACGGGTATCACACTTCGATACGCACTTCAACTGGGGCAACCCCTTTTTCCCTATTATATGGGATGGAGGCTGTGCTACCCATTGAAGTAGAAATCCCCTCACTAAGAGTATTAATGGAAGCCAAACTAGAGGAGTCAGAATGGGTACAAACCCGTTTCGATCAATTGAATTTAATTGAAGAAAAAAGGTTGGCGGCCTTATGCCATGAGCAATTATATCAGAAATGATTGAAAAGAGCGTACGAGAAAAAAATACGTCCTCGAGAATTCCGGGAGGGAGACTTGGTGCTAAAAAAGATCTTACCCATTCAAAAGGACTATCGTGGGAAATGGACTCCTAACTATGAGGGCCCATACGTCGTGAAGAAAGCTTTCTCAGGTGGAGCTTTGATTCTCACAAATATGGATGGAAAAGATTTAGTCCTCCCTGTAAACTCAGATGTCGTAAAAAAGTATCATACTTAAATAATGAATACCCACTAGGTTGAAAACCTAAAAGGGCGACCTAGGCAAAAATTAGGGTACTAATAAATACCTGCTAGGTCGAAAACCTGAAAAAGGCGACCTAGGCAAAAATTAGGGTACAAAAATAATAATGAATACCCATAAGGTTGAAAACCTGAAAGGGCGACCTAGGCAAAAATTAGGGTACAAAAAAGAATACCCGCTAGGTTGAAAACCTGAAAGGGCAACCTAGGCAAAAATTAGGGTACAAAAAAAAAATAAATACCCGTTAGGTTGAAAACCTGAAAAGGCGACCTAGGGAAAAGTTAGGGTACAAAAAATATATAATAAATACCAGCTGGGTCGAAAACCTAAAAGGACAACCTAGGCAAAAATTAGGGTACAAAAAAAATACCCGCTAGGTTGAAAACCTGAAAAGGCGACCTAGGCAAAAATTAGGGTACAAAAAATATAATAAATACCTGTTGGGTCGAAAACCTAAAAGGACGACCTAGGCAAAAATTAAGGTACAAAAAATATAATAAATACCTACTGGGTTGAAAACCTGAAATCAGTCCAGCAAAAAACTATAGTAAGGTATCACTTTCTTATTGCTTCTCTAATTTTTCCTTATTAGTCTTTGTTTGTATTGCATCCCTTTAAAAAATGTTCTTTTTTTTCTTTCTCTTTTTCTGTTTATGCAAAAAATAAACTCATATGTTAAGCTTTCATTTTTCTAAAGTTGTATGTTCCTAAAATTGTTTTCTTTGCAACATGAAATACTATAAAAAATATAACTAATTGATGTTTATAAACCAATCACCAAGAAAACAAATTTCACCATATTGTAATATAACAGAAAACTCATATCACGTCTTTATCAAATAACTCAAAAAAATCATAACAACGAATAAATAGTTTTTCCCTTAGGATTAGAATTAATGTTCGCTGCCGCCGGATGAAATTCATCCCCACTCGCCGCGCCACATCACCCACCTCCAATTGTTGGTGGCCTTTGTGTCGCGACAGATCCGACAACGCACGAGCAAATCCTTAAATAGGCTGCTTCACTGTCGCGTCTATCTGTTTCGTTCACATACCGCCGCGTCACGTTGTTTTTTTAACAAAAATCAATTTTTCTTTACTTTAAAACAAAAAATAAAAAGATGAAATTCGTTAACAGACATCTCACATCTTTTTTCGTTATTATTACATTTTCGTTACTTTTTTTTTCTAACAAAAAATCAATTTTTCTTTAAAAATAAAAATAAAAAGATACAATCCGTGAACAAGACATCTCACCTCTTTTTTTTTGTCATTATTATTATTATTATTACATTTTTATTTTTAGATACGTATATATAATAATTATTATAATAAAAAAATAATTAAAATAGAGTAATAATAAAAATCGGACAACACATAAATATTTTCTACCCAAGAACTACGTACGTTTTGATTTCCCTATTGCACCTGGGGATACGTAGGAGCAAGGTCTTTCCCTTTTCAAACCAAATTAATAAAAAAAAAAATTTCCTTCTTTTATTAATGTAAATAATTTATTTATTTTTTATTATTCTTTTTGGGTAAAAATAAATGAATAAATAAATAAATAGTTTGTATACAATTAATTATAGAGTAACCGTTTTAACGGACGTTGTAGGGTGGTAATACTTTCCTTACTCGTAATCGACTCCCGAATCCGAATTTTTGGTTCAAAAATCATTATTTCAGGGTTTTATCCAATTTTTCCTTTGAATAAAGTAAAATTGGTGGCGACTCCTTTTTCGCGGACAAATCGGACGCGACATCGAGGACGTACTTTTTTCTCGTACGCTCTTTTCAATCTTTTCTAATATAATTGCCCATGGCATAAGGCCGCCAACCTTTTTTTCTTCAATTACATTTAATTGATCGAAACGGGTTTGTACCCATTCCGACTCCTCTAGTTTGGCTTCCATTAATACTCTTAGCGAGGGGATTCATTATTTAAGTATGATACTTTTTTACGGCATCTGAGTTTACAGGGAGGACTAAATCTTTTCCATCCATATTCGTGAGGATCAAAGCTCCACCTGAGAAAGCTTTCTTCACGACGTATGGGCCCTCATAGTTAGGGGTCCATTTCCCACGATAATCTGTTTGAATGGGTAAGATCTTTTTTAGCACCAAGTCTCCCTCTCGGAATTCTCGAGGACGTACTTTTTTCTCGTACGCTCTTTTCAATCTTTTCTGATATAATTGTCCATGGCATAAGGCCACCATCCTTTTTTCTTCAATTAAATTTAATTGATCGAAACGGGTTTGTACCCATTTCGACTACTCTAGTTTGGCTTCCATTAATACTCTTAGTGAGGGGATTTCAACCTCAATGGGTAGCATAGCCTCCATCCCATATACTAGGGAAAAAGGGGTTGCCCTAGTTGAAGGGCGTATCGAAGTAAGATAGCCGCGTAGTGCAAACGACAACATTTCATGCCAATCTTTGTATGTTACAACCATTTTCTGAATAATTTTTTTGATGTTATTATTGGCTGCTTCAACTACACCATTCATTTTTGGTCTGTACGGGGACGACTTGTAGTGTTGAATTTTAAAGGTGGCACACAATTCATCCATCATTTTGTTATTCAGATTTGTGGCATTGTCAGTAATGATCTTGTTTGGTAAGCCATAACGACAAATTAACTCCCTTTTTATGAATTTGACTACCACATTTCTGGTTACATTGGCGTACGAAGCGACCTCTACCCATTTGGTAAAGTAATCGATTGCCACCAAGATGAAGTGATGTCCATTTGATGCTTTCGGCTCAATCATTTCGACGACGTCTATGCCCCACATTGAGAACGACTAGGGCGCTGAAAGGGTGTTTAGAGGCATTGGTGGGGCGTGAATATTATCAACATATATTTGACACTTATGGCATTTCTTTACATAATTAAAACAATCTTTTTCTAAGGGTGAGCCAGTAATACCCGGCCCGAAGAATCTTTCTAGACATGGCGTGTCCGTTCATATGGATCCCATTGTTGGAACCAAGTTAGTGTTACATATAGAGTTTTGATGTTAACAAAAGTATTTTGTGGAAACAATATATTTGACTTCAAAGAGTATGAAAGAAGATTCATGTTTTTGAAGAAAATCTAAAATAAGATTTGATTCCAATTTATAATTGAAGAAAATCTAAAATAAAGATTTGATTCAAATTTATAATTGAAGAAAATCTAAAATAAGATTTGATTCAAATTTATAATTGATGAAAATCTAAAATAAGATTTGATTCAAATTTATAATTGAAGAAAATCTTTGACCAAGTTGAAAAGAAGATATGGTCAAGATTTGAAGAATATTTGAAGAAAATTTGATTAAGATTTGAAGAAGATTTAGTGAAGATTTGAAGAATATTTGATCAACATTTAATGAAGATTTGAAGAATATTTGATCTACATTTAAGGAAGATTTGAAGAATATTTGATCAGCATTTTAATGAAGATTTGAAGAATATTTAATCAACATTTAATGAAGATTTGAAGAATATTTGATCTGAAGAAT
The DNA here is from genome assembly GCA_037974755.1 of Cicer yamashitae. Taxonomy (NCBI): domain Eukaryota; kingdom Viridiplantae; phylum Streptophyta; class Magnoliopsida; order Fabales; family Fabaceae; genus Cicer; species Cicer yamashitae. Next base: position 41,793,928 of record JBBPBQ010020324.1, on the reverse strand, counting down.
TTACAAAGTCAATCTACACAAAATTGGAACAGAATCATTCTGAATAATTTACAAAGTCAATCTACACAAAATAGGAACAAAATCAATTTGAAGAATTTACAAACTCAATCTAAACAAGATACAATTCAGAATTAAATAAGGACTAAATTGAAGCCCAAATTTTCACTATAAATAGACACTCAAGGCTGAAGGAGAAAAGCATCGAAAAGCAGAAAATAGTAACTCAAGCTCAAAGTTCTCAATTCATCTTACAGTTCAAAGAGAGAAACACTTGTTCAGGTTAGAAATATTTTTTGAGTGTTCTTTTCTTAAAGTGTGAGAGTTATTATTATTATCAGCTTTGTTAAAAGCAACTACTCAAGTTTCAATCTCTTGTATCCAACCCGATAGTGGTTTAGTTCCTTCTTCAATCTGGGGTCGTCAGGTTGTTAGGAGAAGACTTGGCTTGTAGGGTCAAGGTGGTTAGTTCCTCAAAAGTCTAGGGTTGTCAGGCTGTTTGGGAAGACTGGCTTGGAGGGTCAGGTGCTTTGTAATTCAAGGTTTTTGAATTAGTGGATTAAAGCCTTATGAATGAGGGGACTGGATGTAGGCAAGTTAGTGGTGAACCAGGATAATTCTACGCGTCAAATTATTTATGCTTTCATTGATTGCTGCCTCTAAATTCGATTGCTTCTACTCCAAGTAAGTCACCAAAACCAAACTAATTTTTAATTATTTATAAATTATCAAAAAGTTATCAACTTTGTGCAAACACAATTCAACCCCCCTTCTCGTGTTCGCACCTTCACCCATAAGAGCCATCATGGACATCTTGTAGAATTCCTTTCGCCTCATTGACATCAACGCATCTAAGGAGTACCATATCATGATTCCTCTTATACAAAATATTTTCATTCACGAAAAAGCTCGCGGCTAACCTTCTCAGAGTTCTTTTCTCATTCTCCGATATTTCGAGAGGATATTCTCTATTTATAAGATAATGTTTGATGTCGTGATACCACGGTTTCCCGTCAGTTTCTTCTTCCATTAAGTAGCAGTAGGCAGGATGATCTCGACTCTCCAATTTAATGGATGGGATTTCATCGTTTCGACTTATTTGGAACATCGAGGACAAAGTAGCCAAAGCATCAGCCAATTGATTGTTTTCTCGAGGGACATGGTGAAAAGTGATTTTTTCAAATTGTAAAGACAATTCTTTTTTGTAGGTAAAATAAGGTATTAACTTCTTATCTCGAGTTTCCCATTCTTGGTTAAGCTGATTAATGACCAGAGTTGAATCTCCATACACTTCCAGCACTTTCACTTTTGATTCCAAAGCCGCCAAAATTCCCATGGCATAAGCTTCATATTCTGCCATATTATTGGTACAATCAAAACACAAGCGCACTGTGATAGGTATGAACTGTTTTTTGGGAGATATTAAGACAACCCCAATATCATGCCCCATTACCTTTGAGTCCCCTTCGATCAATAGGGTCCATTTTCTATTATCACATTCTTCAAACAAAACCATGATGCTTTCATTCGGGAATTTACATTGCATTGACTGATAATCATCCCTAGGTTGATTAGCCAGATAATCTGTCAAGGCACTCCCTTTGATGGCTTTCTAAGTAACATAAGTAATATCATATTCTCATAACATCACCTGCTAACAAGCAATTCACCCTATGAGAGCAGACTTTTCGAAAATGTACTTGATTGGATCCATCTTGGATATCAAGCAGGTCGTATGGCAAACCATGTATTGCCTTAAGCGATGGGCCTCCCAGGCTAAGGCACAAAAAGTATGTTCTACAAATTTTTTACTCAAATAAAAAATGACGCTCCTTCTTTCCTGTTTCATTGTGTTGCCCCAACACAGATCCCATGGATCTGTCGAGGACTGTAAGATACATGATCAAGGGTCGGCTCGGAACTAGGGGGACTAGAATTGGAGGCTTCTGCACGTAGTGTCGGATTTTCTCAAATGCGTTTTGGCATTCTTCGTTCCTCACAACTATTTGATTTTTCCGTAAAAGTTTAAAGACTGGTTCACAAGTGGCGGTTTGTTGTGATATAATTCTGGAAATATAATTTAGTATTTGAAAAAAATGTCAACTTCTCTTTCTGTACTTGGGGGAAGCAAATCTAAAATGGCATGAACCTTATCGGGGTCAACTTGTATTCCTTTCTGACTAAGCACAAATCCCAATAATTTGCCCAACCTCACGCCGAAAGTGCACTAGAAAGGATTAAGCTTTAGCTTAAACTTTCTAAGCCTTTCGAAGAGTTTGTTTAGATCATGCCATCTATATAAACTTCTACCTCTTTATGAACCATGCCATGGAATAGGGTTACCATAGTTCTTTCATAGGTCGTCCCATCATTCTTCAGACCAAAAGGCATTACTTTGTAACAAGATGTTCCCCAAGGGGTGATGAAATTCATTATTTTCCATATCTTCGGTTGTCATCTTAATTTGATTATACCCAGCAAAAACATTCACAAAAGAGAAGAGCAAATTGTAGGCCACATTGTCAACCAGAATATCGATGTGAGGTAACGGGGAGTCATTTTGGGTTTTAAATTAGAGGGTGCAGGTTAGTCATCCCAACTTTAAATTAGAGTGTGCGGGTCAGTAGTCCCGACTTTAAATTTATATACTATTGAAAATATGAAATGTCATGAATGCATTTGATGAATAAACATTTTCCTTCATTTTCATCTTTTTTTTTCAATTTTTTCAATCAACTTTTTTACAAATTTTTTTTATTTCTTTCACCTCCTTACAAACATGATCCTTGGATTCATGGATGAAGAATATGCACAACTTTGAATAAATAGTGGAGATTGTCCTTTTGATCTTTAAAGAGATTTTTGTTACATCTTCGACTTGATCTCTAGTTGCCACTACCTTATGTGTAAAGACATCATACTAGTTTTGGCCTCTTGACATTCACATATCTTGTGCCCCAACATATGATTATCATAAAAATGCATTTTGACAAAAAGATTCATAACTCAAGAAATTAGTTTAGACGATGATATTTAGTGAGAAAATCTATCGTACAAAAAAAAAAGAATGATCATAGGAAGAGAAGAAGATAAGGTGATCTCATATGGGTAAATGACCATATTTATTAGTAGTATTTCATAAAAGAAGTGTGCTAATAAACCACAACATAATGTCAATCGCGTTATTAACCCACTTTGGAGGATATGATTTGCCCCAATTTATCTTCACAACCTTTCAGAATATATTGCTTCGACTTTGATCTGTGTAAACCATATTATTTGCTCATTTTCTTTTATTCTCAAGCTAGTGAACTTCTTCATTCCCCTATTTTTTTGTGGCCATAATTTTTGCCTAGGTCGCCCTTCTAGGTTTTTGACCTAACAGGTCTTCATTCATTTTCGCCTAGGCCGCATCTTCATGTTTTTGACTTAGCGGGTCTTTATTCGACTTTGTATCCTAACTTTTTCCTAGGTTGTCCTTTTGGATTTTCAACCTAGTGGGTCTTTACTCATTTTTGTACCCTAATTTTTGCCTAAGTTGCCCTTTCAGGTTTTCAACCTAGCGGGTATTTATTATTTTTTTGTACCCTAATTTTTGCCTAGGTCGCCCTTTCAGATTTTCAACCTAGTGGGTATTTATTATTATTATTTTATTTTTTTATACCCTAATTTTTGCCTAGGTCGTCCTTTTGGATTTTCAACCTAGCAGGTCTACATTTAGATGTAATACTTTTTGAAGCATCAATGTGTGCAAGTAGTGATAAGTCTTCTCAATCCATATTGGTGTGGATCAGAGCCACACTTGAATGTATTTTTTTTTTTTTGGTACTTGGGCTCATATAGTTGGGAGTCCACTTGTCATGCTAGTCATTTTAGATATGTAAAATATTCTTGAGCGCTAATTCTTTCTTTTGAAGCTCTGAAGTTCATATGTTCTTCTTTTAAGATCTTTTGAAATAATTGTCCTTGACATGAGGTAGTCAACATTTTTCTTGAATTGAATTCAGTCGGCCAACACAGATCATTACTCTTGATAAGGGGATTTTTTTGTTTGAATGGGTCGCACTGCCTTTATTCTATAATAAGGAACAAAGGGGTGCCCTAGTTATAGTTTGATACTCAGGGAGGGTATTCCACAGTTACGAGGTAATATTTGGTACAAGAACTTTCCATTTAGCTTTTCTTATACGTTTGATAATAAGCAGGATAGTCGTGACTTTCATTCTTGTGAGTGACTATTCTTCATCCTGACTTACTTTGAACATTGAAGATAAAACAGCTAGAATACCAACAACTTGATTATATTGTTGAGGGTCATGATAGAAAATGACTTTTTAGACATTTGTCTAATATGTACATATAAATGATCATCTTCTTTTCCCAAATTTTACATTCTTGATTCAACTGGTTGAGGATTAGGTCAAATCCCATATGCTTTCAACATTTCACTTTTCATTTGTAGGTGGCTAGAATAGTCATGGTACAAACTTCAAATTCCTCCACGTGATTGGTATATTCAAAGTACAATTAGATAATGATAAAGATAAAACGACCTTTCTAGGGGATTAACATGACGTTAACTACATGTCCCAACATATTGAGGTCCATCCAAATAAGGGATTTTATTTTTATCGTTCCCATCTCCTTTAGTGGAATTACTAGCATAACTGAAATTATGTAATGAAATCTTAGCAAACTTATTTATGAATGAACTAATTCCAAATATGTATGGTACATGGTTAGAATAAAAGAAAATCATATATTGTTGAGTAAGAAATGGTTAAATATATTAGAGGTAGAAAGGAAGAGAAAACAAAATGCATTAATTGATATTCATAATATTAAGGAAACAAGAATGTTTCAGTATCGCAAGACTTTATACTTAGCAATATTATCAGTGCTTCAGAATCAAATTGAGAGAACTTGATAATATCTTCATTGTTGACTTTGCCCCTTGGATAAACTCAGAAACTATATGCAACATCGTCAATGTCTTCAACATAATGTCTAGTCGAGCTTTTTTTCATGGCATCAAAGTAATAAGCGATACTGATGAAAGTTCAACATAGACAACCCAACATCTAGAAGTTCACCTACGGTGAAAAACCAAAAAAGTATGTCCATGACCCATAAGTAGGGGTGGAGGATGAAGATTAATCTCATTAGTATCAGGTTCAAATCTTGTGGACAAGTGACTTGAGGTAGACCAAAAAGTAGACTAAAAGGTAAAAATTATTAGACTTATGAAATCAAGGGGTAAAGATGAGTTCTTCGTGGTATACTTTTTTCCATGAAGTATTCCCATAATTTCAAGTATCAAGGGTTTGCAAGAATTCCAAATTTTTAGCCATAGGGTCTTTTAGTTGATTCAGATTATCTTTGCATGCTTCAATTCATCCATAATTTTAGCTCGAAAACATGTTCGGTAAGGGTATCATGATACTCTTTTTTTTTGCTTTCCTTTTTTTTTT
>JBBPBQ010020324.1:41739603-41788120 GCA_037974755.1 Cicer yamashitae | reverse complement strand
AAAAAAAAAAAGTGAATGCAATGATTATGCATTTAACTGAAACATTTTACTACCTCCTAATATGCAATTGATTTTTCTTAAAAAAATGAAGAGAAAAAGAAAAACATGTTGTAAAATGAAATAAAAGATGAAACATGCATGATTATGCAATGCTTATGATGAATATGAGATATAGATAGGGTAGGTTTTTTTCATATATACATGTGTCCTACATGGTTCTTTTCTTATTTGATGGTTTTTTTTTTTAATGTGAACCTTTACTATGGGTGGCTCTATAGATCTAAATTGGTTCCTAGAGCACACAACTCAATTATGAAATTATAAACCAATTAATAGGTAAACTATTAAAATGGAAATATTCTAGAAAATGTCAACTCTAGGTGAGACTTTCATGACAACCAAACAAGATGTACATCCAGAAGATTATCATTACATAATCTCTAACTTATCATAGGTTCCACTCAGCCCGGGTATAGAGCCCACTCATAGGTGTGTGAGTCGTGTTAGGGTGGTGTATAGAAAAATAAATAAAATAAAATAAAAATTCGTCACAATGAAAATAAATTAACAAGACACATATAATTATATTCACAATATAACAAAACAAATAAAACAATAAGGGTAATATAAATAAAATAATAAATAATTATATACAATTAATTAGATTGGGCTTGACTCTCAAAAGTCCCCGGTGGAGTCGCCAGCTGTCGCGTCCGGTTTGTCCGCGAAAAAGGAGTCGCCACCAATTTTATTTTATTCACAGGAAAAATTGGATAAAACCTAAAATAATGATTTTTGAACCAAAAATTCGGATTAGGGAGTCGATTATGAGTAGGGAAACGTCCGTTAAAACGGTTACCCTATAATTAATTGTATACAAACTATTTATTTATTTATTCATTTATTTTTACACCAAAAAGAATAATAAAAAATAAATAAATTATTTACATTAATAAAAAAAGGAAAAATATTTTTTTATTAATTTGGTTTGACTAGGAAAAACCTTGCTCCTACGTATCCTCAGGTGCAATAGGGAAATCAAAACACACGTAGTTCTTGGGTAGAAAATATTTATGTGTTGTCTGATTTTTATTATTACACTATTTTAATTATTTTTTATTCTAATAATTATTATATACATATCTAAAAATAAAAATGTAATGATAATAATAATAACGAAAAAAATTAATTTTTGTTTTAAAGAAAAATTAATTTTTTGTTAAAAAAACAACGTAACGAAAATATAATAATAACGAAAAAAAGAGGTGAGATGTCTGTTCACGAATTTTATCTTTTTATTTTTGTTTTAAAGTAAAGAAAAATTGATTTTTATTAGAAAACAACGTGACACAGCGGTATGTGAACGAAATAGATGGACGCGACAGTGAAACAGCCTGTTAAAGGATTTGCTCGTGCGTTGTCGGATCTGTCGCGACACAAAGGCCACCAACAATTGGGGGTGAGTGATGTGGCGCGGCGAGCGATGATGAATTTCATCCGGCAGCAGCGACCATTAATCATAATCCTAAGGGAAAAACTATTTATTCATTGTTATGACTTTTTTTTTGTTATTTGGTAAAGACGTGATATGAGTTTTCTGTTATATTACAATATGGTGAAATTTGTTTTCTTGGTGATTGGTTTATAAACATCAATTAGTTATATTTTTTTTAGCATTTTGTGTTGCAAGGAAAACAATTTTAGGAACAGACAACTTTAGAAAAATGAAAGCTTAACATATGAGTTTATTTTTTGCATAAACAGAAATAGAGAAAGAAAAAAGAACATTTTTTAAAGGGATGCAATACAAAGACTAATAAGAAGAAAATTAGAGAAACAATAAGAAAGTAATACCTTACTACTGAAGTGGTTTTTTGCTGGAATGATTTTCCCAAGAACAGATTCTCTACTCCTCTTTTGCCTATTATTCTCTCTTGTTTCTATTTTTTGTGCTCTCAAATAGTCATCCCTCTTCTACTCTTACTATCGATTATTTATAGGCCTTTCGGGTGTAGGTTACAAAAGACAAGGGAATAATTGCCAATTGATCACCATTTTATTACTATTAATCTCTTTCTTTTTAGTTTCTTTTCTTTCAATTGATTATCATTATACCGATTTTATGACCATCAATCCATTCAATTGATCCTCATTATACCGATTTTTATGACCATCAATCCATTTCTTTTCGGTTTCTTTCATTCAATTATGTACCTTTATTTATTTGTTATAATTTTTTTTTTTATATATTTGTTTTATTATTTTTTTTTAGAAAAGAGTATAAACAGGAATTAGAGGCAAACAAAAACTGAGAACATATGTGATTGTTTAAAGTTTAAAGCCCTAATTATTTATTTTTATTTTTATATTTTTATTTCTATACATTTATTATTATTATTATTATTATTATTTCCAATTTTTTTTAATAAAAAGTAAAAAATACATACATAAATAAATAAATAAATAAAAAGCGGACAAAATTAGGTGTCAACATGTTGCATGTGTATTTCCCTTTGCTGCTCAAATGACAAGTTGAGAGAAAGACAACTTTTACGTTTGTTTCACCGACAATAATTATGTTGTTTGGTTGTAACACCCCGATTTTTAACAGTTCGGGTGTATTTTTTGTTTATTTAAAAAAACAGATAATAAAAATAATTCGTCGTAACACAAACGACAAAAATCCTAAATAATTACATCATAAATACCAACAAACTAAAATAGTTTTTGAGACGATAATCCAAAATCCAAAATATACAAGTAGAAAATACACCAGGGCTATGAGACCTATCAGACATCGCTCATACCCCTGGGGTATTCTCGGTAGACACCTGCACAAAATCACTGTTCCAAGAATGCTATCCCCCCATGGTCACATAAAAAAAAAAATGGAATATGGACCCACAAAAATAAAAGTCAACTGACCGTATAAGTTATAGTTACAGTCATCCCAAAATAAAATAACTACAACCACCAAAAGAAAGACATCAAGTCCCTATACAACAAAACTAATCTGATCATTCCACTAAAAACTGTGATAACCCAGGTGACCTCCACGCACTCTGCAAGTTTCCTTCTGATGCAGTATCGGTCAAAAAATCTAATGACGTATCCGTCACCAGGGTACTATTCGGTAGGACGATCTCGGATATCATCTGAGGGCAAAGTCCAAATTTCCACAATAATTGTAAAGGGTCACCAACCAAAATTAACAAACAACACTTAGCATTTAAATTTTTAATGCACAATAAAGCCTTTAATCTTAGTATATTCCTCGAAAGGGTTTTCATATGTCAAAAATGCATAAACAATGTTCGAATACGGTGTTAAAATTTCAAATAAAAACTGAACGTTACAGAGGTGTATTCGAATACACACCAACTATAGCCGAATACAACTGCGAAATATTGCAGGTTTTCAGTTTTGAAATGGTTCTGAATCATTTAACACTTACGATACAAAGACAAGCAATAACACTAAGATATTACAACACAATAACAAACAACAACCGAGTATGTATATACAATCATCATAGTATAACAAACATGACTCGCGTGCCAAGCACCCTAATGCAATGCGTATATGCCAATGCGCATGATTCTGGAATTTCCAAACAAAAACTCTCCTCGAGAGGCGTAAATCATAATTGTACCGCCTATCGCAGATCTACTACTAATTACCGATGTGCAGTCTCTCACAGACTAGCACGATTTACTAGAGTGTAGCCTATCACAGGCCTTACACATCAGTTAAATCCTCGTAAGGATAAGATGGACCAACTATCACATGGAACCACCCCGTGGCCCATCACGGTCACCACTTAACATCGTGGCCCATCCCGGTCACCACTGACTGTGGCCCCTCACTGTCACCACAAGCTATGAAATGCATGAGCTGACTCTTTTCACCGCAATCATTAAGTAAATGCCGCTATTAAAAGATTCCCCTTTTTTAATACTTATTTAACACTAATAATTTTTCAAACTTATCATAGAGTATTCTCAAAACAGATTTTCCTCAATAAAATTCATAATGCACATATTATCAGTTATGAATACATAATCATATCAAAACTTAATCACCACAACAACATTAATATATCAGAGTTCTCTCCACTGCTAACTCTCTGCCAACGGTCTCGATTCCTTTTCGAGACTCAATGAGCTAACTACATAAACATAAATATTTATAACAATTTGTTCACAATTAAAATATGTCCAACCACAACAAAATTCTCAAAATTATATCTTTTTCACACACCAAACTTTTAAAACCAAATAATCTACATTATTTAGTTAAAACTAAATAAAACAAATATTGTCCAAATCACACATACACACATTCGACTATTAAAGCACCGAAATTTTTGAGTTAAAATACTCTAAACTTTTTCTTTTTAAACTCAGTCCAAGAGTAATTAAAAGAGTAACATTTTAAACTCTAACCATCTTAATTTTAATCTAACTTTTTTGCTCAAACTCTTTAACTTAGTTAAAATTTGAACTTTTTCCACAACTTTAACAACTCTAAATATTTTTGTAAAATTTCAACTTCAGTTCAAACTCATTTATTTGAAAATAACTCATTATGTAACTCAAACACATCAAAAATCAATTTTTTTTTTAACCATAACTAACAAAATCAACAACAACCACAACAACAACAAGAATTTGTAAAGAACTCAAAATTTTCACTCAAAATATATATATTCACGTCGAATTTAATTATCACGCAATCACACATTAATCATACATCAATCACACATATAGAGTCCCTATATGGAAACTATAAATTTGGAAGGAGCCCTTACCTTTGTTGTAGCTTTTACAACCGTTTTCGCTACCGCGATCAATTACGGCGAAAAAATCTCGTTCGCGTCGACACCTCGAAAATTAGCTCACTAGCACCGTAGTGTAGAAAGGGGCAACTATCTCTCCTGACACTTCTTGAATGGAAGCTTAGATGTAGTAGAAAAATGGAGGTTTGTGTTTGTGGGTTTTTGAAAAAAACACCAACACTTTGGTTTTTTTTCTTCTTTGAAACAGAGAAAAAGAAAGAGGAAGATGGAGGGTGGACGTGAAAACAGGGAAAATGCTTTTCCTTCTCTCTTTTTCACCAACTCATATGTTTTTCTTGAAGTCAAATAAAGAAAAGAAGAAGATGAGGGCGTGAGTGGCAGCAGGGAAATGTTTCTCTGTTTCTGTTTTCCTTTTCCTTTTTCAACCATATATATATATATATATATTAATTAAAAACTAACTAAACAAATATCTAATTTTATAGATATCACATCACGTCTCAATCTATTTTTTTCAAAAAACAAAATATCTACAATCGCCGCAACTCAATCGACAGATGAATTTTTCAGAAAAGCGCGACATCTTAAAAAAAAAAATTCTTCGACAATAAATTCTCTAAAATTAAATTAAATCATTCATTGACAAAGAATTTTAATCGGGTTTCCAAAAATATATTTTTGGCATTTAATTCACAAAATACCAATAAAATTGGCTAAAAGCCTTAGCAATTCAACACAAAATACACTAAAATTACATAAATTAGAATTTAAAAACAATGGGTCTTACATTTGGGAATTTCAATTCAAAATGTTTGTCAAAAGGAAAGGTTTGTGGTGTCGCATGGATGTGACCTCCAAGACGCTAGAAGAAAAATATTCTTTAGATGTTTGGGAAGTGAAAAACCTGTTGGAATCAAGCTGGTTTTCCATTTAGAGTTTTGATGTCAACAAAAGTATTTTATGAGAACAAGAAAAGTACTTCATTAAGTATGAAAAAATTGGAAGAAGAAAACCAGAGGAAGCGAACAAAGGATACCACCAGAGGAAGTAAAAAGGTTAGAGAAAACGAAATCATCATACTCAGACAAATGCACGCTCTAGAAAAGAACGTGCATCTACCTCTAAATTTGAGTCTGAAGACTACCTCTAAAGAATTCACTTGCCTCTGAAGATTCAGCGTGCTTCTAGAAGCTCAAGCTATTTTTGCAGTTCTCAAGCCTCTGATGAACAATATTTGTGCGCAGTCTCTGCTGGACAATACTTGTGTGCAGCCTTTGATGGACAGTATTTGTGTGCATCCTCTGATGAACAGTAATTTCAGTAGTCTTTGAGGTTTGAAGCCACTCTTCAAGCCTGCCTATGAAGCTTATGTTTTTATAACTGTGACTCGTTCCAAAGTGCTGCCTCTGATACACAACATACTCTGTAGTTGTACTGACTTTGAATATTGCGACTCGTTCCAAAGTGCTGCCTCTGATACACAACATACTCTGTAGTTGTAATGACTTTGAATATTGCGACTCGTTCCAAAGTGCTACCTCTAATACACAACACACTCTGAAGTTGCTTTGACTCTAATAAGGAAACATATGTGATTTGCCCAAGCCACTAATTCTAAGTCACGCAGTCTGCCTCTGACTATCAAGAAACCAAAGAATACAACATGTGACTCCAACAATCAAGTTATATTATGATGAAGAAAGTCAATGTCTATGATGGAAAGTCAACGATTCTGATAAAAGATAAATTTCACTTAGCCGTATCAAAAATTCTAAAGGTTCAAGAACACGGCCCAATAATTGTTCCCGCCCAAATCAAATCAAGCGTATGAAGGAAGATTCGGCTAAATAATTTCCAAATGCAATATGAAAAAATACGCACATATCATTCTAGAAGAATTTCTCATATCAAATTTGAAAATAAAGAATTGGCTAAAAGACATTATCAAAATGCATCTTTGGAATTATTTTTGAAGAAAATCATTGTTGGCCAAGCTGAAATGGAGATACAATTCAGAAACTCAACAAGTAATTCAAAAACCCTAATTTCAACTATAAATAGTGGATCAAGGCTGAAGAAGAAAGACAAGAACAACACGAATACACAAACTCAGAAATCCTAAAAATCAAAGTTGTTCATAAAATCTCAAGAGCTCAATTTTTTAAGTATTTAGAGTTCAAGATTTTATGTCCTAGCAAAACACTCGTTCAAAGAAAAATATTCTAAGTGTTGTAGTATGGAAAAATCATTGTATCAAATCTGCTTGTTAGAAGCAAACTAATCAAGTTCCAAACTCATTGTAACCTAGCCCAATAGTGGCTTTAGTGTGCCTCAAGCAATCTGTGGATATCAGGTTGTGTTGAGAAGACTTAGCTTGTAGCGTCAAGGTGTTAGTATGCCTTCAATAATCTGGGGTTGTCAGATTGTGTGGAGAAGATTTGACTTGTAGGGACAAGGTGTTGTGTGCCTTAAACAATCTGGGGTTGTCAAGTTGTGTGGAGGAGATTGGCTAGTAGAGTTAAGGTGTTTATGTTCCTCAAAAAGTCTGGGGTTGTCAGACTGTTTTGAGAAGACTGACTTGTAGGGTCAAGTGCTATTCAAGTTGTTGAATTAGTGGATTAAATCATTCTCAGAGAGGGGATCGGATGTAGCCAAGTTAGTGATGAATCATAATAAATTACTTGTGTCACTTTTCTCCTGCATTCCTTAGTTTTGTTACTAATTATGCTTTAAGTCATCAAACTCAAACTCGTGTTAATCAAATAATGAAAAAGAATCCAACTTAGAGAAACATAATTCAACCCCTCTTATCGTGTTTGCACCTTCAAAATGCTCTAATTATTTATTGGATTCTCGATTCTCTTGATCCCTAAATGATCAATAATTTTTGCACTTTTACAATTGCTAAAACTATGTGGAATTATTTCAAGTGTATCTACAATCAAGATAATACGGCCAAACATTTTCACTTGAGTTGGAGCTAGCCAATTACAAACTAGGTAATTTGTCCATTCGTCAATTTTATTTTGGTTTTTGTGAATCGAACGCTATGTCATATTATATGTCTTTGTTCCCAAAACATCACTCTCGATTGTTCGAGAAGTATATAATACTAGTAAGCGTGATCAATTTCTCATGAAGATTCGCCTGAAATTTGTGGTTGTCAAAGGTGCTTTGCTAAATAGAAATCATGTTCCTTCTTTGGATACTTATGTTGGCGAACTTCTCTAGGAGGAGCAATGTCTCCTTACCCAAGGAACTATATCTAATGATGTTACCTTTTTCCCAACATGTGATGGTTGCATATGTTGCTCCAAGTAGAGGTAAATATCGTTGTGATATACAACATGTCCAATGTTTCTCATGCAAAAAATTTGGACATTTTGCTCATAGTTTCAATAAGAAGTTCTACAATTACTAAAAGCAGCAAAGCCAAATCATCTCTGAAAGTCCCATGTGTCCTCTATCACCAACACAACATCCGGTGTAGACATTCCATGCCACTACAAGCTCCATTACGAATACTTCCATCACTAGTGCATTTGATGGTTGTAATCTACAAATTGAAATAAATCAACAAATGGTATTTTTCACTCTTTCATTCATTGACATTCAGGGTAAGACTTCTAATGTTTCTCATCCATTGTGTCTTGATTCTGGTGCATCCAACCACATGAAAAATTCCTCTAAATACTTGCAAAATTTACATTATTGTTATGGTAATTAAGAAATTCAAATTGCTAATGGTAATACTTTTTCTATCACTAATGTTGGTGACATAAATTCTGATTTAAATAATGTTCTTGTATCATCTGGACTTGATTCCAATTTATTGTATGTTGGCCAATTGATTGACAAAAATTTATTGTTTGTTGGCCAATTGGGAAGATTGTTTCTACTCTATTTAATTTCAAGTAATTTATCTATTGACATAGAAAATTGAGATATCTACACTCTACTCTGTTGTCTCATTTAATTAAAACTGGTTGGTTGGAAAATAAACATGTTGTTTCTATTTCCTCTGTTTCATGTTTTGTTTGCAAATTGGCTAAAAGTAATACACTTCATTTTTTGTCTAGTGCTCATTGTACTTCCACTTGTTTTGAAATTATTCATAGTGATGTGTGGGGTATGTCTTCTATAGTTTCTCATGCTCACTATAAGTATTTTGTCACTATAAATTATTACAATAGTTTTACTTGGATATAATTTCTTCAATCTAAATCTGAAGAAAGTTTCAAGCAAGTGTTAAAAAATTTAACTCTCATTCTAGTGGTGAGTACATGTCTCATGAGTTTTAGGAATAACTTCAACAAAAAGACATTTTGTCTCAACGATCTTGTCCCAAAACCCTCTCTAACAAAATGGGATGGCATAATGCATGAATTGTTGTTTGCTTAATGTGAGTGTCTCATCCACGTGGTAGATATTCACTGGACAAGTGTGATTCCTCACATAAGTCTCTGACTACATCTCTTTCTAACATATATATTCTTACTTGTTACTCACAATTTGTTAAAGATGTGTGATGGATAAAAGCAATGGATAAGGAACTTTAAGCTCTTAAAAGAAACTCACATGGGATGTCTTTTGTCCTCTTAATATCAAACCCATATAATACAAATGAGTGTATTCTGTCAAACCCATATGGTATTGATTATGATTAGACATTTCCACCGATTGCCAAAATGATAACTGTTCGAACTATGCTCTCTGTAGTTGTTTCTAATGGTTGATCTCTTAAATCAAATGGATGTGAATAATGTATCTATTCATGGTGACCTAACTGAAGATATTTATATGACTCCTCCACGGGGCATATTATCTTCATCTAAGAGTGTACGAAAACTCAAACGCTCCTTGTATGGTTTGGAACGGCCTCCCAGAGCGTGGTATGAGAAGTTCTGTTCCACTCTACTTGGGTTCTTCTATACTTAAAGCTAATATGACAAATCTTTTTTCATTCACTGGACCTCTATAGGCATTATTCTTCTTCTTTATGTTGATGATATGATTATTACTAGTTCAAATAAGACATCCATCCAAGAACTTAAACAACATCTGCAAGCCTCGTTTCATATGAAAGACTTTGGTAATTTGCATTATTTCTTTGACCTTGAGGTTCATTATACTTCCAAGAGTATATTTATCAACCAACAAAAGTATGCCACATATTTGATTTCTATGGCTGACCTCCAATCAGCTAACCTGACTTGACATATCATTTTGGTCGATACTTTATTGTATCAGAAGCTCATTAGAAGTCTTAATTACTTGACCTGACATATCATTTGTTGTGTAGCAGGTAAGTCAGTCCATGCATTCTCCTCATCATCTTCACTTAACAGTCGTCCATCATATAATCCTCTACTTGAAAGGTACCTTTCAACGAAGTCTTTTCTTTCCTATTGAGACAACTCCTACATTGATTTCTAACAGTGATGTTGATTGGGCTGAGTGTCCTACATCGATTTTTGTCACCAGTTGTTGCATGTTTTTTTGGCTCTTTGTTGATCTACTATAAAACTAAGAAGCAAGCAAGCAAGCAAGCAAAAGTTTCTAAATCCTCTATCGAATCATAGTATTGTGTTATGTCTACTACTTGTTCTGAAATAATTTGCCTTCATGGTCTTTTGGCTGAACTTGGATTTCCTCAAACAAAGTTAACATATTGAAGTATAATGTTATTCTATTAGGGATGTCTATTGTAAGACCCGTAGTTTAAATTTGTACTTTTTGTTTTTGATGTGTTTTTATGTTGAATTTTGAGGCTTTTTAGCCAATTTTATTGGTATTTTGAATGTTAAATGTCAATGATATTTTTATGAGACCCGTTTAAAATTATTTGGCGAGAAATAATTTAATTACGTTGCAGAAAATTTATTACCGGACTATTTTGTTAAAAATATCTATAGTTGCTAAAAACTTTACCTGTCAATTGAGTTGCGATGAGAGTAGATTTTTTTTTATTATTAAATTAGATTGAGAAGAGAGTGATGTGATGTGTGTAAGAGTGTAAGAGTGTTAGATGTTATAATCATCATTTTAGTAATATACCTAGTTATTTAATTATACTAATTTGTTTTGTTTGTAAGTTTAAAAAAAAAAATTTCCATCCCCATTTTAAGTAGGACCCGTGCTCTCTGTCTTCAACACAACACCATCACTTTCTTTTTCCTCTTCTCCATCTTCTCTCAAAATACTCAAAAACCCTAACCATTCCTCCATTGATTGAGCTCCAACAAAGCTTCAAAGCCAAAAAGCTTCAACCGTAAAAGTGCACTACTGCTCAAGGGAAATCCATTTAACTAATTAACTCAAGGTAAAATAAAAAATTAGTTTATCTCCCTTTCTTTCTTTACATGCAGGTGTTTGTGTTTAAGGGGGGAATATGACTGTTTTTAGTGTTGTTTGCTTGACCCTTCTTGTTTGTTGTTTTTGGTCTTATTGATGCTTGTATTAATGAAAAATAAAACCTTTCGCTCCTCTTTTCCTTTCAAACCCGCGAGCTCAACCAATAGAGGGAGGTATTTATTTTTTGTTATGATTTTTGTTTGTGTGATTTGGGTAATATGAAATTGATGTTGTGTGTTACTTGAAAAACTAGAAGAGAAATAAACTGTTGTCGGTGTAGAGTGCTTAGTGAGAAATATCTGCATTAATTAGGATGTGTGAAGTATGTCTGGTGTGCTCCATGATTCTTTGGTGTATATGATATTATGATGCAATGCCTATTATAATATTGGTATAAGAGAATCAATTAGGATGGCATGTCATACAACTTGGCCCTTCTATTTCGTATGCAAATTATTGATCTTGGCAGAAGATTGGTTTAAATGGTGGAACAAAATAGGTGAAATGTGAATTGAATTTTAAAGGATGACTAGATGCATTTCATAAAGAAACAACGTAGAGAATTTTGTCTTAACAAATTGCTTTGTACTACAACCTAAGAATATTTAATATATTTTGAAATGAATTAAACTATTTCAAAGAGTTAGGACTTTGAAATTAGAAAAATATTTATTGATATTTTTGTGTGTGGTTATGAGGTAAATACTTCGATTAAACATTTAATATTTAAAAATGTAGTGGATCAAACTTGTAGTTATAAAAAAAAAAAATGAGTTATGACAAATTTGAGAAAACACTTTGTGGTTGTGTGAAAATTTTTGAGAAAAATAATTTAAAACGTTTCGATTTAATTGTTACTGAATTCTCGGAAAAATTGAAAAATGTTGATTTCTAAAAATATATTTTTTATGTTGAAAGTGTGTATTGTGAATAATAATATTATTAGTCTTTACTCGTTTTAAACTCTTTAGTAAATATACTCTAAGGGGATTAGGAGTAAGAAATGGTTTGTAAAGTAGTTAAAGTCTCAAGGACTAATTTGACAAAGTCAAACACTATTTGATTGAAGGTTTCGGCACGAGCGATAATTTTCATTGTGTTGGTTTGTGGTAGTGATAACGGTTGAAAAAGCTATAATTAAGGTAAGGGCTCATTCCAAACTTTTAGTTTGCGTTTAGGACCTTATATGTGAATTTGTGGAATTTAAGGTGTTTTAAGTGGAGTTGAGGAAATTTAATTGTTATAAATATTTATGTTTATGTAGTTAGCTCCTTGAGTCTCGAAAAGGAATCGAGACTGTTGGCACCGAGTTAGCGGTGTAACACCCTAAACCCAAATTGATATAAAAAGTAAAATGCACTAGTTTTGAAAGAGATTCGCAGCAGTCCAAAAGTAGAGTATAAAAAAATTTCTTTTATAATATAAGGATTGGGACGTCACACTCACACTTACACAAGACATTTGCATAAAATTTCTTATTAAAAAATCATTTAACATCAAATATAGTTGAGTTTTATTAAACAAATATTACTGACATAAAAACATGTTCAAAACTTAGGGACAATTAATTTATATCTTCGAATAAAATATCGAATATAACACAATTGACCAATATAGTTTACAAAACAAAAATTAGTTGGTAACTCGATAAAACACAACGAATTACTCCCACCCAGTATCACTTATCAGAGCATGGATCATCAATCGATAACCTGAAATAACTGCGCTCTCGCAAGCGCCAAACACAAGCAACGAGGGGTGAGTTTCGAAATTATGTAACAGTATAAAATACACAAGGAGAACACGCAATTAGTCAAAACAGCACAAATAAAGAGAACATTCAAGAACATAATATGAAAGGTTATTCTAATTCAATCACAATAAAACAGTTACAAGGATGAAATGCTATGCATGTCCTATACTCTATACTTCATCATTTGGTACCATTCTACTCTGAAGTACTTGGTTAGGAGGCCTGATACTATGCCACTACAAGAGTGGACGGACAATTCATGAATGGCCAAGTCCTCATAGATCCCCTCAACTCAACCCGAGACACATATACGCGACGGTCGGGGTACTCTTGTGTTGCACGGTAGCTCCCGGCCTTAGGGAATAACCCACTAATCCACTTAGGAATTCCCCACTAGATGTACCCCCAAGGTCTATCAGTCTTACCTTACAGTTCGACTGTAGCCCTCCACGATCAGGCTCATCCAGTTGTACTTCCCCGAATCACTAGGTTTGTCAGACTCTCCCTATATGATGACAAGATAATCCTAACTCCAAAATCTACAACACATATCTAAGACTTACTCGATCATCGCAGCTCAATAAGTTTCAGTTTGACTTCACAATATTCATCATTATATATGTATATCAGTCAATCACAATACAATCCCAATATTTGGTTTACACTACTCACAATACACAATCTAATCTTATCAATCGCAATAAAAATCAAACAGGGGCACATTCAAATAATATCACAATTTCAGTCAAGTAGAAAGAACACTCCAGTACATATCATTCATACAGTAACAATCAACATAACATTTCATAGAATCAGACAGCATGCAATCTTGATATAAATAGATCCACGACAATTCTATAGGTTGCTAAATTATATTTTAGTCCTCACTATTACCGTTCATATTTTCTTAATTAATTATTATTACTCAATAGGGCTCAACCGTACGTAGTAAGCCCCGGATGAATATCTGGGAATTTCGGTATTCCCGTTCATCCCATGTTATTTTATACTCATAAAGTCGAACCTCCTCTCACCCCTTACCTCGATTGAAGATTTCGCCAACGAAGTCGATCCGCTTATTTAATGTGTCGCGTCTGCGCCAACCACCGTCTCTAATAATCCGCGAAAGAAAATAAATCAACGCAACAACCAAATACACGTTAATTACTTGCTCCAATAGATACAAAATTTTTATAAAAAAAAAATTTAAATAAATAAATAAATTATCTGCCATTTGTAATATAACCCAAAAATATATTTAATATCGTTAAAACATACGTATTACTATAATTGTATTTGTTCAAAGCTAAACAGGGTAGAAAGGAATTAAATATAACGTTTGTATATATATAGGTAAACAGGACAAAATTAATAGACATAATAATATCAGAATAAGTAGACTCAGTCAATAGCAATCATGCTACTACCGTGTTCCAGTTAATATTTACACAGTTTTATAACAATTTATATAGAGCCAAGTCAATAGAAAATTTTTGTAACCTTGAGCACCAATTTAATTGATATGATAAGAATCAAATTCAGTTGAAGGTTATTCTCTTCCACAAACAATAGAGGTAAAGATAATTTTCTCAGGACAAATTCAAAATATAACATAATGTTGGCATATAGATTAAGTTATCAAAAGTTCTAATTTTCTCAGGACAAATTCAAAATATAACATAATGTTGGCATATAGATTAAGTTATCAAAAGTTCTACTGGATGTCAACTGGCAAAATAACGAGCAGCAAACTGTCAAGATAATGCAACACCTATAGCATATATCCATCAATTCTTTTAGGACATTATTAAATCAATAGACCAATAGAGATTAAGCTTTCAAGACAACTGAAAGGAACTTATTTTCACGTTTTAATTTTGGTCTGAGTATAAGATTTTTCTTGTTCAAGGGCATGCAATAATATTCCTGGGAAATTGAGCTTGAGTATGTAAATTTCCATGTTTCATATTCATAAAAATTCTAAGAAAATATTCTTACTAGGTGTTATTTATATAAATAAACAAATAAAAATGACATCTTTCAGAAATCTAAAAGGAACATATTTTCATGTTTTAGATTTGCTACTAACAGTACAAGTGTTTGTATCTAGGCATACAAATATTCTCCTCCTCACACATTACAAAATATGAATAGCTGGAAATATAAATATAGAAATAAAATAGATGTATGGAAGAAATTTTATGAGGACAAGAATCATGAGTTTACCATCAATAAATAATAAAAAGTGATATGTGGGTATTATTATATATCAGAAGCAAGATATAAAATCAGTGTTTAATAAAGTGAGAAAAATATAAAAGGAGATATAAATTTAAAAGCACAACTAAAAATGCACTATAAACAAAGTTTTAATCAATCAATTCAGCAATAGCTAGACAAAGATGGTGAATCTTACAAGAAGTAACAGATTGTTATAGTACTTCTGCTGTTTTCAACGTACCAACATGCTCTGATCGTGGTTTGGAATTGAATTGGAATTTGAATTTGGAATTAGAATTGGAAAGGAAGAATCACGAAGGAAGAATTGGAAAGGAATTTTGAATTGGAATCACGAAGGAAGCTTTGGTGCGGCAGGGATAGCTTTGCTTTTAGCTATTTATATATATGTATATTTGCCATTTAGATTAGCTAGGGTATCAGAAGGTGCCGCTAAAGAGTGGTGCTTTCAGTTTCTTTTATTTATTTGCTTATTATTACTACATTTATTTGATTTTAAGGAAAAATAAACATAAATATTTGTATTACTAATAGTTTAGATAAATTTTAAGGTAACACAAAAATTATCAATTATATCAAACACACATATATTAATAATAATAATAATAATAATAATAATAATAATAATAATAATAAATTAAGGTATAACAATAAATTAGGGTGTTACAAGCGGTGGGGAGAACTCTGATTTATTAATGTTGTTGTGGTGATTCAAGTTTAGTGTGGTTTATGTATTCATAATTAATATTATGAATTTTTTTTAGATGTGATTTATGTGTGGATTTTGTGGAAAATGAATTGATGAAATTGGTAGTTTATGTTTGAGAATGTAGAGTTTTAAATTTGGTGATTTATGGTTGAAAATTTTGGAGATTAAATTTGGTGGTTGATGTGTTCATAATTAATATTATGAATTTTTGAGATGTGTTTTATGTGTGGATTGTGTGGAAAAAATGAGTTAATGTGGTTTGCTGTGAATTGCGGGATTATGAGTAAATATGTTTGAGTATGCTCTGTGTTGAATTTGAAAAATCATTAGTGTTAAATGAGCATTAAAAATGGGGAATCTTTTAATAGCTGCATTAACTTAATGGTTGTGTTGAAAAGAGTCAGAATGTGCTCATGCATTCATAGTACATGGTGACCGCGATGGTGCCATGGTGATAGTGGTAACCGTGATGGGCCACAAGATGAAGCCATGTGAATAGTTGGTTCATCTTATCCTTGCGGGAATTTTCGCGTCGTGCTGATCTGTGAGAGATTGCACTCTTGTAAGTCGTGCTGATCTGTGAGCGATTGCACGCATAGAAAGTTGTATTGGTCTGTGAGAGACTGTACGATAGTAAATCGTGCTGATCCGTGAGGGATTGCACCTTGATAATTAGTACTGGTCTGTGAGAGGCTGTACAATTATGATTTACGCCCTTTCGATGAGGGTTTTGGTTTGGAATTCCGAAATCATGTGCATTGGCATATACACATTGCATTAGGGTGTTTGGCACGCGAGTCATGTTTGATATACTGTGATGGTTGTATATATATACTCGGTTGTTGTTTGTAATTATTGTTGACTTTTATCGTTGTGATACGACTTAAATATTTTATCCAAAAGTATTTCTCTCTTTATTATGAATTTGAATTTGTTTTTTAAAAAAAAAAAATCGAGTTGTTACATCTATGATAATCATATTAGTTATTTCACTCCCTCGTGTCAACACTCAATTGTAGGTTGCAAATATTATGACCAAAGTTGTCACTCGTGTGTGCCATCAATTTCTTGTTACCAAATTGATGCTATTTGACCAACCACATCAATTTGAGGGAATGCTATTAAACATATATTACATAAGCATCGAATGAAGATCAAAACTGTATAAAATCTTAATTTCTTTTTTTAAAGAGAAATTATTGATATTTCATACTCTTATTTTAATATATATCAATTATAATATATATATATATACATATATATATATATATATATATATATATATATTAGAAATTACACTAAATAAATTTTAAAAAGTATAATGGATTTTTTAAATAAAATAATAGGAGTAAAATTGACAAAAAATTACAAGTTGTAAGTTCATAAGTTACTTAAAGTAGCTTATCAAAAAATATTATAAATTAGTTAAAAAGAATTATAAACTCGTGATGAAATGACGGTTACTAAATATGTCTTTTTTGGTCATTTGAACTTTTAAACTACCTTATGTGTCTTTTTGAATAGAACCTAAAAGCATTCACTAATATTAAAAAGACAAATAATAAAGATAAAAATGTTATTTAAGTAATAAATACATCTTTAAAATTTGTAATTTTTCTTATAAATGAAAGAAAAAAGTTCAAAAAATAAGGGCCAAATCAAGTTTTAAAATTCTTTTTTCTTTTAAATATGTAGAAGATATGATAAATACCGTTCAAAAGTCACACATACAACAACTGCAAGATCCAATTCAAACTCGAGATGTGATTGTTATTATAAGAATATTGATATTTGACAGTTGAATTAGAACGTAAAAACATAAAGTTTTAAAATTGTAAAATCATCTTAGCAATATTTTTAAAGAGATATAAAATTGATTTGTTAACTTAAAAAATTAGAATAAAATGATAAACATGACGAAGATTCAATCTACAATTTTATTAAAATACTACAAATATTTCTTTGTTGCTGCAAAAAATACTATAAATATTAATAATTATTGTTATGAATCTTAACAGTATTTTACATTATCGGCATATATAGTTTTTTAAACAAGTTGTCGGTAGATAATCTTTAACTTCAATAATACATCGGTGGTCCGCAATATAAATATTTTAAAATACTCCTCGTGCTACTGCACAGCTGTTTAATAATGAATCAAATATTAATCCCATTAAAATATGATTAAGATATATACATAAGTGAAATAAGCAACACATTTTTTAATATTTCTTTTTATTGATTAAAATTTATATGAGTTGTCATTTAATCATAAAATATTATTAAATTCTATTAAATATTATCTCAAATAAAAAGATATCATCTCTTTTAAAACAAAAAATTATTTATAAGAATTTGATTATAATAATATCATTTAATGAAATACATTAGATTTCAACGGCAGTGTCGACGAAAGTGTGTTAAAATGCATTAAATAGCATTGATAGCACACAGTATCCTACATTTTAACCAAAAGAAAGCGGGGACATGAAGGTAGATACACCATTTTCAAATTCTGGACCTCTGCAAAAGGGACTGTTTTTGACTTTTGTAATAAGTATATATAATAAATAAAGCTACTTACTCTATATTACTTAACTACATGTGAATCCACGGTGTTACCGATGAACATTTGGAACAAACATTTATGATTTATTTAATTGTATATGAAAAAATATTTGATAAATATTAAAAAATAAAAGATAAATATTTATAATTGACGTTGAGAAAATACCGAATTAACATATATAAATTATAAAATATTAATAATAAATACTAAAAAATACAAAATATAATAAAAATTAAAAAATATTAAACAAATTTTTATTATTTATAAATATTAAATAAATATTTTTTATCAATATATAAAATAAAAATAAAATAAATAGTTGTCATTAATAATATAAAAAATAAAAAAAAAATAAAAAAAAAACTATTTATCCCTTGCTCATAAAATGACAAATTTCTTTCTCTTCACTTTCCATCTTACTCTAATTTCTTTGGTCTCCCACTTCCTATCTTACTCTAATTTCTTTGGTCTCCCACCACAAAAATGGACACACTCAATTTCATACTTCTCTTTCTGTTCACCTTCATCTTCCTCAAATTCCTCCATTCCCTTCTCTCAAAACACAAACTTCCACCTGGTCCACGTGGCCTTCCCATAATAGGTAACCTCCATCAATTGGGCCAAAAGCCTCACCAAACCCTCGCCACATTCTCCAAAATCCACGGCCCAATAATGTCCCTAAAATTGGGCCAAATAACCACCATAGTAATGTCCTCACCAGAAACCGCCAAATTTGTTCTTCAAATCAACGACCAATTCCTCTCTAACAGAAAAATCCCTGACGCAATGAAAGGTTTTAACCACCACCAATACAGTTTACCTTTCTTACCAATTTCCCAACGCTGGAAAGACCTCAGAAAAATCACCAATAATCTTTTATTCTCCGCCAAAAACCTCGACGCGAGTCAAAGACTCAGATGCGAGAAGATTCTAGAACTTTACCACGAAGTCGTTGACTTCGTGGTAAAGGTCGAAGCCGTAAATATTGGAAACTTTGCTTTTAAAACTACTATAAACATGTTGTCGAATACGGTTTATTCGGTTGATTTGGTTAGTTCGGAGAATAAAGCAGGGGAGTTTAAGAAGTTAGTTACGAGTATCATGAAGGAAGTTGGAAGGGCAAATATTGCGGATTGTTTTCCTGTGTTGAAGGTGGTTGATCCTCTTGGTATTAGAAGACGAACTGGAGGGTATTTTGGGAAGTTGGTCAGTATATTTAATGGGTTGGTTGATCAAAGGCTGAAGATGAGGGAGTTGAGTGGCTATTTTGGTAAAAATGATATGTTGGATACTATGCTTAATGAGGAGAATAATGTTGGGGAGATGTATAAAGACAAGATTGAACGTTTATCTGTGGTAAGTTTCATTTATTAATTTAATTAATTTCTTTTTCGTACCATGCTTGTCAATAGATATTTAGTAGTATGATATTTAGTTAGACTCTAGTTCACAATCATAAGTTTAATTGTGTCAAAAAAATAATCATCATTTTTATGTGTTTATCGAGAGTTTAAATTTTTTATGCTAATTGCAATTTAAAAATCACGGTAGCCAAAGATAGTTCTGAAGTGTTATGGATTTTACGTTATTATGCCGTTATAAGTGAAATTGGTTAAATATATTAATGGGTTGAAGTTTTAATGTCGTTACTTTTTCTTCCAAACAAATGTAATTATGCACTGTTCCTTCTTGTCGAAAATAGGCTAAACCAAATTCTCCAACGCCTTTATTATTATAGGTATAAAATATAAAACTATCCTTAAGATAAAATCATATATTTTTAAAATTAGTTATTAATATTTTATTTTTAAATTTATATTTTATTATATTTTAGTTTTTTATATTTTAAATTTAATTTAATTAGGGTAACTGCATAAATTATTTTTTTATCATGTCATAGTAATTTTTATCTTAACTCATATTCAGAATAATAGTTTTAACTTTTAACAAAAAAATAAGATAAAACTCAAAATTAATTTGTCATATCTTGTTAGGTAATCAAATGTTAGATTAAGACATAGAATGATAATGTCTCTTATAGTGACCATTTAATAGGCTCTAATTGTATTTATCAATTTTAATAATGTTTTTATAAATTAATATCAACTGTATTTTTTATTGTCCATTATTTTTGTCTCTCTAAAGAAATATAATTTAGTAGCAAACGTAGTGAAGACCAGAAAATGAAAGAAAGGTGTGGCTTTAATCTAATTTTCAGTGACGATCTTCAATTAAGAAGCTGCATATGGATTTGGTTTTGCTTCAATCAAATAATGAGACTCCTATTTTTTTGCATTTAGAAAACAACATATTTACATACATTAATTAATAGATCATCGATCTATATTACATCTTTCCCGTTAATTTGAAATCGACAATCAAAATCAATAAATGCATATTTACTGCGTAACAAGCAAACAGTTTGAAACATTAGATTTAGATACTTTCAAATATTACCTTAAATGTAAAAATTTAAAATTCTCTCTTAACTTTATGCAATGTGAATATCAAATTTGTCCCTATAATTTTTTAAAAATTTGCCCTTTTTTAATTTTGATTTTTGCCTCAACACTTATTAAATTTATGAAACAATTGTTCTATCCAAACAATATAATTTAATAATGAATAAAATACAATTGAAATATTTTGAATTGCTTAAAACTTTTAATTCTCTAGAATTTTTTATTACTTCATACAAACACATTCTTGAGGAATCAAGTATTTAACCCATGATAATAAGGTAATTACGATATTAAATTTGAAAATAATATTTTTTGATACGATAGAATATATGAGTAAAAGATCATTGTTAATAAAAATAAAATATTTATCATTTTGCATGAATAACATCAATGCAAACTATTTTAGTGTCTAATGATATATTTAAAAGAATTTGAAAATATTTTAGTATGCAATCACCCATTTTAGTGTAAAATGGTATTTGAAAGAATTGGTAGATTAGTGTAAAATGCTTTAAGTTATTTGTAGATTAGATTTTAGAACTTAAAACATAAACCTTCTTATCTCCATGTAATAACCGATTCAATCTAGATAAAGGAAAATGTGAAGAGAAAAGAAAATACATGAAATAAATGGTTTTATTGATATTGATGTGAGTCAGTTACAAAATTAAAAAAAAATGGTTGTTGGATGGATGGGTAAATATATAGTAGAGCTACAAATAGAATTTGTTTATAAGATTGGAGTGACACATAAGTATGTAATTGATTTGGCAAAAATAGAATTATGTGGCAAAATTGACAATGAAATAGCAATAGAATGGTTTGTAGGGTTGTTTTAAATTGATGGTTCACATTCAAAATTTGATTTTTTTTTTATGAAAAAAAAGATAAATTTAAATTTAAATCTGATTGATCAAGTTGGAATGTGAATCATCTAATTTCAATTCCTCACTCCAAATTACCCCATCTGAACTCAAATGTAAGCAAAAAAAATAGTGCTATTGGTGGGCTAAAATATAGCTAAAAGCTAACTAACTTCACCCTATTTGATTCTATTATCATCAAAATATCCTTCAATATAACAAGTTTTCATGCAAAATTAAACAAAAAGTATGGGTAGTTTAGGAAATGTAATTATTTTTTTGATTGCATTTAATGTAAAAATATGGGTAGTTTAGAAAATGTAAAAATAGTCCTAATTGCAGTTAATATTTTTTTGATTGCATTTAATGTAAAAATATGGGTAATTTAGAAAATGTAAAAATAGTCTTAATTGCAGTTAACCACTATTCTTAATATATGTTCGATAAATTACTTTTGCTTATAATTAAGTTAAAGAGAAATACTACATGACATGCAACATCATTATTTGACAATAGAATTTATGGAATTGTTTGATTACAAGTGTGCCCAATTAAAAAACATCCCACTTACTAATCATGTGTTTCTGTTGTTGTTGCTGCTGCTAGGACTTGTTTGTGGCAGGAACAGACACAATTACTTCTACAGTAGAATGGGCAATGGCTGAATTACTTCATAACCCAAATGTTATGTCAAAAGCAAAAGCAGAGTTAGAACAAATTATTGGCAAAGGAAAATTAGTTGAGGAAATAGACATAGGAAAACTCCCATACTTGCAAGCAATAGTGAAAGAAACTTTTAGATTACACCCAGCAGTTCCACTTTTACTTCCAAGAAAAGCTGAAATTGATTTAGAGATAAATAACTATAAGATTCCAAAGGGTGCACAAGTGTTAATTAATGTTTGGGCTATTGGGAGAGATTCAAGTTTATGGGACAATCCAAATGTATTTTCACCAGACAGGTTTTTGGGGTCAGATATTGATTTTAAAGGTAGAAGTTTTGAGTTGACACCTTTTGGTGGTGGGAGGAGAATTTGTCCTGGATTACCATTGGCTATAAGGATGTTGTTTTTGATGTTGGGTTTGCTTATAAATTGTTTTGATTGGAAACTTGAAGGTGGAATCAAACCAGAGGATATGAATATGGATGAAAAATTTGGACTTACTTTGGAGAAGGCTCAACCTCTACTAGTTGTTCCAATTAAAGTATGCAATAGTTGAACAATTCATGTAACATCATATATCTATTACTTCATGTTTATTTTGTTAAAGTTATACTTGTTATGTAATGAAATATATGATTTTTTTGAAAAAATATAAGCAAGTATCAATAATTTTTCTCCTATTTAAAGATAGCATCTCTAAAATATCTCTAATGCAATGTAATTTTTTCTATTTTTAATGTCCTAATTATTATTATTGTTATATTATATGTCAATATGCCATGAGTTTTCTATAAAAAATAATATAATTTTAACGTTTAATTTAATTGAAAATACGTTGACTTATTGAGGCTTTTTGATTAAACTCAAACCAAAATCTCTATTGAATAACTCCAAAATGTTAATTCTTTTAGACTGATTACTTAATCACTTAATTTTCCTCTAATTCTGTTTGTCGCAATCACATTGAACCTCCGTTTGTCACTCTTAAATTTAGTTACACAAATTATTGTGAAGAACAATCTTGACGATGTTTCTCTAAAACTTGCATCTGTTGAGATGTGAGTGACTTGTTGAAATAGTATACAATAATTTCCTTGCAATAGATTAAATTGAGCTCCAGAATATACATTACTCAAACTATACAGATGTTCATTTATGTTCATGACAAAGAAATACAGAAAAATTCAAGGTCTCCACAACTTCATTGTTCCGTCTTCACTAAAAGTCGCAACAAGATTCCTATGGGGATGATGAGTGACACCGATGATTTCCTTTTCATGGACCTGCAATTTATCGGAGAGAATTTTATTAAATCCTAACTAAATTAAACACCCTCAATACAAGAAACTAAAATGCAACTACATGCATTTAACTACAGTGTCCAAAGATTGATAAATCCAGAATGCATAAAGAGTTTATTTAGCCTTGCATTGGGTTTTGAATAACCGTGTATAAATTTTGACATATCTATACACTATTTCAGCTTATGTCAACAAAATTTCCATAAAATGTTGTAAGTATTTGTCCAAACACGACCTAGATGTGTTATCTTGACCTGCGCATAAAATGACACATTGAAAGGAGTGCCAATTCCATTTGTTTTTTTACAAATTTTAAACAGATCCCCCCCCTCTTTAACACTACATTCAGCTCAAAGATAAAGTGGCATATCCAAATATGCAGAAAAATACACAAATTTAGATCAAATGACATAATTACATATGTAAAAACAGTACTACTGTGTTTGTAGAAAATAAGACCAGATCAAGAGAAATTTATAGATCTAATCTCATGCAAAATCAACAAACAAACATACCTTCATCAGATGCTCCAATTTGCCAGATTGATAGCTGAAGCAATACATATTCCTGCATTTAATTAGTAGATCCCATTATGAACAAAGAATATGACAATTTCAAATTATAATCAGGGAGGATTAGAAAGATTATTAAAAAAAAAAGGCTGATTTGGAAAACCTCACTGAACTCTGTAAAAGTGCAATCTTACTAAACTAAAATCTGATGTTCAATGCAAGTTTGGATTTAGCAGGAGGAACAATTATTTTACCTTAAATTAAAGGTGAAAATTGGGGAGAATAAATCATACTACAAGTTCTGCCACAGTTTAAGCATTTGGGTCCATAGAGAATAATAGAGATATCTCAACCATAGGATTTAAGTAAGGTGGATGCAAAGATCATACAAGTTGTAAATTGTAATAAACTATTCAGAAGGGCTCATATTTAAATCATCCATTATTAGACATGAATAATGATAGAATATTATTGTATCATTTGATCCACGTAACCAAACCCAACAAGTAGGAAAAGTCTTGGTTATTGTTGTTGTACAGTCTGTAATAAGGCAGTTTTTACAATGTACTTAACATCTTTGACTACCAGATTGCATGAAAGAACAGTTTCAAGTTGCACATTAAATTAGGATACCTGTCTTCACCAACACAGTAAATCCATTCCCCCTTAGGTGAAACACAGGCTGTAACGAAATCTCCGCCCTCTCTTTTACCAGATGAGAAACTCTTTACAACCTACACCAATTGTAAGAGAAAAAAAAAGGCTCAAATAGTGATGATACTTCTAATTATACCTTAGACATACACTTATCTAAACACCACTAGATAACAGTCTTATTGAAATTTCTTAAAGAATTGCCCCTATCCTTTTCCATTTGAATAATAGTACACAATGCCAAAAGAAAGAACAAAAAATGTACCCAATTTTGATCTTCAGACGAAAGTCAAAAACTAGATCCGTTATTAAGACAGTAGATACAATACTTTACAATTTCCATGAGAATGGTATAATTTGGCACACACTATACTGTAAATATATAAAGAAAAGAAACACTTTAAAAACAAAGTTTAGTCCCTCTTAGAGTGACACAACACTAGGTACATTAGTCTTAATTACAATGGTAATTTTAAAAACATTTTTGAAAAATGTTGAGATTGATCATCTTCAAAAAATAGATTTAGGAAAAACAGTAATTTAATAGTAACTTCAATAAATCAATAAACCTAGAAAGTTTTAAATTACGTCGTCAAACAGATGCACACTTTTACCTTTATTTTACATGCAAAATTTAAAGAAAAATGAATTTCATTTGTATAAAAAAAGGACTGGAACAGGCAAAATTTACAATGTCATCTAATTGTAAAGTGTATCAAACAGATGTTGAATAAGTGATAGCTCCTTGTGCATATCAAACTAGGTCCAAGCATAAACATTAAGTCTGTTGTATGTTTGCATATCAAACCAAACCGTTATTTAATGCAACAAACTTGATTATCCAAAACCTAGAGACCTTAATATTTTCACAAATTTAGTACCGTAATCCGAAATGAAGAGGTACCTATAAACAAAAATTTAATAGCACATAAAGCAAGTATCTTTTAATCTCAAACAGAAGTTATGCAATAACTTATTATCCTCAAAATACAGAAACATATACGTGGTAAGATACACAATTAAGGGCCCTCCTAGCCAATGGCATTATGGTACCATAACATTTTTCAAGAATTATACATCCTTGGAAATTCTCATTAAAACAAGTGAAAAGAAAGAAAAGCGAGTATAGCATAAGGTTATCCAACCTGCGAGGTTGTCTCAAAGTAAATATCCACATTAAACCAGCATGAATAGGCAGAATTAGGTATACATATCCTTATCAGATATCAGAACATTCATTATTCATCAAACTTTAAAGAAAGCAATGCAAACAGCCTTAACACTGATCTAGAGACACTGTAGAACTACGTATATATAAAATGACTTCCAGTCATCAACTCTTTGATGTTTACCTGTCCTTGAAGTGTCATGATGTATATTGATGAGGTTTTGTTACAAACAACAATGTGATCAGTATTCTTGGGGAAAATGTAAACAGAGTTAACAGAAGCATCTCCACCCTAGCAGTCCAAAGGAACCAGTAATTAGGCAAACAAAATATGGGAAAATGATATCACAAAACTGAATGAAGAAAAAAAGAATTTTTTTAAAGACACACCCTTAAAGGAGGAGGTGGCTTAAAAGTCTGTATGCAGTCTGTAGTCTTCAAATCCCAGACCTGCAGTAAGGAGAAAAAAATACATGTCTTGGGAACATAAGTGAAAAAAAGATGTTAGCTACTTGTATATGGTCAAGTAACTGACCTTGACTGTACAATCACTGGATGCAGTAATAACACGACTCCCATCGTTGGTGAAAGTTGCATCGTTCACATAAGATGTATGGCCACGAAACTCTTTCAACATCTTTCCAGATTTGAGGCCATGGATTCTATATTACATAAAGAACCATTGCACTAAGCAGTTGCTAAAGATTTGATTAAACTTGTAAGGTTAAAACATAAATTTACAGCCACTCTAAAGAGTTAAAATTAAAACAAGGAGTTGTGCTCTATATGAAGAATTGCACAGAAATCGGGTAATCTCACTTGCAATCCCTCTATGTCTTTTAATAGTCAACTCATGACATGGTATTATTAGAGCCTTTATGATCAGTCTACAGTTCAATACTTGTTGCGTTCATTCTTCTATATAAATGTTAAATTTCAAAATTAGTTAGACCGTGTATGTGGGCCCATGCATGGCAGAATTAGTTGGACTGCGTATGTGTGTCCACGTCTCAAACCCAAAGAACTCTTATGAGAGAGGGCATGTTAAATCTACAATCATTTTTGCGGAAAAGTGATTGTATTTTCACTTGATACTCAAAAACTGATTACATGAGGAGATATAAATAGGATAGAAAATTAATTCTGTACAATCAAATAGAGCTGAAAATCAGGAAACTGATTTTCCCTATAAATGCTATCACTAAATAGGAAATAAAATTAAAACAGAAATCATGATTAATACATACTAATAACTGTACAATATCAGAATATGATTCTGATCTCATAATCAACAATTTTTGTTTTCATCCAACAGTTTAAACTTTTCAGGATAGTGGGTTCAAGATGATTGAATTCTGCTGTTTATATATGCGGTTTATATATATATATATATATATATAAAAGCAGACTAACTCAGCTCAGAGTTACTCTAAGAGTAACTTTTTATAAGGTCTAAGGTGTGTATGGTCATTAGCTTAAGCTTATTCACTGATCTAGTGTTAGCTACTTAGTTACATTTTTTTATAATATAGTGTTTGCTACACTGGAGCAACTACTCCCATCAATAATTAATAAAAACATTGCATGTTGGATTTTTGTCATGCCACCAACTATAATTAACAAAGTAGCTTACTCGCTCAACTATTACTGCATGTTAACATGTTACACAACTTTTTTCAGTAGAAATTTGAAGTTTCGGGAGAAGCATCAACGCCCATCAAATGGTTATCTCGAGCAAAGACATAAAATACGTAAAATTAACTTAACAAAACCTTGCAGTACTGTCAAATGAAGTACTTAATAACTGGCTTCCATCACGAGAGAAGGAAAGACTTGTGACACCTTGGGAATGAGCACGCTCAAGACGCCGCAAGCATTGACCAGTCCTAATACGCCACACCTAAAATGAAATGCGAATTATACCGTTTAAAGTTTCACACATCAACAGTTTCAGGTGAAAAAAAAAACAACTGCAACATTGACAAGAACTGCTGCTCAATCAACAGAGAAAATTATAAATATTACTTAAAGATCACGAACATTACATTACTATGCATTGATGCATTGGGCATTTGACATCTAGCTTTCAATAAAACGATCCAGTTATATAAAGTTCAAGCAAAAGCTACAAAATTTAAACATCATAAAATTATAAAAATAACAAAGCAAGAAGCAATCATGCAGAAATCATTTCCACTCTAGCAAAAGCTTTGCATCCATGACAATTAAAAATGCCGTACCAATAATAGTATTGGCGAAGAAATATTTGTTCTATTGACAATTTAGAGGAGTTCAGTACAAAAGCAATGAAACCTCAAGTTTTTTCTCATAAGAACAGAACACAAGTTTTATGTAAGCTGAATTACAAGTATATGTTTTGAAATGGATGCGGTGAGTAGGTAAGTATCGGATCATATCTGTACCAATACTGATATGTGTGCGAAACACGTGACTATTCGTCCCATTAGTTATCGGTTTACTGTATGAAGCGGAAAAAAAACACCCAAAATTAAAGATATACTAATCATTAAAAAAAAATATAGTCTAGACTCTAGACACACAAATTTCCCTCAATCTAAGGCAATTTAATAAGTCAATAACAACAAAAATTAAGGAGCATTATGAAAAAAGGAAGACAAGCACATTGTCACTAATCAGAAAAATGCATAGCTACGTGAAAGCTAGGAATGACTATGCAGTGTGAAGCGAAGGACACATAGCAAAAACCAGAGAACCAAGATGGTACTGCCAAAAAAGGGATATAGTCAGAAAAAACACTTGGGCTGCAGGGACATAGTCGAAAACACTGCAGTGCAAATAGAAGGTGAGGTTACTGGGTATTTTTTTCATGGTGTTGGTGAAGGGATTATAACTAAAAAAGCCGCCAATACAATGGGTGAAAATAGCAAAAATCTCCCTAAAAATGAGTACGAAATGACAATAAAAAAGGTGGTCAAAACAGGGATTTTGGCCCTGTTGAGGGTTGCGGCTGCTTCAAAATTTCGTCCACAGAAGGCCACAATCTCAGCAGCAATCTGCATAAAGCAAAAACCAATGCAACAGAGAACTCAGAGTAGCCATAGGCCACTCCGCCACACACCACTACTAGTGTGATACAATTTGCCACTATTTATAACTCCACCATGCTTTACTGGTGTACAAAATCAAATTCACTAACCAAGTGCTATTTTTATAGCTAAGTTCAATTTCACAGGATGCTGAATGATCATATGTGCAAGCTTTGGAAAGATAAAAAGATGAACAACCATAAATATAAGATTCTTAAAGGCTGGCTCTTAATGCCTTAAATGCATATATATATATATATATATATATATATAAAACTCACTTTAATCTTTCCGTCTTGTGACCCAGACGCAATCATCTCTGAATCCCTGCTAAAATCTACACAGAGCACAGCATCATCATGCATCATGAATACTTCCTGCAAGTTCATACAATCAAAAAATGTCTACAGAAAAAATGACAAGACTTGTGGTAAATTTTAAGAAACTTCCCTTTATAAAAGAAAAGATAAACTAATGAGCAACTAGCTTTCTCCCAGTGGAAACCATATTCACTTTGATATTTTTAAATCTCTTAGACAAAATATACAAGAGAGATCTTGAGAGCATGACTTCACATCATTAAAGAAGAGACTATCTCACAAGTAAAAGATGTAATCATCATATAGATTCTTATTCTTATATATAACATGCAAACTACAAATCATACTTAATGTTACAGCAAAAAACTAAATATTGTGATCAAGTTTAAATTAGTCCCATATTGGAAACAGAGATCTGATAGCATGAAGTTCCTTTTCTATAGCTTTGAATGCACCTATAAAAGTAAAGATGCTGAGAAAAACTAAGTGTTTTGAAGACCAACAAGCGAAGAAAACTTTCCCCAGAAGTCAATCATCACATACAAGACATTATATTTATATATAAACAGTTTAAATAAAAACGAACTCACATCTGCCTGGTACTGGAGATCTTTCTTCAGTTTTCCACTTATGTAATCCCAGACCTAGAAATATGTCCACAAATGAGCAAAAAAGCAGCCGATAATGAAAGTTTTGAATCCAACTATGCATACCTCAATAAACCCATCAACCGAACACGATACAAGAAATTGCCCATCTGGTGAAAAGCGAGCACATTCTGCATGACTTTTTGCCCCAAACTAGAAGCACACAGGCAGACACGAGAAAAGGGTTAGGCTATGGATTCTTCAACTTAAAAGGGTAACTAGTGATGAATGACAAATTTTATAGAAAAGAATAGTAGAGAGATATAAAGGAATAGAATAAGACAACCTCTAGTAGGTAACATAAATAAGTCAAATTAACTTGATTGTTCAATTGATAACTAATGACCAAGTATGATGAGTCACATTCATATCACTTTCTGCAATCACTATCACATAGCAATGCAATCCAGATCACAAAAATACTACCAGTTCAGTGACAAAAAACCAGGTTGCGGCTCAAAGGATGGTTGCAGAGATAATCTACTATGATCACTGCAAGCCACCGACTTTCAATGTCCATACAATCATGTTAAACCCTTCTCCCAATTTGCATAATATCCTTCTGACGCCATAAACAGGAACAAAAACCAAAGCCCTCCAAAGCTTACAATATAAAATCCATTGAACCAAATAACCGTCCTTCTTCCTCGTCACAAGACTAAAGGTAATATCTCATTCTCATAATTTTCTCGAACTCTTTGACCATCCCCAAAAAAATAAATTAAAACAACCTAAAGAAAAGATGCACAGCCACCTAAAGAGATAAAGCCAGCCATCTGTTTTCTAATAATCTAATTTCAAAATAACAGAACAAGCAAGTAAAACTGAGAAATATAACAAAATAAGCCAACGGCCAATCATAACAGTAAAGCTACAAACAACCTAGTTATACACATTAATGCTAGACAACATGCTGCCAAAAACAATTTCAAAGACTTGTAGCAAACAAAATACTCAAAGAAATATCATTTTTCTTAATCATGTGAAATGCAAACGAGATACCACAACACCCTTGCAGATACAGAACCTCTGTTAAAACCCTAACCACACCCTTTCAGAACCCCCATATCCCATTCTGCCTAAGCCAATAATCAATAAAGTAAGAAGAGCGGAAATAGATAAATGAAAAAAACATGTTCCATTGAAGCAAAAGAATCGCATAATAGAATACCATAAAACAATAGTGAATCAACTTTAAAGTAAGATTCGACATCGCAAGGAAAAACAGAACTATAAGGAAAGCAATTGTCAAAATCCTGTTTATGTTTAATATCCCTCAAGTATAGGGATTCTGTTGAATAGGAGTACTAGTAGGGATTTAGAGTTATATATGAGTACTAATAGGGATTTAGTTATATATGAGTACTAATAGGATTTGGTTGTTTAGTAATCTAGTATAAATATATATATATATATATATATATATATGATGTATTGCCAACATATTCAATTCCAATAAATATAATTTTATTCTAATTCTTGAGATGGTATATTTCAAATAAATATATTTTTACTCTAATTCTCAACATGGTATCAGAGCTCTCAATCTTTGAGAGCCTTGCTTCCGCATAAACCCTAGCCACCTTTATGGCGGTAAACTTAGCACCTTCATTGTGGCCTTTTGCTTCCGCATAAACATGTCACCTTCATTGCGGTGCCGCCTTCATTGCGGTTTCTATTTTCCTGAAATCTTAGTCACCTTCATTGTGGTCCTTTTTGCCGCCTTCATTGCGGTTTCTATTTTCCTGAAATCTTAGCCACCTTCATTGTGGTCCTTTTTGCCGCCTTCATTGCGTTTTCGCCTTCATTACGGTTTCTATTTTCCTAAATCCTTAGCCACCTTCATTGTGGCCCTTTTTTGCTGCCTTCATTGCAGCAACTTGAGATTTCTTTTTGGCCTAATTTGCACTCCATATAACTCCTCCCATGACAACCTTGCAGATCTTCTAACTAAAGGGCTAAGCAGTAGCAACTTTGAAAGAATTGTATTCAACCTGGGAATGGAGAACACCTATTCACCAGCTTGAGGGGGAGTGTCAAAATCCTGTTTCTGTTTAATATCCCTCGAGTATAGGGATTCTGTTGAATAGGAGTACTAGTAGGGATTTAGAGTTATATATGAGTACTAATAGGGATTTAGTTATATATGAGTACTAATAGGATTTGGTTGTTTAGTAATCTAGTATAAATATATATCTGATGTATTGCCAACATATTCAATTCCAATAAATATAATTTTATTCTAATTCTTGAGATGGTATATTTCAATAAATATATTTTTACTCTAATTCTCAACAGCAATAAATAATTCGATGGCAGACAGTTCATTCTTCCAATAAAAAGACAATGCAGAACTATACTTGGCTCGGCACATTTGTTGTTGCTGTCTCCTCGAGTGTTGTTCACATGTCCTTATCCATTAAAGCGTAACAAATAACAATGCCTTGAAGGATATAAAAAGCATACCTTTATAGTGTGAGAAAGAGTTGTTGGATACATGTCATCCACATCTTGTTTCATAGCAGCTGTTCCACGAAACAAATCAAACTGCGTTCCTGGAGGAAGTAAACCTGCAAGATCCCAAAGGAAAGCATCCCCATCAAGACAAAATTATCGGCTAAGTAACATATGTACAGACACGATACGGCGATACGGCATTTGTTAAATTAAAAGAATAACATAAAAAAAGTAAATAATTTAAAGACATTAATAAATATATAAAATAAAGACTGCAAATTATTGTCATATAAAAATCCAAACTCTACACATTACACCTACAATCTAAATAATATTTTCTTGCTCACCCAAGAAATACCACACTCTACATGTTTCCACCATGCACATCAAAGAAACAACTTCTTCATTTTGTGGTTGTGGCTCAGACCATTTTGATTTACAAGAAATTTGATTAATTGAATTACTGTAATTTTAAAAAATTCCTTAAAAACTATTAACATTGTTCAGAATTAAATATTCTATAAATGTAAATGGTTAAATGAAGGCATACAATGATTTTCAATATCTGACACACCCTTCACATGAAGCCTGGCTTGATAAAGAAATGATGGTGGGTGGTAAGTAAAAGACAAGATGGTGGGTGGTAAGTAAAACTATGCTAATCCTTCAGTAGGGATGTAAGGACATAGGGTAAGTGAAGTGAAGTGAAGTTAAGACTGAAGCAGTGAACTAAATTGCAATTAAGTGGGAAGTTTCAATTTTCAAAGCAAAAAAGAGCGAATAGTCACGAAATAAGGTCAAAAGTCACAGCATGTCTATCTACAGAACATTTTACAGCGTATCAATGGCATACAAAGGGCATCCCAATGGTGTACTCTGACACGTACCCATATCAAAGTGTATCCATATCAAATACATATCTGATACGAATACAGGGTGGAAAATCGTGCATCGGTCCTTCATAAGTGGCAACCAAGCATTTTATCATTTCCAAGCATGACAAATTTAGCCATGTCAAAACATTAAAAACAAATTTCTTCGCTGCTTACTTATCATTAGAGAAATGAAAGATGCATCTCTAGAACTGAATTTAAAAATTGAATTCATTCTTAGACATCTATATGTTGCCGATATGAACAATGGTCCACATCGCTTAGGTACTTGAGCCAAAAGAATAAAAAAAATTAACTACAAATAGTATTACCAGGTTACCTTGATGCTGCTGCCACTTCAAAGCCTGACCAATTAAAGCCATTAATCGCGAAGGTGGTACTACAGTCACTTCTGCTGCAAGTGCTGAAAATGCAAACACAGATGTTCGATTGTTCAATAACGTGAATTGGAGAACGTGTCATAGAAGTCCAACAATATAAGTATCTTATGTCCATCATACAAAATGACTGAGAAATAGAGAGACACATAAAAAGGATTTAACAGAAGTGGATGAAATAGATAAATACTCTCGGTACAATTTATGATAAAAAGTACCACTCAAGCATAAACAAGAAATTTTGATATATTTTTAGTCCCTATAAAATAGAAAATGTTCTGGTTCCCATAAATTTTATATAGGTTTTTGGTCCCTGTACTAAACAAAAATAGTGTAACGACTAAAAGCATATATAACCCAAATTTTTATCACACATCTGTAAGAGCTGTGATGTCGTATACAATGAATGGAGTAAAAAGAAATCAAGAAATAAACTCAATGTCGTAGAGATGAGACTATTACTACAGATGAGTGAACACACAAGCCAAGATAGGATTAGGAGGAAATTGAGGTAACGCTTAATGGTGGTTTAGGCATATGTGAAAAAGACTAGTAAATGCCTCGCTGAGAAGGGTAAATAAAAAAGAGAAAAGTCCAATCGTTGTTAAGAGATAAAAACAGAAGCTATAATCCAATAAATTAAGAAAGCTACGGATTCAGAAGGATTATCATTTGGCATAATATATGACAATACTATGCTTGATCTGTGTAGCCGACCTCCCAAAGAGAGAAAACGCTTTCGGTTTTGTTTTATGCTTGTTGGTATTGAGTCTATTGACCTATTAGTCATGCATAATGCCTTAGCTTAATTATGATTGCTATTTTATTATGAGTACTTCCATGAACCACTATGGTCCTATAGGCAATAGGTTTCAGTCAGCTGCTCCACATCATTATCCAGGATTGACTGCTATAAATCTTATATCTTCAATGGCAAGTTAATACTGGGAAAATTAGAAGGAAATAATGAAAAAGTTTTTCACCTAATCATTTTCAGTAAACAAAGAATATTTTAATAAAAATTCAAAAAAAATAGAACCTTAATGACAGATAGTATTTCAAGCAATGAAGAAAGAAATTTTCTTTATTTTCAATCGAGAAAGTTATATTTACTTTAATCATTAAATTAGTATCATATCACAATGAGCGCAGTAAGAACAAGAAAGGAAAAGACAAAAACCTTGGGCTATTTGTGCACGTCGCTTGTCTTTTGTTGAATCTTGATAAGCCTACCACATAGAACACAAGTCACAAACCCTTGTGCATTGAAACAAACATAAGAGGTTTAACGAATACTGATTCTGTTGAATAGATTCCTAGTCCATGGCTAGTAATAAAACTCATAACTTGTTCTATAATCTGTAATACCCATTTTTCATAGAGCACACAAAAATATTAAGTCAAATTTTGAGGTTTAGAAGGAAGGCCGCCAGGTGTTTCTATGTAACTGGCACTCCTTTGCATTTACAAAAGCAGAGATATAATTTATGCACCATAAAAGTTAAATATAGTACATACTAAAATAAATTTGAGAAAGTCAGACAAATAAAAATTCTTCCAAACAAAATATTAATTTTATTAAAACTAAAACAAAGATATTAAAATACTTTATAATTTTCTACTAATGGTGCGTGTGACTCCACCTAATAATGCGTTTGCAATTTTGCATGCAAGCAAGGATAAAGAATATAGGAGCTGCCCATAAGAATAAACTCAGACAAAGGAATGTTTGGATGGAGGACATAGGAGGCTAAGGGAAAGAAGAGCAAATTTTTCATTTCATGTAAACATTATCCATAATTGAGATATTTTAAATGAGAGGAAGAGGAACAAAATGAAGATTTCCGTGTGACTTTCCAATCATCTCTCAGTCGTTTATGAACACACACACCTTATAATTCTCTAAAATAAAATTGAAAATTACCCCCAATTCATTTCCATCTTAATATTCTCTAAAATAAAGGAAACTAGGGATGGAAAAAGGCTGCCCAATCAATGCATATAAAGATAGCAACTCCACCGAAGCATCCATGAACACAGCCGAAGATAATCCAACAAAATATATTCCAAATCAAGTTTGGGGACAAAGAAACACCCTTATAGATACAAGGTATTGGAGTATGTAGCATTAGTTTGGGTTGCTGAGATCTCAAGCTCGTACATGAAACAAAGTGCAAACAATATGACAGTTTTGTAAATTGTATTAAAATGTGAAAACATGAAATAAAAATAGAAATCATTTTCTCAAACCAAACAATCCCATGGTTTTTCGTTCACTCAAATATCTACGATAATGACAACCCTTTGAATAATAAAAAAAACTACTGCACAGGTTATGCAATCAGGATAGATGAAGTTGATAAGGAAAAGCCAGAAAAACTCGAAAAAAGAAAAATTTACAGTCCAAATGATTTCCCAACCAAAACTCAACACACTTGCCACCAGAAATCTAAAGAAAAAGTGGTCTAATTTCTAAAGGAAACGGATGTACAGGTAATAAACTTTCAAGAACAAACACGAGAAAGCAGTAATTGTTGGAGTATCGTTCCACTTGTCCTTATCTAAACCACATTAGCTCTTTTTGACGTCGAAAAGAATAAATCGCTAAAATAAAAATTATCTGTGTTTTAGGGTGCAGCTAGGTTAAAACAGGAGGGAAGGAAAATTTCTTATTATTGTTATTGAAACTGAAACAGTACAAAGATATATATATACAATGCTGCCAGCTATCTAATGAATGCAGAATAAAGTAAAAATAAATTAGGAAATAAATCAAATCAGAGTGATTTGATTATTTCCCAAAATACAAATAAACTTAAATAGAAAATCAACTAATAAAGACAATCATATCAGATCTGATTGCTATATGTCAACACCCCCCCTCAAGTTGGTGCATATATGTCTAGCATGCCCAACTTGCTTACAAGAAATTCAAAACTGGGTCTGAACAGTCCTTTGGTAAGGATATCAGCAACTTGTTGTGAAGTAGGGACAAAA
This sequence comes from Cicer yamashitae, assembly GCA_037974755.1. NCBI lineage: Eukaryota > Viridiplantae > Streptophyta > Magnoliopsida > Fabales > Fabaceae > Cicer > Cicer yamashitae. The sequence goes on along the minus strand of JBBPBQ010020324.1, from coordinate 41,751,315 downwards.
GGCATGCAAATCAGACCTGCATCTACTTTCTCTTTTATAAAATGTCTATCAATTTCAACATGTTTGGTTCGGTCATGTTGAACAGGATTTTGAGAAATACTAATTGCTGCCTTGTTGTCGCAATACAGCTTCATTGGAAGATTTATAGGAAGTTTAAGCTCTCCTAAGATTCTTTGAAGCCATAGGATTTCACAAACACCTTGGGCCATTGCCCTATACTCTGCCTCAGCACTGCTTCTAGCTACTACATTTTGTTTCTTACTCCTCCAAGTAACTAAGTTTCCCCAAACAAATGTGCAGTAACCAGATGTTGACTTTCTATCCGTGATGGACCCTGCCCAATCTGCGTCAGTAAATACCTCAATGCCTTGTTGATCAGTTTTTTGGAAAAACAGTCCCCTTCCGGGGGAACTTTTGAGATACCTTAGAATACGGTAAACAGCCTCTAAATGTTCTTCGTGAGGTGAATGCATAAACTGACTCACTAAGCTAACAGCAAAGGCTATATCTGGACGAGTATGAGATAGATAAATTAGTCTTCCTACTAATCTTTGATACCGAGATGTATCCACTGGATCACCACTGCCATCACTACCAATTTTCTGATTAGGATCTATTGGAGTATCAGCTGGCCTACAACCCATCATCCCGGTTTCTTTTAGAAGGTCTAAAATATATTTCTGTTGTGATACAACAATCCCTTTCTTTGATCTTGCAACTTCCATTCCCAAAAAATATTTTAAAGACCAATTTCAAACTCAGCAGCAAGAGATGCCTTCAAATTTTTTATTTCATTAGAATCATCCCCAGTGATAACAATATCATCTACATAAACGATCAATATAGTCATTTTACCTTCAAAAGAATGTATCACAAACATGGTGTGATCGCTTTGACATTGAGAATATCCCTGCTTCTTAACAAATTGGGTGAATCTTTCAAACCACGCTCGAGGTGACTGTTTCAAGCCATAAAGAGACTTCTGAAGCTTGCAGACCTTTTGGTTGAATTTAAATTCAAACCTCGGGGGTGAATCCATATAGACTTCCTCCTCTAAATCTCCATTTAAAAACGCATTTTTTACGTCTAGCTGCTGTAATGGCCAATCCAAGTTAACCGCTAAAGATAAAAGAACTCTAATGGTGTTAAGTTTTGCAACAGGAGCAAAAGTTTCTGAGTAATCAATACCATAAGTTTGTGTAAAGTCTTTGGCAACTAGCCTGGCCTTATACCTCTCTACTGATCCATCAGCCTTGTGTTTAATGGTAAACACCCATTTGCACCCCACAGTTCTCTTTCCCCTAGGTAGATCCACCTCTTTCCAAGTTTGATTTTTTATAAGAGCACTCATCTCCTCCAAGACAGCTTCTTTCCACTTAGGAACCCTTAGAACTTGTTGTATATCTCTTGGGATCTCTGTTTTTGTCAGTTCACAAGTAAAAGCTCTAAAAGTGGGGGACAATTTGTCATAAGATATAAAGTTACTGATAGGATGTTTTGTACATGCTCTTATCCCTTTTCTAACAGCAATGGGTAGACTAGAATCATCAAAGGTAGGTTCTAAAGGAACAAAATCATTGGGAACAGGTTCAGCAAAGACAAGATTATTATGATCAAAATTTTCAGAATTTTGAAAGGGTACAACAGAATTAGAAAGACTCGTACCTGTTGGATCCTTGGATGTTTGGTAGTGTTGAGGTTCTCTTCTCTGAGGCACTTTTTTTCTTAAGTATACGTGGTCAAATGGTTGGATACCTTTGTTACCAATCTCAACTGTCTCATTCTCAACTTCTGGTTCTGTCAAAACATTTTCTTGAATATTATGTTCATGGCTTTCTTGACTAGATTCACCCAAAGATTTTGTTTTGTTATTTTCCTCAATTTCTAGTATTTTCAAATAGGATTCTGTTATGTTACTTTTCTCACAATCTGTTTTTTCCAAATTGTTTAGAAAATCCAAATTTGCAATTTTTAAATATTGAACATCATCTTCTTTAATTCTCCCCCCTTGAAGATGATTACCAAAAAAAGGAGTTTTTTCAAAGAAAGTGGCATCCATAGTCACAAAAATCTTTTTGGAAATAGGTTCAAAACATTTGTATCCTTTTTGATTGGATGCATAGCCAATAAAAACACATTTTCTTGCTCTAGGCTCAAGTTTTCCTTGATTCAGATCATGAATATGAACAAAAACAGTACATCCAAATATCTTTAGGGGTAGAGTGTATGAAAGCTTATTATTAGGAATAGACATGTGAAAACATCAAAAGGAGTTTTGTAATTTAAAATTTTGGTAGGCATCCTATTTATTAAATATGTTCCAGTGAGAATTGCTTCTCCCAAAAGATATTTTGGAACCTTATTTTGAAACAACAATGCCCTAGCAACTTCAAGGAGATGTTTATTTTTTCATTCAGCCACTCCAATTTGTTGTGGAGTATCCACACATGAACTTTGATGAATGATACCTTGTTGTAGGAAAAACTCATTTAAGTGTTTATTAAAATATTCCCTTCCATTATCACTACGGAGAATTTTGATTTTTACTTGAAATTGGGTCAAAATCATTTGAAAAAAACTTTTGAAGATACTTTCAACTTCAGATTTTGTTGTCATTAAGTAAACCCAAGTTAATCGAGTGTGATCATCTATGAAGGTAATAAACCATCTTCTTCCATTAGGAGTAGGGTCCCTACAAGGTCCCCAAACATCACTATGAATTAATGTGAATGGACTAGATGGTTTATGCACCTGAGGAGAATAGGAAGAACGATGATGCTTTGCAAATTGGCAAACTTCACAAAAAAACTTATCTGGATTTTTATTCTTAAAATACTCAGGAAATAAGTGCTTCAAATACAAAAAATTTGGGTGTCCTAGCCTATAATGCCATAACATTATTTCTTCATTATTATGAACCAAAACTGAGTTGAGACAATTACTATGAAATTCCTCTTTAAGATCAGCCTCATCATCGAAGAGATAGAGACCATTGACCTCTTTAGCACTGCCAATCATCCTCCCCGATTTCAACTCCTGAAATTGACAATTAACTGGGTTAAAAATAGTCAAACAGTTAAGATCTTGTGTTAATTTGCTTATGGACAGCAAGTTACATGACAAATTTGGAAGATGAAGGATATTGTGAAGAGTTAGAGTTTTAGAAATAGGAATAGAACCAACTCCAGCTATGGTGGAAAAAGTACCATCAGCTATCTTTACCTTTTTATGACCTGCACAAGTACTATAAGTGGAAAACAATTTTGAGCAATCTGTCATATGATCAGTGGCTCCAGAATCGATGATCCATGGAGTTTTTGAATTTGGTTTGGAACTCAAAAGAGCAGAAGAGAAAGAGATACCTTTTTGAGCAAGAGAGGATGAAGAAGTAACTGACATAGAGGTAAAGAGCTTATACAGGTGCTCTAGTTGTTCCTTAGAGAAAGGAGATGCCTCAGAGTTAACTTTATTCTCCACATTTTCTCCATTTGCAGCTTGGAAGGCCCTACCCTCTCCATTTGGCTTCTTCTTCCAGTTGGGTGGTTTTCCATTAAGTTTCCAACAAGTTTCCTTAGTGTGCCATAGTCGTCTACAATGATCACACCAAGGTCGTTTTTTTCTTTCTCCATCTGCTTCGTATCCCTTTGCAGCCATAGCCGAACTCTCAGTTTCTTGCACCCTTGTACTATCAGAGTTTTGCAGCATAACTTTCCTTCTGGATTCCTCCTTCCTTACTTCAGAAAATACTTCCCTCAATGAAGGCAACGGTTTTCTGCCCAAAATTCGACCACGGACTTCATCAAGTTCTGGATTGAGTCTTGCTAGAAACATATAAACCCTATCATTCTCTTCTCTTTTCTTAAATCTGTTTGCATCTTTGGAATTCTCCCAATCATCCTCATAACATTGGTCAAGCTCCTGCCAAAGGACAACCATGAGATTAAAGAATGTTGTGACATCTTTATCTCCTTGTTTGGACTGCCACAAATGAGTCTTAAGTTCATAAATCTGTGAGGAGTTCTCCAAGTCGGAATAGCAATCGTGTACAGCTTCCCACACCTCTTTTGCAGTGGAAATGAATAGGTAGGGCTTCCCAATGGAAGATTCCATTGAGTGAATCAGCCACCCAATGATTAGGGAGTTCTCTGACTTCCATTTTTGGTAGGCTGGATCGGTCTTCTCTGGTTGAGGAGTATCTCCAGTCAAGTAGCCTAACTTTCCCTTGCCATCAAGAGCTAACTTCACAGTCTGGGCCCATTCAACATAGTTTCTGCCATTCAGCTTTTTGATTAGAAGCTGTAAACCAGAGTTTATGGATAGTGGATCATTTGTGGTAGGGGTTGACATGATTTTAGGGTCACCAGAATTTTTTTCTGGTATTGTAGTAGTGGAGGAACAATTTTTTCAGTTTCTTGTAAGGACATGGTGAGCTACCACAGGATCAGAGCCGAAACTCTGATACCATGTGTTTTAGGGTGCAGCTAGGTTAAAACAGGAGGGAAGGAAAATTTCTTATTATTGTTATTGAAACTAAAACAGTACAAATATATATATATACAATGCTGCCAACTATCTAATGAATGCAGAATAAAGTAAAAATAAATTAGGAAATAAATCAAATCAGAGTGATTTGATTATTTCCCAAAATACAAATAAACTTAAATAGAAAATCAACTAATAAAGACAATCATATCAGATCTGATTGCTATATGTCAACACCCCCCCTCAAGTTGGTGCATATATGTCTAGCATGCCCAACTTGCTTACAAGAAATTCAAAACTGGGTCTGAACAGTCCTTTGGTAAGGTGAGAAGTACCTCATTAAACAAAGTAAAAAAATACATTCACAAAGGTGTCATTTCTAATACATTGATTACCCAGTTCCTATAGAGAATTAAAAGGTTTTACCAAAGAATCATTTATACTTGAAGCATTACAACCACAGCAAGGAAGCAATGACCACCTCATGTCGAAGCAAAAATTTCTTTTTCCAAAATAAGTAAATTTAATTGGTACTAGCATAAATGCATACACATACGAAGTAATTATTTTATACAAGGAATTACTGCCAAATGATAACACAATTTTAGCAGAGTACAGAAACAAAATAGCAAGAACTGAAATAAGCAAGGAGTTGTTTGATTTGGAAAACCTAAAATTGTAAAATATGAAGAATTAGAAAAAGGTATCCTGACCTCATTTGGGTCAAAATACGTTCTAACTAGAAGATGCTCAAGACGCAAATATCTTTCAGGTTGCTCTTGTTTCATGACACCCATCACCTGTGTTTGCCTTAAAATAGAGCGTGCAGTATCTAGTTCTCTAAGTTCAATCATTTCTAATACAATCTGCATCATAACCATATCAATAAAAATTTAAATCTATATGTACCAAAAAAAAATTCAACTCTATTTAGAACAATACTAAAGTAACTGAAACAAATTAATATTATTAGTGTTATGACGATAAAGTAAGAGTTTATGAACAGATCCACACAGCCATATTCATTAAAAAGTTTTGAGATTATGTGTGCTCAATAACCTTTATCCACACATGTGGACAAAAGTGTTAACACCTTAAACTTATAATCATTTTTTCTCAAGTGAATAAGCTCTTGTAAGCTATAGGGTCAATTAGGATTCACTTATTTGAGCTTATCTGCTGGCATAAGCACTTGTAAGACTTTGGGTTTGGGAGAGCCTATGACATGTCCATAAGATGTTTTAAGCTTATTTCCATAAGCTCTTCAAGATACCTTATGAAATCAACTTATAGATTATATGAAAACAAGAACTTATTTTATCTTTTGTTGTATAAATAGTTTATAGCATAAACACTTGTATGAAAGCTAAGCCAAATTTGATCGTAGGTTTTTCATCTCAATTTTTCCATTTAAATTGTTCATAAATAATTTGGCAGATGCTACGATGGACCACCTTCATAAGTCTTCTACCATAGACCAATTCTTGATAGGCACCCGAAATTTTAACAACAATTGATGATGCTCCTGAGAAATATAAATTAACAATCCTTTTGGTCTTTATGACTGAGACAATGACTCGGTATATGTTTGTTTGATATAAATAAGGAGAAAACAATGTATTCTCAAAACTCAACTCGTCGAACCGACATCAATCAGGTAACCGTCTCAGCGGTAAAGACAAGGAGAACCATTAACTTAAACTTCTTACTTTCGGAGGAGTGTCGTCGATCATTAGAATTTCGAGTGACTTTTAAGTAGTGTTTCAAAGTGGACCACCTATCAAGGTTAGGTGGACCAGGTAAAATTTGCTTATAATACCTATAAACTTATAATAACTTTTCTCATGTGAATAAGGTCTCGTAAGCTAAAATCTAATATAAATTTGAGCATAGTTAGTTAGATAAAAATGAGTGACATGGTGGAAACTACCTGTTCATACAAATCCTCCAATTTATTCCTTGGAAGTTTAAGTTGAGAAACTTGAGGCAAAATTGCATCCCATCTTCCACTATTAATATCAGCAACAAATGTTTCAATGCTGTCAACAGTATTTAGAGAAACTTGACACTCATTCTGCAGTGTCTGAAATGTTTGATGCAACGAATTTTCTTTGCAGAATTGAAGAACAGTTTTAATCACACTGAAAATGCCAAAAACAATATCGTATGATTTCGGAAGAATAAATATATAAGCTATAATTAAATTGAATAGCGTTAATAATAGGTTTTAGGAAATGAAACTCACTCTCGAGCTTCGATTTCTAGCGTAGACATTGATTTGTTATGGAATTACAGTAGGAGAGACTGAGGGGGTGAGTTTGTGTAGAAGCGTTCTCGTCTTCTTCTTCTCTTCTTCTACCTTCAGATTGTTGCAGAAGAGATTAGTTACTCGGTCCAGTGTTTTAAAATCCGGTCTGAACCGGATGGACCGATAGTCTCAGTAGGTAACAGACCCTGATCCGGTCCAATCAAGTTATTTTTTTAAATTAAAAATTTATTAAAAAGAAAAGAAAAACAATTGAAACACATAAATTTTTTTCATATATAAAAATCAAGACATTCATTAGTCAGATAAATCATTTACGATAAAAAAAAAAATAAAAAAAAATACAAGGAGAGTATTCATCAATCCAAAAAGAGTTGTCTAAAAGTAAATTTGGCTAGAGTGTGAACATAGACATTAACAGTTCGCTTCACATGATTCGCTACAAAGTAAATAAAGAGAGCAAATTGCGACAATCAACAAAATTTGAGCCCATATAAGGATTATTTTTAAAAAAGAGCATTAATAGCTCTTAAAATATTAAGGGAGTCTCCTTCAATCATAATGTGTCTAAAGTCCAAGTCAACTGCAAAATGAAGCGTCAATCTGAACTCCATAGCTTCAACCACATCGGAGTCAGGTAGAGTAGTAATATTCCAAGTTGCAGCAGCCAAAACCACGCACTCACCATTTCTAATAATTGTGCTAATTTCCCAAACATCATCCTCAAGAGTCGCAACATCAAGTTGACTTTATAAAAGTTACCTAGAGGTGGACTCCATCTAGCCGAAGAGACTGAATGTGGATTGACGGCATCCTTGTGCAGAATATTAAGCATCACCTTATGATCTTCTATTTGATTCCAAGCTTTACAAGCACTTGTTCCAACCTCCAAAGATTTATCTTCAAAACAAAATTTATTGCGAGAGCATAATGCTATAACAAATAGATAAAATAAATTCAATCACATCTGAATGGGATGAGGAAATAATTTTTTCAAGTCAAGTAGGGAAGTTTTGAGAGAACTTGTCAAGTCCGAGCTCCAAAAGGGAACAAAACCGAACATATTTTTCCCAGGGGCACCTGCTAAATAGACGTGATTAATGTCTTCTTCCTCTTCATTGTGTCGTAGACATAAAGGATCAACCAAAACCCCCTTTTGATAAAGTTTTTTTTTTTAAACAGGGAGACTATGTGAAGAACTCTCCAGACCAGGTTCACATGTTTCAGAATCGTCCTAAGGTTCCATAACTTGGTCCAGAAAGCGGAATTTGGCCAAGGTTAAAAGGTAATAGATACTTTTGAGTCTTCTCAGTGTTTAATAGTATGGTAAGCACTACAAACGATGAACAAACCTTTTTTGTGAGGGCTACAAATAAGCTGATCATTCGGCTTGGATATAGGGAACGGAAGTTGGAGAATTTGAGTAGCTTCAAAAGATTAAAAAAAAAAAGTGGAATTCAATAACTGTTTGTTCCAAGTGTCAAGCTCCTGGTAAATCAGTTGCGACACTTGAGAGAGCTCAGTAAGGGGAGGCTTTGGAGGACATAAACCTAACCAGGAAAGAAAAAAAAAAGTGTCAAATTTTTTTTTTCAAATCATGTAGAGTTTTTGCCTCTTTAGTGGAAATTATATATTATGATGTCCTTTTGCATGTTATTTTTCCTTGTATTAAAAAATACCTTCATAAAAGGCTCTCACGTGGCAATAGAGTGATTCTACAAACTAACATTTATTCTCTTTTTGTCATCTCTACGATTTGTTTCTCTAGCATCTCTATTTTTTTAAAAACACATAATATCTCCAGGTGATGAACAATTATGGGATGTAAATTATTATCAATAACAATAACATTTGGATATGTTATACTTGACACCATAGTCTTTGAGTTGACTTCCAAATCAGAAGGTATTTGATGGTTTTGAACCTTGATCTCCTCTAACATTGCATCACTCCAAGAACAACCGATATGCATATTTGGATATTGATGATCCTCTTGTAGATGATCTATGTTAGCTGAATTATATAAGATGGAATCAAATGTCCCATGAATTATATTTTTAGCACACTAGGTAGATTGAACTTCAGTTTCTTAAAGTGTCTCTAGAATTTCTGATTCCCCATAATCAACTAAGTCTGAGTAAGATGCTACTTCGCGATTTTTTTTTTATCAATTTCATCTTCGATCAAAGGGACAAAATTCTTGAAAAACAGTGGTGCCTCCTAGATCAATGTTAGGGATATGATCAATAAAAGGAGAGTTGATAACACAATGAATACTATTACCTGGAATATCTTTGTCTGTACGTTCAGTTTCGACCTAGTCCGAAGTTGTAATGTTTTTAGGGACATACTTTTTTACCAACTTCCTTGCAACTACAACATCTTCAATAAATTGAGTCATTCTATGACCATTAAATTTTTTCTGACAATTGTCTATGGAAGACCGAACAACCTTTCATGATTCACAAACACAAAGGAAATTTTTTCATAATCAATGTAAACAAAAAATGCATACCTTTCACTTTCAACAATAATAAGATCTCTTAGCTCTTGAATCATCAACCAAAACTCGAGCAATTGTGAAGCATATTCTTGAGGCATATTGAATATATGAATCGAACTTTAAACTTTTGTGTTTCTTACCAAATTCAAATTAAAAATTTTCGTAACTCAAAGAATATCAGGTTTCAAATTTCAAGTTCCAACCGTTCGAACATTTTATAGAGTTATTATTAACCCTCTCTCTCTCTCTCTCTCTCTATATATATATATATATATATATATATATATATATATATATTATTAACCTTATATTATAAATTTATTTAACCCTATGTATATAGAGAGTGAGAGAGAAAGAAAGAGAAAGAGGGAGAGATTATGGAGAGTTATTATTAACAATTTTTTTACCTACACTCCATAAATTTTTTATAAATTGAAATACCCAAAATGCCTCTTCCTTATTTGCTTCATACTTTAAACCTTAATTTTTATCTTTCTCACTTCATCACCATCATTCACCGCATAATTCACATTTCATAACTCACACATCATAATTCATACTTATTCATAATTCATACCACTCAGTCATAACTTACACCCCATAAGTCCTCTCTTCATATTGTGGTTAAAGTTATCAACAAGGTATGTTTACTGATCTCCCTTTGAATTCGTATTTTCTTCTTCAAAATCTGGGAACTTTACGTGATCTAAGTTCACGTACGTTGTAAATAATACATTATACATAAACTTAAATCACATACCCTTACGTGATATGTTTTAACGTACGTGATGTAACTTGATAAACCCGACAAAATTGCACTTAGAGAAAAAATTCGAGAGATCGCTTTTTCATCCACTACGTCGATGTGCCCTCGTGTTGATAAGGTTAAAACAACCAAGTGTGATCTATCTTGATGGGAGTGTGTGGATGCAAGTATTCGATGCAGTGACACAAATGCATGTAGCACTACAACTGTTGAGACAAAATCCCAAATTAATGTTTTGATGATAATTAAACAAAAGGTTAATTAAGACTTCTAATTATGATTCTAAGTGTTTTGGTATTTAACATGTGTATTTGAGTGTGTTAAAACAAGATAGGTACCAAGCATTACAAAGCAGATCTTATTATAATCAAGAAAGCAAAATCAGTAAAACGAAGAATGTTCTCCACATCTGCCATAAACAAGAATGATCATATTTTTATGTAAAAGATTAGATCCAGGAAGTGTCATACATTCCATATCTTCATCAAAGATATACAAGGATAAATCTATGCAAGAATCATTCCAGAATTCGAAGGCTCAAACAATTTGCCTCATAAAATGAATAAAGCAAGATCATTCTCCAAGTCAAGCAAGTACAAGTATAAACTGGCAGGCTGTAAAGGACACTGTTGTTGTACCTTCAAACAGACCTGCACACATGACTCAAAGCTTGTAATCATTTCAGACAACTGTCAAGATCACAATATAAGTCAGCTCATCTCAGAAAAATTCGAAGAACGTTCTTGGATCACAAGAACATTCCTGGTTTCAGCAAGAACAATCTTGCTTTATGGTTGATCTTATCCATTCACTTACTCATGACAGTTGGCCTACTTCCAACGGATAAATGAGCTGTCATAAGCTCTCTTGAAGGCTATAAATAAAGCTTCACGATAGAGAACAAAACACAACTCAAAGTGCCAAGCAAAACACCAATCATTCAATCATACTTAAGCTTCTCAAATCATTCTAAGTTGCAGTTCCATTCTTAGTGGGATATTAGAATCAGTGATTATTGAGTTCTAAAATATAGAATCTATTTCTCAAACAAGAGTTGAGCAATACCCAAATTCTAACATTCTCAAAATCATCACTTTGTAACTCAAGGCTATATTGTTAACATAGCTTGAGTAGTGTGTAAAAATCCTTTTATGATTTAAAAGGTAGCTTTTGTGATAGAATATTATCTTTAGTTGGTTATATATTTTTAGCAATCAATTTCTTTATTTTCTTAAGTTGACAATCATTCAACATTTTGTAAAATGTGAACATTGCTGAAGAAGTCTAAACACATTTATTATAAAGTCACATATGAACTATTTAACACTCTTTTTGAATTTGGTTTGAGTTTAGGTTATGTTAGACAAATCTAAATTCATTTGTGTTATGCTAGATAATATCTCTAACTTTTGGACAATTTGAACTTATTTTAATTTGTGTGTTGTTTGGATAATATGCTGTTTTGAAAATTTTGAATTGAGTTTGTGTTAATTGGAAAATCTTAACTTAGTTTGTGTATAAAGAGTAAACTATAATTTTTTTTAAATAGGCATGAAAGAAAATGAGCATTAAAATTGATTCATACTTAATGCATAAGTGGTATACCATAATTTTTTTTAAATGGGAATCAACGAAAATTTTCAAGTTAAAAGAGTCGCAAAGAAATTAAAAATATAATAAGTCAAAAAAAAAAAA
>JBBPBQ010020324.1:41630311-41739291 GCA_037974755.1 Cicer yamashitae | reverse complement strand
TTTTTTTTCCGATTTGGTTCTTTTTTATGTTTTTAAATAATTTCAGTGTTACCCTTTGAGTGAAGTTCCGTTAAGAAAAAGTTAAAAAAATCCCTCCTCTATTTTCAGAAAAAGTTACCCTTTATGTTCTGAAAATATTTCAGAAAAATGTTCAAAGTTTGTTCTAAGTTTGGTAGTAGGATTGATTCGTTAAAAGTGAAGATATGAGGTATTTATACTCCATAGACATCACTTCAGATGAGTGACAATCGTTCCTAGAGGTTTGATGAACACATGCAATGATCCAGAAGAGGGATTTTTTAACTTTTTCTTAAAGGAACCCCACTTAAAGGGTAATGCTGAAATTATTTAAAAACATAAAGGAACAAATCGGGAAAAAAAATAGATAAAGGACTAAATTGTTAACCGAAATTAAGTTAAGGGACCACGAGTGGTATTTAGCCAAAAAAAATTATAAAAAACGTGCGGGTTACCTGCCCAGCCTGCAACCCGTCTAGGGCCGGACTCAAGTAGTATTTATCGGTCCATATTAAAACAGAGCTTTTTGCTCCGATTCAAAGAAACCCGCAACCCGTTAGGACCGACCCTATATAGGTTGGGTAGCCCGTTTTGACAGCTCTAATTGACAATAAAGAATGCCATCAAGTGTAATCGTCATCTTCCCAATCGAAAGATGGAAGCTGTTGGTGTCTCGATGCCACCTCTCTACAAAAGAGGATATGATCCTTTTTCCGATCATTTCGTAACTGCATTTTAGCAATGGATATAACTCTAAACTCTTAACCAATTGTTTCACCTCTTCATGTTCAATGACAACTTCTTTCAATTTTTTCCGTTACTAAATACCCTTAGCTCCTCATGATCCTAAAATAAATTAAGGGAAAAAGTGTAAGTTAAAATACATTATGACAACAACTATTAAAAATTTAATATGATCGAAAAAATTATCACTTCATCCCAAAGTCGAGTGCCCACGTGGTCACCAAATGTCCTAAGGATAGATGTGTCAACACGACCGCCATGATATCCATCAACCTGTGGAGGTTGATCCATATGCTCTGGTTGGGCCTGCTCCTCATATTGTGCTTGTTGCTTTTGTTATGCTCGTTGTTGTTGTTGTTATTGTTGTTGTTATTGTTGTTGTTCCCGTTGTGCCCGCCTTTTCCGTTGTACTTCCTACTACTCCTCAAGATGCTTTGCCCGTGCAGAAGCGATAGGTCTAACGCGACGATCCTCATTATTATTAATATCATTAATTATAACTTAATCGATGTTGGTGTGATGCATACTTGCTATTGAAATAACATACATCCCTAACCCATATTTATTTTTTAAAACACTCAAAATCCCCAATGTTGTTCCATTCTCAATAACCATGTTGGCAAAAACGGTTTCATTCTCACTAAAACCTATTCAAATAACAATTCTTATGCATATATCGTAACCTATGATTTACTAAATCAATAATCAAAGATGGAAGAAGAAGAAGAAGAGATGGATGTAAACCTGACATAAGGGGGAGAAGATGAATATGATTGAAGTTGTTGAAAATGTTGATGCTTAATGAAGCTAAAGGAAGAAGATGAAAATGGATGAAGATGGGAATTGGAGAAAAAAAAGTAGAAGATAAATATGAGGGATGAAAGGTTTAAAAGTTGAGAGGAAAATTTATTTAAATGGTAAGGACAACTTAATCTTTTTATTAAGTGCAGGGGATGTAACTAGCAGAGAGGGTGTAGATAGCAAAATTGTATTATTAATTACTTAACTAAAATGATACACATGTTGTGAGGAATCTAGTTGGGTTAATTGCAATGGACTAGGCTAATAGTCTAAGCCTGTAGACATCCTTATCTCAAGGCAGCGCAAACTAACAAATATCAGTCTAATTACTTGTTGTTGATTGCTTTGCAGCCCTCACTTGTTTGGTGTGTTGGGAAAAAAATTTCTTTTGATGCACATGCTTATTTGATGGGCACTGTGTTTCATCTAAATATATGGGTGCAAGCTGACATAGAGTTAAGAACAACATTTGAACAATAGAAGATAAAATAAAATAGATATCACTGATCGACACATGTAATCATATCATATATGAATAAAAATAACTTGTCTTAAATTAAATGGAATCTAAAATGAAAAAACACAAAATTTGTAAATACCTTTCGAACTATTAGAGTATCATGTGTACATATTTTGCTGCATTAAATGGCAAGTATCATACATATATATGTATGTAGAGATTAGGCGGGAAAAATGCAATTAGTTAGTAGGTTAATTGATTAGGCTTGAGAATTAGGGTAGTCAAACTTAATTGGATTTATAGATTATAAATTGTGGGGATATAGTTGTAAATTTTTCACTAATACCCTCAAAGAGACTAATGTATTTGTTTTTTGAGTTGTTGAGTTAGTGTGATTGTAAGTCCACTATGTTTATTTGAATTCTTTTGAAGCTTTAGGTTCCTCTACAATTATTGGTTTGCATTAGTTTATGGTATAAAAGTAAATAATCAATATATTTATATTAATAGATCTAATTCTAGTCTTCAAACTTTATTTGCTCAAATCTTAATTGTTCTGTGCCACAAAAATATTGCATTCGGTTACAAAATTATTGTAGAACATCTAATAATTTATAGACGTTTGACCTAATATTTTGAAGTCTCAAAATTTTAGAGCATGTACGGTGGCTCAGTTTGCACGAACTATAGGTCGACCCCTAATCAAAACTTTGATCTTGTATACAAAACTCATCTCCATTTAACCGCAAATGTTTATGTTTGAACTAATATATACAAAGTTCATCTTCATTGCTTAATAAAAATGGCATATAACATCTACTATACCGTTCTCGCATTGCTTAATTTGAAAGGTTTTTTGTTTACACACATTTTCATTTGTGTACTCAAAAAAGATATATAAATGTAGTCAAACTCTAACACTAATGTATTATTTTAGAGATTAGCTGACAATTTGTTATATTGTGTGTAGGTCCTGCTCATTGAATGTAGTGATTCAAACAAGAGTGAAAATATTCTAAAAGATGTAGATGAAACCAATTTTATTTTATCATGTAATAATATTTTAAAACAATTTATCTATTAACAATATGTCTAGAACACAATCTTATTTTATTTTTTGTGTGTTTTGATTATTTAATTTCAATTATTATTTTAATTGGGAAAAACACAACTACATTTATTTTAATCTATTATACATATTTTAAAATTTAATAAAACTATCTATGATATTTATTAAAATCCAACGTTTGGACATATACTCATGTGATTTTCTGCCCACTTTTCTATCATGCTAACATATATTAATTAATTATGAACAATAATTTTTATTTTTATTATAAATAAAATGAGTGAAATTGACTAAATATAATCATAAAAATTGAACATACACATTAATGTCGTTAGCGTTCTTATGGAGTTACAATTATTCTCTAACCTGCGAGGAAATAAAAGAAGAAAACTACTATGCAATTAGAGTTTGAAGTGAACAATAAAGCAATAACAATACAATTGTAAAGAGTATATTTGGAAGTAAAATAGGTATACCAAAAATACTATTGCATTATATGTACAGAAGATGTATAAATATACAAAATTAATTTTTGATAATATATATTTTCAAGCAAAATATAGTGCAAAAACATATTATGATTAGCGTGACATTCTAACTATGTTGACACTCTAAATTAATCTACTATCATTTGCCATACTTTAAAATATAATTGAAAAAGAAAAATAAAAAGAAATGTACAAGATATTTGTGGAGCCTATACCAAAACTTAAGAAAATAATCGTGACGGATACAAACTACTGTCTCATTAAAAAATTTACCAAAAAAAATCTATATTTAGAAAGACCAATCATGTTTTTATTGAAAGAATCTAAAATATTATGAGTATCAACATCCCACCAATGACCGGTATTAATGTGAAACCCTAATTAATAATCATGTCAAAATATTGATTACCTTCGCTAAAAATGTGAGAAATAATAGATCTCATCCTTTTAATCATGTCAAGGCAATAAGTCATCTATTTCTAATAAACTAAGGAAAAATATTATGATTCTTGAAAGTCAGATATATCGATTGAGAGACATATTCAATCCATAGAGAATTCCACCCCATTCTTGTATGCTATTTCAATAGCATCCATTACACCAGTAAGCCCAGCATACAACGCAATTGTAATCCCAAAATTCACTGCAAAACAACTCAAGGCAACAACATAATTGTCCTTGAATATACCTTCACAAGCAGTATGAACAAAAACAACCATAAACAACTCCATTGATATTACATTAATTCAATAAGCTTTGGGGATGCCAAAATATTTCTTTGACGATAGGAGCCTTACGAGGATGAGTTCTAACTTAGAAACACTTGAGAACTTGTAATTCCTACATTCAAAAAATATAGAAGTGACTCACAAAAATACAAGTAGCAAGAACTTCCTTATAATTTTATTCGTTTTCTTTCTCAAAATAATTATCTATATTCATTTATAGATTTAAGGGTATGTTTAAGAGTTGAATTTTGGAGGAGTGTCTATATTTTAACATATATATATATTATTTTTTTTTTAAACAATAAAAAAAGTAACATGATAGATGATCATATAATATTCCAATTACTCTTTTTAATTGAGTTTAAAAACATTTTATAATTTGTTTTATTTAGAAATATAAAAAAGTCTTCCCCTCCCTTTTCATCCAAAACCCAACTCTAAAATATACACTATTTTGCTATATCAATCCATTTTTGTAAGGTAGTATAGAATTAGTTGTATAACATAGATTCATCATGGTCTCTCATTAGATGTTAATTTATAAATTGTTGGCTTAATTGCAGTTTTGGTCCCTCTATTATTACCAATTTACAGAATTGATCTTCCTATTTTAAAAGTCGACAGTTTTGGTCCCTTTTTTATATTTTTGAACTAAAAAAATGACGATTTGACATTTTTTTAATGACGTGACATACAATTCTATAATATAGAACTATCTAAATGCATTAATTATTCATATATCATTAATTAAATTAAAAATATGAAAAATTTCCGAAGTTGAAATTTAAGTTTTCATGACGTTTTATATCAATTTCATAGGTATTAATCATTTTACATCATCCTATCATATGTCATATTATTTAAAACATCTCACATCATAATTTTTTAGTTAAAAATCAGAAGAATGAGCCAAAATTGTCGACTTTTAAAATAGATGGACCAATTTCGTAAATCAGTAAAAATAGAAGGACTAAAATTGTAATTAAGCCAAAATTGTTTTACACATATGATACATTTTCTATTAAACTCTCTATTTATTTATCTTTAATTATTAATTAATTTTGAACTTATAACCATATACCGTCGGCATAAAATAATTTTACTGTTTTATCCCAACCTATAATAAGAAATCATAGTATATTTATATAATTATTCTATAACCGCAAATTAAAAAGCTAACCGCAAAATAATACCCTTTAATTTGAAGTCAATGTAACACTATTTTACAATGAAATTTTCTCATTAATTTTTTTTTCTTTTAAAAAAAAAGTATTAATTAATTTTTTAATTTACTTCGGCAGAAAAAATTACTGAAAAGGCCATGCGCTTTTTCACTTTCTGTTTCAAGTGTGGAAAATAAAAAGGAGAATCAACAAAGAAAAAAGAAAAAGAGAAACACAATGAGAAAAAAAAAAGTTTTCTATTTTCCTTCTAAATTTTCCCGAGAAATTAGAACGAAACACTGATCGGAATTGAGGAGCACAAAAACAAACAACACCATCAGATCCACAAATTGCATTCATCCCAATTCTTCAATCCCATTCCTTCCTCTCTTTTGCAACAATATTATTATTATTATTATTTTTTACCAATCTCAATTTCCCCTAAAAATCTGATTTTTGTATTTGTAATGTGTGAATTGAAATGGGTTTAGGTTGTTGATTTTTGGAACAGATTTTGATATGGAAAGGGAAAATTGGAACGAGAATAATAACAGTAACAATAACAATAACAATGGTTATTATGAGAATCAATTGTTGTGTGATTATGATCGAGAACCAGTTACGATGCCTTCTTCTTTATCTTCATCTCCTCCTAGACTTGGATATATTGAACATCATGTATCCAAATTTGATACCTTGGTTGGCATTGCAATCAAGTATGGTGTTGAGGTACTTTTCTTTTTTCTTTGAAGTTTTGTTATATATCAATTTTTGATTATTTTTACATTCTTTAAAAAGTTTTATAAATTTTTATTTGTTATTTTTATTTTTTGGATTTACCCTTTTTCCTCTTTTTTGTGAATTTGATGATGAAAGTACGAAATGATGGTGTTTGAGATAAATTGTTGAAATTTGTTGTTGTTGTTGTTGTGGTGGTGGTGGTGCATGCGTGTGCAGACTTTTTCAGATATTATGATGTGCTTTTTGGAATTTTGTGTTGTGATCATAATTCATGCATGTAGGGACAAAATTCATGTCTTTAAAGTTACATGTATGATTGATTATGATTTGTTGATCATGTAAATTTATTTACACTAATAATGTATCAAAATTAAGCTCATATTTTAATATAGGTGCACAGTTGTTAATTACGGATTACAGAAAATCGTAGTTTGTTCAAATTCAGATTCGTTCGCAATATCTATTTCACAATATTTTGTACTAAATAGTGTATCGCAGAGCAATAGCGATTTGTTCAAATTCCATATTCTAAAGCGCTAGAGTGTTGCGACGACCACTATTTGACAACACTGTATGAGTGAAGTGTTTTGTTTTGAAATAGTTTTGATGTTTATGTTACATTATTTATTTATCTTTGTTCCCATGTTGTGGTTTTTGTTTTTGTTTCTGAGTTTTGCTGAAGTGTTTAAACCTTAAATGTTATTATCATTGTTGGTTATTCTTTACCTGTCTCCTCCACCACTTGTGAAATAAGGAAAACATTGTAGTATACTCTTATTTTTGAAATTGAGTTGTCCTGATGAAGTATGATTTTTTCAGCTCTTTATGCTTTGGGAAATTGTAGGTTGCAGATATCAAAAGGATGAACAGCCTTGTTACAGACCATCAGATATTTGCGCTTAAAACTGTTCAAATTCCATTACCTGGAAGGCACCCTCCATCTCATTGTTTATCAAATGGTTCCAGTACTCCTGGGTATGTTCATCTCTATTTGATTAAACCATTAAGGAAAAACACTGAATTTGTGAAGCTTCACCTTATCCTTTTTTATTATGGAAAAAGTATATGGGATGAAATGAAAGGGCTGAAGGGGGTTAGGATTTTTGTTTAAAATAGGTAGTTTGATACTTTTAAGGCATGAGCGTGCTCACGCTAAAATAGCTAGCTAAGTTATTTATTGTGATTTGGTTACGTGCATCATGCTTGTAAAGAATAAGTGACAAACAAGAATATAAAGTTTAAGGCAGAAACTGGGAATGTATCTAGAACTAGAATAAAATTCTAGGCTGTAATTTTTCCAAATAAATATATTAAAGTAAAAGGTTTTTACATTGTATATATCCACTGCCACTGTAAAACATTTTATACTAGGACAGTGTTGCATCATGGTGGGAATAATTTCTTTTGCTTGTAGCGAAGGCTTTTTGACAGTTTTGTAAGTAGATGATAACCAGTGTTGTCGAAGTCAGAATATGGCAGAAGGAAAAAAATCTGCCATGCCATTGCAGCCTATGGCGGGCATCCCTTCACAAATTGTCTATGGTGGTTGTCACAATATCCGCCACGCCATCCCACCGTGGCAGCACCAAGGCCACCATTTTACAACACTACTGACACATGCTGTTCACTAATAGCGTAGAACTCTTTCACCTGTCAGTTGGATCAAAACTAAATCCTTATTTTGTTATATCATTTGCCCAAATTCTTTCACATTTCATAATATTATACAAGTTTTACAGTTTTTACTTTATACTGTTCACTTGTCATATGACCAAATTCTTCTATCATTACATGTTATTTTCTTTCTTCATGTATGATGCTATTTATTCTTGAAGAAGGCTTGACATCCTTTTATTGACAATAATTTTCTCATTGTCATGGATATATTCCTCTGTTTTATTGCGTGTCTTTTAAATGTCACTTTCATTCAAAATTGTACTTTAAGAATCTTACTAAAGTAATTATGCTGCAAATTGCAATAGGTATCCTTGGGGTCTTTTTTTGCATCTGTTAGGTCATTTGTCTTAAATTTCTTACCACATAAATAACTATAGATAGAAATATTTCAGAAGAAATGTAATACAAGAAAATAGATTTACTCATTTACAATGTTCCCTGTTTATGTTGGTTGCAATACATAATTTCTTTTTAATATCACCATTTCTGAATGATTTATTTCCCATTAGCATTTAAAATCACTGATGACCATGAATGTCATTCCATCAGGCATGGTAACTCTACTCACAGTCCACCTGATAACACGCACCGTGAACTGCTTGAATCATTCCAGTCTGTAAGATTAAAGTCTTCTGTCCAGAAGGTCTCCCCAGCCATGAGCTCATTACAGGGTTATTATGGACTTAAAGTTCCCTCTAATTCCTCAGAAAATGGTTCATCATCCAAGAACTCATCTATGTCTGACCGACCCCTGAGCCGTCACCGAAAATCCAAAAGTTTGGTCAATGTTATCTTGGAAGAGATTATGGAAAAGGTTGATACTGCACCAGCTGCAGAAAACTGGGAACTTAGCTCTGATAAATGGAATGAGAAACTTGTCCAGAGGCGTCAGAAATCTGAAGCTGACTTTACAAGGATACCGGAGTTGATTCTGAGGGAGGATAATAGCAGCAGTGGTGGTCTTCCTTCACGAACAGGAATGGGCTTAGCTCTGAGACAGAAAGCAGTTAGCCGAACCGCAGCAACAATTGATTCTGAATCAAGTGGATTGGTTCCTGTGCCAATGACTACGGGGGATGGTTTTCAAACTGATTGTTCATATGGTGTCAGGAAATCATCCAGTACATCTTGTTTGCAAGATCAAGATAACTGTGGCTCCTCATCCATTTGGCCGTCCTCGATGTGGAATTTGAAACCAGATTTGCAGGCCCTTTCAACTGCAGCCATTGGAAAACCGATCTTTGATGGCTTGCCTAAGCCGCTAACTGGTCGAAGGAATAAAGCTGCACTTGATTAATATATAATAAATTATCAAAACAATTTTGATCCTTTTTTGTGAGTCATGGAACCATTAGCTGCCACACCAATGGGTAGATTGGAGAAGTAGGACAATGTAGCATGGAAAAAAAAAAGCAAACATCAGATTTTATCTATCTCTGAATAGGGCAATGTTTTTTATGCTAGAAAATACTTCCAATTTATTTATTCGTAAACAGTATTGGGTGCCCTTGTGGCCATAAATGTAGGAATGAGGATCTTAAACATTACCATTCACCCATTTTTTGTATAGTCATAGTGATACTTTTAGGAAATGGATTTTGTGTGATTAGCGGTAACTTAGTCAACGACAAAGATCAGATGATTGAGATTTTATTTTCTCAAATTTTCAAAATTACGATCAGATCTCAATCTAACAAGTTAGATTGATTGACTATTGACTAATATCACAAGGAAATTCCAATCACTTGGAGTTTGGGTCCATTCTTTTCGGGGTTTGGGCACCATAGATCTTTAAGGTGGCAGGTAAATGTACTGGTTTGACAGGTGTCTAGCTCTTATTGAATACAAATTACAGGTATGGATATGTGTGGAACTATTACTTTGCAATTTAATTTCTCAAATCTTATTTTAGAAATTGATTAATAGGTCCCTTAAAGAAGTTTTCTA
This sequence comes from Cicer yamashitae, assembly GCA_037974755.1. Lineage (NCBI taxonomy): Eukaryota > Viridiplantae > Streptophyta > Magnoliopsida > Fabales > Fabaceae > Cicer > Cicer yamashitae. Next base: position 41,729,455 of record JBBPBQ010020324.1, on the reverse strand, counting down.
CTGCTTTATGGTACTAATCGAACTGCCTTAACTTACATGGTTGCAGTGACGATCTTTAGTTTGGACACATTGTAATTGTAAATAAATAATCAGCGCGTTACATAATAATTATATAGATTGCATTTTATTATTTTTGACAGGAAAAAGACCATAATATGTAATAGTTTTTTTAGGCTCTACAAATTTAAGGATAGTATGTTACTAATACTAGTTATGCAGAACGTTGTCACTAATAAATAGCTGAAAATAATAAATTTAGTGAATATCACCTAGTGTAAAAAAAATGAAAAATTGCAATCACCTTGAGGAATTCTTAAGTAGCACACTCTTTGCTGTGTCCAATCCCATGGAAGAAATTCCGTCGTTGAAGTTTTTGTTTGAGCTTCTTTTTCCACTAATCATTTATAAAATACCACATGATTCTAGATGTATATTTCGGAAAACAAAAACTATATTTTTGTTTGAAAGTATATTTCTTGATGGCATAATTTTTTTTCTTCTAGATGTATACTTCTGAAGTGATTTTAGGAAGTTAAAAAAGAAGCTCCTCTCATTTCTCTGTTTGGCTTTTGCAGTCTCTTCATCACATTCCAAACCATTCTTATGAAGTGAGGGAGAGAGGGAGGGGAGATCGAGGGGCAAGGTGTGGTGAGGGAGAGTGAGGGGAAAGTTGCGTTTTTTTTAACTTTCTTATTTGTACAGGGTGTTTCATCACTTAGACAAAGCCTAACAATAAAACTTATCCAGATCTTAAGTGCACACTTCAGCTAATCATAAATGACCAAGTCAGAACATAAGCACTTAAAAATAATTGAAATCAAACCCAATTTTTTGTTTTTAACACAAACTTTTAAAAATATAAAAATAATGTGATATTTTTTACAATTAGAAGTAAAAACCAAAAAATGTATCATAACAAAAAAAGAACAGAAGCACGTGCGTTCTACACTCACTAAACTATACCTCGCTTATATATTTTGCGTGATTTAATTATTTCTTTATTTACATTAATAATACCTATACAATAAGTACCTAAACATACCTCAGTGAACAACAAAAAATCTAAACTTTTCAGATTTCCAATTCAAATAGCAACAAGTGATCATCATGCAAAGTATGTAGGAGCCAGTGTCCCGAATGGATTTCAACTTTTCAATAAAATAAACAGAATGACAAGACTATGCCCCCAAGGTGTTGCATTAAAAATGGCTACTCCCTAAAGAAACTAAAACCCCGAATCTTTTTTTAGCCAAGCAAAAAAACAATTGGATTCTTCAAACATAATAATGCAACTTGTCTCCAATACTGTAATAAAATCTACAAATGTGAGTCTAGCCACTAGACAACTAAAAAAGAAATAAACGAATTCAGAGTATTATGTGTTGGTTCTCACGGCAAGTAATTGTAAATCATCAACCTTTATGGAGGGGGAAGACAAAAAGCTATTTTATCAGGGAAAGTTTCTACAGTTAATCAGAAAACGTTCCTAGTTCATGTTTCTTCTGTAAGAATGCAGATAAAGTGACAGCAACAGCATGTGGATATGCAAACATCAAACTGTATTATAAAGAACAACATAACCTAGACATATTAATGTGCCACTAAACGTCAGGCCTATCACAAATAATTAACTACTTTTCTTCAAACCTTCATAAGAACTATCTATACAATTTTACACGTCTTTGCATAGAAATTGTTAAGTCAGTAAAATAAATAACAAAAACTTATGTTCCTCCGTGTCAAACATTTTAGCTCAAAGATCTAAAGTTCTGCTGACAAAAAAAAAAATCTACAGCTCCGTGTGTGTGATGGAAGTCTGACCTTATTTATTTTCGATGACTGCATTGAAAAACAAAAAAAGTAATAGTGTTGCTATCGCATGCCTTTAGGGCATTCGTCGGATAATCCAAAAGTATTTTTTTTATTGAAAAAAAATCAACTTTTTAAACTTCCTTACAGTTAATAGACAACTTCCAAAACAAATTTTCTATTTTTGATTCCCAGACATGTGCCCTTTAGACACTTGTTAACATTTGTCAAAAAGTAATAACCACATCCTCCTTGCTAGTGCAAAAACTTGAAATAGTCAATCTACTCAATTCCTCTTCAGCAATATAGAAAGCTGTTATGCAACTCCTATTATTATGTGCTTGACTTGCACATAAAAATGGGATTATATTATACAATACATAGGCGACATTTGAAATTTATTATGACAAAATTGATACTTTTCATTTTTTAGGAACTAAGGGAGAGACTATCTAAGGAGAGAAAGTATGTTTTGGATCAATGGTGAAATGTTAAACACTTTAGGGTGGTCAAAAATAAAAAAATTTAGAGTAATACATGTAATTTAAAAAACTTCAGGCAGGTGCACACCCTCTCTATTGAGTAGGTCTGTCCCTGCATGTCCATGCCAATCCTATCAAAGCACTTTTTGCCTAATAACACAATCTCAAGAAATAATCTCCAACGACAACAAATAATGGGTCTGGCCTCAATATAAATGCAACGAAAAAAGAAAGGTACAAGGAGCAACAAAAAGCAGCTCACTCTCCAGGGACATCAATCAAGAAAGAAGAAGGAAAATAGCTACTTGAATTGGAAAATATTTTTGATAGAATACAGAGTATACAACTCGTAGTCGTATCTACTGTAGCTAGTCAGTAATCTAGAATGTACTATAGTGGTTAGAATTCTGTTGTAACTCGCTGCGAATAACTGTCTTTAATAGAATTGTATTCTCATATGTCTAGACACTACTACAAATACTAGAGATTGTATCAGAGTTCAGAATACAGGAAGTATAAGATAATATGAATCTATCTGCATTATCTTTGTTAGATTACCTCTCATTCAATTCTTCTCTACTCTAATATGCAATTGTAAAATTAGAGTGTTGCTGATGTTGTACATTCTCTAGAATCTCCATACATGACAATTGATAAGGTAAAGGCACAAAAACCAGGTTAATGGCTGTGACAATTCACAATTTCCATTGGCTTTAACATTGAATTGACTTAGATTCTTGGTTGTGACAATGTTGAGGAAAGAGAGGAAGTGAAAACTATGACTAGAAGCACAGTCAAAATCTAGAATCCAAAAAATGAGGAATGAGACAAATAGTAGAATTACCAGAGTGAGCTACAATGTCTAAACCTGAGGCCTGTTTGTGTTGCTTTGAGCTTAAGATACTCCATATATTCAGCATTTGACAGAATATTCAGCAACAGCATTTGACAGAATATTTTGACTGTTACTCACAAATTCAGTATGTTTTTCACTAATTGAAAATCGGAGTATGCCACATCAGCTGACTTCTCAGAGAACCTTGTATGAAACAGACAGCGGGAGTTTGATGCATGGCCTTTTCACAACGACCGTTTACTCTGAACTCTGAAGAAATAAATAAAATAACGTCAAAACACCTGAACAGTTTAGAAAAAATCATCAAAGTTAGTATACATGATCTCTTGAGAAAAGCTGAACTATAGTAACAGTTCAATTAGAAAATTAAAATAAAGCAACCCAGAGGCTGTCTCATGTGAAACTCGTTTTTTGCCTGGTTTAACTGTTGGCCACCAAAACCTGAAATATTGAATTTTAAGTTTACACACTGTATACGAATGTCTAACTAATATAGCAACAAAGTTTTACGCCTCTATCCAATTAGGTGGGTTACCCTCTACATTAATTTCATAACACCAGTGAGATCTATCAAACCTCCAAAAATAATGTTCACTTCCTTCTACCCTTAAAATTATTTTTCTAGCAACTATTAGGACAAAATACAATACATTTAACCTAGTATTAATTTCTATCTAATAGGCCAAATCAAATAAAAGGATCAAGAAAGTGCAAACAATATTTATAATCATTAAATAAAACATAATAACTCCAATGATGCTTAGATGCTAAGGTCCTCTAAGATGGCATTTGTATGGAGCTTAGGAGGAGAAAGAGGTAAAGGGCATGAATGCATAACTAAATTTTTCTATGAAGCAAGGATTCGGCACTATGAGAAGACCTTTCCATCAAAACAATTTAAACCCTAGCTTCCTGCCATCAGATAATCCATTTTGTTTTTATTTTCCAATAAAATAATAGATTTGTATCATTAAGAAAAGCTCCATAACTTGACACATATAGAAAGATCATAGACACTGAAGCCAGTAAAACATGCTATTTCTTCCAAAAATACAATAAATAAACTAGAAAGAATGAAGGATAAAAAAAATGAAAAAAGAACCAAAGGCTGGATAGTAACATCAATAAATATTCAATTATTGTAGTCAAAACTGACTGTCGGAAACTGATTTCTATATATAGATTTTTTGTAATAATTACAAGGGGTGAGAAGCGGATAAACTAAAATGTCAAAACTAATTACCAAAAAAAAAGTCAAAACTAGGACCTAAACTTGGAAGCAAATGTTCCCGGGATACATTGTCAGGAAAAATTGCAATGTACAAAGTCCTGCTAAAAGCCTCCACAAGTTTTCAAAATTTTCTTCAGGGGTAGTTATACGTTCTACAAAAGTTAATTAACTTCGGGCCACAGTTAGTAACCTTGTTTGTTGATCCACCAGCAACAGCACTGAAAAGTTAAAAGCAGTCAAAATTCAGTACAAGAGAGAACCTTGAAATACTATTTTCTTCAGAATAAAAATTACCATAAGAATTGAACAAAACAAATTACAGAAGCACACTTGAAGACTTACACTTCAGGTATGTACAACAACTTTTTTTTTTATAAAATTCTTTTGACTCCGCGCAGCGGCAGGTTTAATGATCATTAAATCAAAATCAATTTCCTTTTGATGTAAACTTAACAAATAAGCTATGTAACCATATCAAATAAGCCACATACAATGAAAATCTAATAACCAATATCCTTACTCACCAATATTGCAGATGAATTGGAAAACAATTCAATCAACATCATGTAGGCCTCCAACAATTAACTGCAGGAATGTCTGGTCTACAGGGAAACATCTGAGGAATACCATATCCTAAAGAAGGAAAAATAATTTTGTGCATGAATGAAGTTTCTTAACATGTGGAGTTTCAAAGGGGCCTAACTGACTAAGAACTAGGAAAAAGTAAAGTGTAAATTGGAGAAACTACCTGACTTTGAAGGAGGAACAGGTATACTGCCGGGGTTCACATGCTGAAAACCTACATTGCTTATTGGTGGTCTTTCAAGTGATGGCCGAAAATAATCTGCTGTCGCCATCATCAACATAAACATTCAGATTTAACTCACAAAGACCACAAATACCAGTAACATAAGGGTCACAGTAGGAGGAATTGCAACATACGCGTGACATGATCCTTCAAGCAAGCAAAATTATATCATGCAATTATTTACAAATGACTTCTAACTGTGCAATAATCAATGAGCTTAGTATTAGCGATATGAATAGCACAATTCAACAAGTTGTTAAATGTTAATTTACTCTTCACTTGCGTTACTTTTACCAATTCTTGTTAAAGAAATTGAAAAGTCAAATACTAAAATTGTTAAATGAAAAGAAACTAAAGGAGTTACTCAATGCACCTTATTTAATTATAATTATTCTATTGCCTTGTTTTCATTCTTTGTCACATGCTCAGAATGGGACTTAACACGATTACTTTATGCCCACTTTATCTGGCTATACTTTTGCTTTGTTTCCATTTTGACTTATATCAGATGATTATGTTGTGATGATTATGATTAAGTTGCTCTGTCAATTCCTAAATTAAGCACTATATATCATGCATATATTTCAAGCTATTTTAATTTTTATGTTTCTCTAAATTTTACCATTCAATACGATTTAAGATGCCAAAACTAGTATGGTAATTCACATTAAGAATCACAATTTGATAAGCTTCATTAAGGTGGACTACTAAGAGCTTTGATATCACATACCAAAAACAAAAGAAATGGTTAATCAAATCAATATAAAAAATAAGTGAATGAATGAACACCTTAACAAAAAAACTAAAGACAAACTTCGGGAATAAGAGACACACACATAATTAACAGCATAAAACATCAACCACATTTTACTCTGATAAATGTTTGGAATAATAATCTGAATAGATTCACATACCTTCCTGCCCAAAGGGTGGACCAGGACATGAAGGATTTATCCCTCTCCATAAACCATGTTGATTGTTTATTTTAAATTCACTTGTTGACATCCTCCATTGTTCATTAGCAACAAATTGCCTCTGGCCATCTGGGATGGATGTCAATGAGTACGAAGGATAGAAAGAATGTGGAAGATGCTGCTGAACTGAAGGCTTCGGATATGAATACTGATTAGATGGATTTTGGGGTGGGGTAGGATTCATGTGTCTTGGAGCAAAGTGAGGATTACCCAGCTGAAATTGCTGATTAGGTTGAGGAACTTGAGAATTTAGATACACATCGTTCTGTCCATATTCTAACTGCCTTGTAGGGTTTAAGGCAGAAGGTTCCTGAGAGCTGCAACCAGCCATTGGAGGAAAGCAAGCAGATGGTTGTGGCAAAATTTCATTCTTCACAATTGAACTATTTTGACCTCCAGGAAAAGAATTTCCAGCCATTTGCACTATTTGGATGCCCTGTATAAAGGACTCCATTTTTCAAAATAATGGAAACCAATATAAAATAAACCAGTGAAAACCATAAGCAAAAACATCTTACATTAGTTGTGCCACTGCAGTTATGAAGCTGTTGATACCCTGATAGGGTCGATGACTGGTGCGATGATTGGGGAATCAACAATGGCAGAGGACCAGGGGGTGGCATGGGTGGAGGTGGGGGTTCTTGCAATGTGGGTGGCAGGGGTGGGAGAGGAGATGCAGATAATGGAGGTGGTGGTGGTGGTGGTGGAGGTGAAGAAGGCAAAGGTGGGAGAGGAGGGGGTGAATCAAGTGGCAATGGAGGAGAACCCTCGAGAATAACATGTACCTCTCCAGAAACGTTTGATTCTGGATCCAATATCATCTCTGAACCCTGAAGTTGAAAATCCATTTCCAAGGAACTGTTCAATAATACAGGCATTTCATCCTTTGAATGACCTGAAACATCCTCCATTTCCAGCTCACCATCCACATCTTCCAAGATACGGTGGCGCTTGTCACTTGGGGTAACCATAGAAGTTTCTGAATCCACAAGCGTGCGAGTAGGATCTTCTGGAGTCACATTATTAGGAAAATCATTGTCCTCATCTTCTTCAAACACGTGCGAGGATAAAAAGCCAGGCAGCTGAAATGTAGCATTACTGAAACACAATAGCCAAATATATAACAAGAATCAGAATTTGAAATATTTTTAGAATCGGAAACAAGTAAAAATGGAACTAGAATATAAAACAATTAGACAGTTGAAGAATTTCATGTAGCTAATGGAAATCCCAGCCAAATAAAATAGAGAAATGCAAAGCGGTACAAAAATAAATAATTTCCATCTACAATTTCTTTTTCCCAATGTCACAACTTAATCCTAGTCCTACTTAGCATGCACACTGGTGTACGTAATCTTTCATATGTTATATTCTCCCATTTCCTTTTTTTACATCCGGAATGAAATATAAGCAAAAATAATAAGATGTATCTGGTCTTAATTTAGAATCAGACACATCAATTTTTCAGTTATCAATTTTGCTTATATTTCATATAGGAGTAGTATTTCATTAGAATCAATTACTGAGAGGAAATTGACCGATAGTATGATGAGTGTAATAGGTATACTTACGTTACAAAGTTCTAATGACATGTTTTTTTCAATACGTTTTGGAAAATAAACTGGAATCAAGGAAGATTCTTTCTTCTAAAATTGAATTTCCATTTTGGAACAGAGCAGAGGAGAAAATACATATACTAGACCATTAAGAATAAAATTTGCAAATTTTTCCATTCGCTCCATGTTCCAATATGCAAAACCGATGCATAGCAGGTCCCATAGTGTTTACCAGAAGCTTCAAAATGGTAGAACTGCAACGGTGTACGTGCACTAGAATATGACTAAACTTTGTCCAGCGGCAATTCTTTTTCGATTTCCCAGATTTGTAACCTTATGGGTTTTGATAATACTCAAAATGAAAAGTATAATCTTATATGATCAGTACATAAGTCAAACTAGATTAAAAAAGCTCTGGTTTTTTCAAAATTATGATTTGAAATTTATTTTGAATTTGTAGAGATTAATGAATCAAGTTTCATCATAAAAATGACAGACATGTTTCTTCCTCAAGTACTTTTTTGCTTTACTAACACTATGTTGTATTCTCAACCTCATTTGTGATATAATGATTCCAAAAGTTATATTCCATGGTCCTCCGTATTTGTTTTCCATTTAAGGATTCAATCTCTCCTGGGTTAAAGTAAGATGGACTATACAGTACATCAATGACCAGTGACTTTGGAAAGGAAAACTTCAAACTTGAATAATAATGAAAACAAGCATAAAATCAGCTTTTAGTCTAAAAAAATTGATGAGCCAAATAACCTCACCTTCCATACTCATCAACTAGCATGCCCTCCAATTCTCTAATTGGGTCATCTATAGATCGTTCAGCTCGAGAAGGGCGCCGGAAAGAAAAGCTAACTGTCATATCATCACTCGAACCTCCAATATCATTCAAGTAACGGCGAAGAACTGATTCAGGAAAAATTTTCCTCTCAAGCCACAACCTTAAAACCTGCAATCCACACAGCATAAAAAAAGCAGAACAGAAATGTAGTATTCCACTAGCACACACAACATACTGACTTACAAAATGCGGCGTCATAAACTTCCCTAAACAAAATCATCATCCACTACTATATATTAATTATTAAATTTAAGTCTTTTCTAGTGGGGATAATTTTGATAAGAATTTTAACTCTTCTCACAAAGTCACGCCAAAATTATATAAAGGAACCACTTGATTAGCTTTGATTTGATCTAATTTTATCTTACATGATCACTACATAAGCCAAACAAATCAAAGTTTATTTCCTTTATTTCTTTAACTAATACATAAATTTTCTCAGCCAACATTAAAAATCAGGATATATTTGCAAATCATCATTAAATTATTTATATTAATCGACACATTTATTAGATTTATCAAAATTAAATAAAAGTTTCAAGCACTTGTATTTTAATATTTTAATTTAGGGTTAAATATGATTCTAGTCTCAATAAAATTTCAGTATTTTGTTTTTGGTCCCTATAATTTTTTTCTTCGACTTTTAGCCCCACAATATTTTTTGTCAAATTTTTTAGTCCCAAACTCCCAATAAAATTCAAAATAAACTGAGACTTTAACGGATTGCTACCAAACTTTGCAGTTACACTAAGTGTTATGAATCCACTAAGTCTCTTCAAAAAATGAGCTCAAAATTTTATTTAGTAAATCCAGTATTCTGTTATTTTTTGTTTCTTGATCTTTTGGCACTTACAAAATTCATATTTAATTCATACCTTTTTTAAAAATTCTAAATTTGTTTGGGTGAGATAATTATAATGTTCTAAACAAGTCCTACAAAAAATCAATCAAAAATTTGAAGAGTACACATGAGTTGACTTACAACAGAGACTAAAACTACCAACGGAAAATATTGTGGGGACTAAAAGTCAAAGAAAAATTTTAAAGGAACTAAAACTTTATTTAACCCTTTAATTTATATTTATAATTATCATTAAAATAATGTTATGCCAATCAAATCAATCTCTTTAAAGTTTTTTTTTTCTTTCAATTTTCTACATTTCACAAAAGTATCCATACAATTCAAGGGAATACTTACTAGTACCATAATAAAGAAAAGATTGGACTATTGGAGCAAGTGTTCAATAATACTGCAAAATTCTCTCAGCTATTTTTGGGTTAATAGTCAGCCAGACAACCATACTTCAGGTTAAGAGATTTGGTCTATACTTGGTTTTATCTTTGTGGGTCTGTATAGCTAGCTAAATTTACATAGTGGGAAACAGTTTTTGTTCTTTTTGCTGTACACTTCCCAAGAACAAGATGTTTCTTTGCACAAAGCCTTATCAAAATTTAAAACTAACAGAGATCAAATCTTTTAAAAAAAAAATAAAAAACTGAGAGATCAAGTTTTTAATCTCAACATTGTATGCAAGAATTAATACGCACATCTTTACTCAGAGACCCCATACAGCACTTTCCACTGATATTTGTGTAATTTTCAGCTTAAACATAAAAATAACAGCCCTTCTGTTTCTACATCACAAGGAGGATACTTTCTTTTGGAAAACTTGTTTTGTGTGCTGGAATCTAGTTGTCTGCTCCTTGCCTCTGGAGCTGCTTCACTTCGGTTTGTTTTACTGGTTTTGGAATTAACAGGCCAAAGTTTTAATAATTTTATGTCTATGTTGTTGGAGTAAAATCCATACATTTTTTAAGGCCTCTAATTATCTCTATTCTCAAATGGGGTAGGGCTGTATTTATAGTTTTATAGCTTCCATCTAGTGCATCTATTGCTGTTTCAAGGAAATTACCATTATTAATATGCAGAAAATTGAGACCCTTGTTGCATTCTCCATCATTTTGTTTTCCCTCTTATTCCATTCGTTTTATGATTAGGAGCCTGCCTATCTTCTCTTTATACTTGTTTTGTCTCAGATAAAATTTCTTTATCATAATAAGAACTAGAGCTGACCTTGAGACATTGGCGACGATTTTCACGAGCACTAGTCCCAGGGGGAGCAGCAGCACCAAGAAGACGTGCCAACCCTCCTTGAATCGTAGGGATGTAGGAAGCACCTGCAATACCTGAAAATATCTCTTCAATTAGAGTTGAAGATGACATGAAGAAAATACTACTTGAGACTTGTCATTTAAGCAGAGAATACGGAAGATACAAAGCCAGAGAGAGAAACAGGTGATTTCATAATAAATGCTACAAAACAGCATTCTATGAAGTAAATGCTCTCACCTTTTTGATTATGTGAGCACTGGGTTATGGAATCAACAAGAAAGAACAAATCCACTTTACGATGAAAACTAGTTTCATTTTCTAGCTTTCGGATAAGAAGTTCAACAACCTGAACATACAGACCTTAGAGTAAGTTCACTACATGAAAATTAACAATAAAATTAATGTAACTGCAAAATTTAATTGCAAAAGTATCGCATAAATTATATTCATATTACATGTCTCTAAATTTGAACCCAAGAAAATACATTGCCATATTGGCATATTCTAAAAGTCGGAATCAAATTCAAAAAGCAGACAAGCAAACTGATAGTTGAAGTATGTAATGTACACATCATGCAAACTACAACTAAACTAACACATACTATTAAAAAACCCTTCATTTTCAATAATTTAAAACATAGATTTGTCCAGAAGCTTAGCTTATCCTTCCACCTACAATGTGAAAATAATGGTTTTCGAGATTTGAACTGGTTTCACACTTCAACGCAACTCATCAGAATTTAAAATTTCAATGACATTAAAGTCTTTTAATACTCCTTCTGTCCCATAATAATTGAGTCATTTGATCATTTCACACATATTAAGAAAAATGTATAAATGAAGGAGAGAGAATACTACTTTTACCAAATTATCCTTGTTAGATATTGGCGCATTATCAATGTCATAAATGCATAGTATAATATATTGCATTGGAAATGATGCAAGCAATATTAATTAAAGGGTACAATTGGAAAAAAGTCATAGGAAATTAAAATAGTCAATTATTTTGGGGCAATTTTTTTTACAAATGGGTCAACTATTGTGGAACGGAAAGAGTAGCAATTACGACTGTATTGTTGCACACCTAAGTAACTTCTAAATTATTTTATACGGCAATTTTTTATCCACATACTTGGAGTAGATGAGGAAGAAAGTCAAATATCCAATTAATAATTTTAGAAATAACAGTGATATAATGAAGCATACCTCATTGGCAATGCCATACTTAGCACAATCAATGGCAAGACGTGTTGCACGCCCAATACTTTCCTTGGTCCTTGACAAAGTCTCAATCATTCCTTCAAAGGCGTCACGAGCAATAGCAGACTCGGTACCACCACTCAGAGATCCCCCAACAGCCCTTTGCCCTGAACCAACTCTTTTCTCCTCATTTTCTTCAGCATCAAGTTGATTTTGAGTGGAGTGATGCCCATTGGTTGATGGAGAAGCTAATGTTTGCTGCTCATAAACTCCCTGCATATTTGCCGGGACATAATTGCTAGAGACAGACAGAAACGGCTTCACTATAGAGGGGCTTGGTGTTCCCACTTGAGCATTATGAAGATCAAAAGGATGACACTGAAATTGAGCTACTAGTCTCCTTTTTGCCTGGGCAACTGCAATAAGATGCTTCATAGTCTTGGAAGTTTCTGGAGTCCTAGAACCAGCATATAGGCTACTTTTTTCTTCTGTGCCCAACTCTAATCTGTGATAACATAAATAAGTCATAAAGGAAAAAAATCAGCAGGCAATTCAAAAAAGAAGGAAACATAGGAGTCAGAGACAGAAGAATCAAAAGCATATGTACCTATCAGCATGAATAGCATCAAGTTCCTTTAAACTTTCTGTCGTAGCATGTACTTCAATTGACTGTGGTAATGTCTTGGGGGTAGTTTTAGACTTTTCCACGGAAGATACAAGCTTTTTTTTATGAGTTATACCTTGACTCTGCAAACTGCTGATGCTAGTTAAACTCTTTGAAGGCCCATTATCAGCCTTCTTTTGAGTAGCATTACTGAAAACTTTAGGCAAAGTTTTGGAACATTTATGTCGCTCAGCATTTGACTTTGTTGTAGGAAAAGACCGTGGAGAATTCACCGGAGAAATGGAGCTTATATTTTCCATGTTTGAAGGAAAACACTTTGAATCTAATTTCTCGGGACTGTGAGGTAAATGGACCGCAACAACTTCATCATCAGCATTCTCTTTTTGAGGATGCCTTGTAGACAAAGAGTCATTACATAATTTAGTTAAGGGTCCTTTCAAATGGCTATCCTCAAGTGCACTAGGTTTTCTGTTAGCTAGCTGAGAAGCATCACCATTCCCCAAGAATGCATCATTGCTCTTCCCAACCTCTGAAACAAGCGATGGTGATTTAATATTTTTAGCAGCTCCTCCATGAACAGGAGTCTTGGGTTCATCATCATCAGAAAGGCAAACAGCTCTGCGTCTCCTCCGTACTTGGTTAACTGCAAGATTGTCTGCATCACCTTTCAGGCTAAGAGAATCCATTTCTGCATGTTCATCAGAAGAAAGACTAGCAGAATGTGGCTTAGCTTGCTGTACTTGGCTACGATGTTTTGTACCAGCCAGCACTTCACAAACAGAATCATTGGAATCTACAATAGTTGTCTGAGCCCTAAATGGCAACCCTTTGTCAGTTTTCAAACATGATACAGACCTTTTCAACTCCGTTTTTTTGAATACCTTGTCATCAACAACAGGAAAGTCAGGCGAAGCACTCTTCGTATCTTCAGGGAGAGATTTTAAAGTTTTGTTGTCTTTGGCATCCATACCCTTGAACTTCTTGGTAGCATGTAATGTTTCATTCGTCCCCAAAGTACGCTTTCCTTGAACTTGGGTCTTGTTTCTCTTAAAAGAATTATTTCTAGCAGCCTCCTTAGAATCAACAAAAATCTCTTGTGACTCATTTTTTACCTCAATACTTGTTTTAGCTTTCAGCAAGTTCTTATCTTTATTTCCACTGTTCAAATCAGAGTCTGATTTAAGAGCATCTGCAGAATCAACAAAAAATGCATTTTTCCCACCTTTCACGGTCTCTCTAGACCTGGAAAGATTAGCATAACCTGCAGACATTTTACCCTTTGAAACTGCTATATTAAATCTGCTTATTTCTTTATCAGCTGCAGCTTCGCTTCTCCTCCTTGAACCATTAACAAGCTTTCTTGCCTTATTCCCATTGGTAGAAACATTCTGTAAATTATCAACTTGTTTGAAGTCATTAACATTGTATACATCCTCAAAATCAGAAACTTCCTTTTTTAGACATGATTGATCCTGAAGACCAGATTTATTGTTGTGCTTGTTTAGTTCTGTACCAATGGATGATTTACTTTCCAACACAGGTGACAAAACTGAAGATGAACTGTCAGTTGGACGGCCAGATGCAGATGGCTTTTCATCTTGCCCATCACTTTCTCCACATCTTTGGGCATAGTGCTCCAAATTTGAGCCAACATCTTCCATAATAGTCTTAGCTTTTTCTGCATTTAATACCACAACATCAGTAGCATCCTTTATGCTGCTCGCTGCCCCATCAAAAGAAGGGGCCTCTGAACCAAAATGGGAATCATCAGTGTCATCTGTCATACCACCAGCTCTCCGTTTCTCTAATTCCTCAAATGCTGCACAGATTTCCTTTACCGCTCGGGTAAAGTACTTCGTTTTACCTTGACACCGAGCAGTTAACTTAGTTTTGACCTCATTGGTGAATGCCTGAATATCCACAGGGGCAACAAAAGCTCTGGGAAAGAAAATAATATATCAAGTGTGTAACGTAAGAAGATAAAAAGCAAAACAGTCAATCTAATAAACGCAAACAGAGGTAAAAAGTAGAAAACATCAGAGGGATCACAAAATCATATTACATGGGTATTTAGAAAAAGAACATCAAATTACTTGAAATTAACTCATTTGATACTCATTATAGTTGTGAGCTCCTGATTTAAATTTCGAGTCGCAGTAAAAGAGGGTTACTGATTTTTCTAAAATTGAGTGGCATTTATTGTTGACAGTATATATATAACTAAAAAAATATGCTAAAAACACTTCACTTTTACAAGGAAGAAAATAATGATTATCCTTCGAGAAATGACATTTGGATTAGACAATAAATTCGCCAAATAAAAAAATGATAATAATGACAAATTTCATGTTTCATTTGTCCAAAAAAACAAGATGATGCAATACTCCACAAGTTACCAAACAACTGGAATATCTTCTAAAGGAAGAACAAACAATTATTTTTTTCTTTTTTATTATGAATTTATGACAATATAACAAAGATCCGAAATTATTAATTTCTAATCAAGAATCATAATCAGTATTTGCAGCTTAAATAAGATACTTCATAATTGAATTACTAGAAAATGAGAAACTTCACAGCATCAGCCAACTGTTCTCAATCACTAAAAAACTTTTCAACATTGATTGAACTACTTTGCAACCTAGCGGCCTAGCCATTATCAGTAACTAAAAGAGCTCATCAATATTCACTGAATTACATGACAACTAGCCATTCACACACTCTTAAAGGCAAGATTTTAAATTGCCGAACACCTCAGCTTGGATGCATCAGTTGCAGTGACTACGATAACTGCATTAGGGTGTAATTGCAGTCAGTATCAGCTGCAACTGCAACGGCCTTGCATCCGCAACACAATCACAATTTAATACTTTGTGTTAAGCTCTAAATACTACAATTAAAACAGATGGGGAGAAAGGGAGTTACATTTCTTCGGTCCCATAAAATTGAACAAAAAATTTCTTCGGATCAGGGGGTTTTTCCCAATCTTCAGGCCTGCTTATCTGAAGAGGAAAAATCAACAAAATCAGTATCCCAGCATTAATAAACAGCCAAAAAGTCAATCACCTAAATTAATGAGTTAACCGTCTAGCAATGAGAATGATCACCAAACATAAATAAACAAATAAATAAAAGGAGATATAACATAATCGTAGTGCTCCTATGAATCAAGATATAAAAATATTAATCCAACTCAATCAGTGGAACCGAGGATTAATCTCATAGTAAGTCCAAAAGCAGGGTACACTGGACGATTTACTAGGGTGTCAAAGAGACAAAGACACTAATTTCGGTAAGTTCCAAAATAAACGTAATGCTCCTATGAAAAAAAATAATGAAAATGTTCAAAGATCCATCGTATTTCCAAAATTCCTAACAATGTTCAACTTCAAGAGTATGTGCAACAACTTAAACAAAAGAAAATCGCTACAAACGAATGCAAAACCTTTAATATGAACAATTTCAAAAACTAAGCGAAGAAATAACTCTATAAGCTACACATTACAACTTTAGAATCCAAATACGTACACGACTTAACAAAAACGTAACAAAATCACAAAGCACCGAACAAAACGATTTCACACGATATAAACGAAATCAACCAAAGCAAGTTCGTCGGATGAAGGAGAACGCACTTTAGCAGGCCAAGCAGGGAATCCCTTGACCTTAGCTAGAACGAGATCGCCGAGAGTCAAGTGCGCATTGGCCTTGGCTTTGTTCGCTCCACGTCGGCGTGACGGAGGCATGATGGCGGCGGAGATGCCAGAGCGATTAAACAGGAATCAAACGACAGCGCACTAAACGAATAGAAAACCCTAGAAATTATCAGGGAATCGCCGCGGGGATCTCCAGTGAGGAATGTTCGGCGGAAGCGGTTAGAGAAGTAGCGAATGTTGCGGCGGTTGAGAAGGGAGATAAGGAGGCGTCGGCATTGGCAATGGCGGAGAGATAAAGATAGAGAGAGAGAGAGAGGGAGAGGAAGAGAATCGATGAGGCGGTGAAACGGAGAGAGAATGGAAAGATTTTTCGTTGTTTCGAGCGTGGCTGTGCTTTGGAAGGAAGGAGTATGGTATTGAACGCAATGAAATTTTTTTTTTCTTTTTTTTCCTTAGTTTTGTAATGTTTTTTCTTTTGATTTTGGCATTCTCTAACTCAACTTTGTTTTTCAATTTTCCTCTGTTTCTTTTCCTACGAGGGGAGTTGTTATTGGCACCCCTCGGTTTGTTAATCCACTAATTGTTTTGATACATTAATCTTTCAACAAAATTGATTTCAAAAAACGTACGATCAAAATGTCACCCAAAAGTAAGGAAGCATGTAGAGGTACTTAATATTATTTTTGTCTGTAATTTTAAAAAGTTAAAAATTTAAATTTTTGTCACACTATGTAGTGATGTTCATTCCACCAGAATAAACAAGTAATTAAAAATTAATGGCCTAATCATAAGTAATATACAACTTACAAGAATAAACTTTTAAGACAAACAACAAATAATGAAATAGTTGGAGAAAGAAAACCGGGAAGTAAAAATAGAAGGAAAATATTACTTTGGTTTAAGACACTACTTTTTAGTACTTTTTGAGATTAATTAACATTGGAAAATCATATCGTATAATTTAGGGATGTTGTCATCCAAAAGCAAGGAATACTATTTTGGAAGTTGAGTTTCAAAAGTTAACTATGTAAAATAAAGTAGATTTTGTGGTGTGCGATTTAAGCATTATTGATGAGATCCTATGATACTCTCTATTTACAAGAAAAGTTTATTCATTAATGGAATAAAAAGAAACAAATTAATTTTGGTTGAAAAATGTCATTTTTTGTAAGCGATAAAATGTATGTTTTGTTTGGCTATATTTGGAGCTCTAGATGTCTAGTCGACATGATATTTGATTTGTTGGAAAACTTAAAGAATTATCTACAATTTGTCTTTTAGACTCTAGCAAAATTAACATCTTTCATGGTGGAAAATGAGGTTAAAATTTGATGATGTGATTAGGATGAGTGGACTGAAGTTTTTTATTGTGTTAATTTAAGTTAAAATAAATAATTATTTGATTCATGAAAAATGAGTGGTACCCAAGTGGAGCACAAATGGAGGTGTAAAAGCCTTTTATTGGTGTAGAAAAGTAACTTTAGATTTGTCTTGGTAAAGATGCCTCTTGAGTTTATTGTGTTACTATTGTATCCATATTTTCATTAAGTTTAGACAACGTAATTAATACAGCTACTAGACAAAACAATTAATGCATTAACTAAGAATTGATGTTAGTTTATTGTGACTTATGTCTTAGTTCAAGAAAGTATTTCCTTTATATAGGGGGAATTACATAATAAAAGGGAAAGATTTTTGTTAAAAAAACACACTTTATGTGGGAGATTGTGTCTCTACTTGGTTCTAGATTGGACTATTCTTTTTTATTTTATCAAGAAACTAAGTTTTCTTGTGGCAATGATTCTCCGAGACTTATCATACATCTTCTCCATACAAACTTGAGTATGGCACGTCTCTCATTTCTACCTTTTCCATATTTTCATTTTCTTCTTATTACAACTTTTATATTTTTCAATAGTTCAATATATATGTATGTTGCTAATGATATGCACATATAATGACAAACCATACTATTGAGTAACCATCAATTACGCAAAGAAATCATAATTGTTTGACGATCATGATGATAAATCTTATGATGTATTTTTACATCTTATTATTTTTCATTACATTATTTCTCTCTTTCTCTCTATCATTCATACCGAATTCAACTAAAAACTTAATCATGATTTTAGGTTTGGTCGAAAGAAGAATAAAAGAAAACAAAGAAAATGAAGGACACATTAGCTAGCGCCAAATTTG
Source organism: Cicer yamashitae (assembly GCA_037974755.1). NCBI lineage: Eukaryota > Viridiplantae > Streptophyta > Magnoliopsida > Fabales > Fabaceae > Cicer > Cicer yamashitae. Next base: position 41,711,090 of record JBBPBQ010020324.1, on the reverse strand, counting down.
TAATGTGATGGTCCATGGATATTTAAATTTGTAATGTGATGGTCCATGGATATTTGTGTGAAGGAAAAAAAAGGAACAAAGAACACGTTGGCAAGATCAATGCATTTTTCTTTTTCTTTTTTAATTTTTAGTTTTTTGGTTTGTTGTTTATGATGCCATATATCCAATCTTAATAAAATTACCTAATGGTAGTTTAGTTGGAAATGTGCAATTGATTAGTGAGCATAGAAAACGTTTTGGCATACAAGGGTAGCAATAATGAAATTTAAATTAGAAGCATCTCAGAAACTAAAGTGTTTTATTGTTATAATAGAAACTCAATTTGATAAAAGAGTTAAAGATGATTAGAAGTGATAATGGATTTGAGTTCTTACTTACATAATTTTATTTTTTTAACGGTATAACACATTAAAGAAGTTGTGTAGTCACTCCACATTAACATGGAAGAGTGAAGAAGATATGTAAAGATCTTTTTTAACAACAGTTAAATGAGATTCAATCATGTATTATACCCAATCTTAAACTAAACTCTAAAGCAAGTCAACAATGTGCACATCGATCCAATCATCCACCATAACATCATCAACTGCATCATCATTCAAAAATCATCTTCTCCTTCTTGACCATCACTTTATACAACATTAGGAAGCTCAAACTCACCTCATAACAAAATATCTTGATTCAACAACTTTCTCCACAATCCAATCATCATCAAAATCAACATCTTCAATGTTATACTCATGCAGTTTTCTTTCAACCTTTTTCTTCTCGAATTTGCTATTACATAAACAAGATCATTCATGGTATGTTGTTTCAATCGATTCCTTTTCTTGGTGTGAACCTAGTTAAACAATAACAAAGACATAAATTGATTTATTTAAAACAATACTAAAATTGACAGAAGGTAATTTTCAAAAGGAAAACATCCCATCTCAAAAGCACTCCAATTCCTCTCACAACCCAAGGAACTACAAGTTAAGCTAAAGACACGAACAACAAATTGTTGCAACTTAGGAAATTCATCACCATGTGATTCCCACCATTGGGACAGAGTTTTGTTCTTGAGTCCACCCGTAGCTACTTCATCACCAAATAATCTAGATTTACTCTTCAACCAATTTTCCCCCTTTAAGATTTGCATATTGAATATCCGTCTACGCCTTGGATGTGAACATCCCAACCAATGCCGACCTATTTTCTTTTAAGCACCTCAAAGACAAATTGTTGCAACTTAGGAAATTCATCACCATGTGATTCCCACCATTGGGACGGAGTTTTGTTCTTGAGTCCACCTGTAGCTACTTCATCACCAAATAATCTAGATTTACTCTTCAACCAATTTTCCCCTTTTAAGATTTGCATATTGAATATCCGTCTACGTCTTGGATGTGAACATCCCAACCAATGCCGACCTATTTTCTTTTAAGCACCTCAAAGACAAATGTTGGAAATGATGATATTAATGGAAGATTGTTGGAAATAATGATGAATTAATGAGAGCTAGTGTTGTTGTGAATTGAAAAATAAGGAAGTCTCACATATGAGGGATATCACACACTAGTAATGTTTATAAGGTGGAGATATGGAACTTGGGGTTTGCCCCAAGGGTACCCCAATTTTGTAAAGGAGGAAGAACACATGCAAAATTGACCACCACACACGCGCACCGTCGCCGCCGTCCATCTGGTCGGGTCTGGTTCGACTTATTCTAATCCATTTAGGGTTTCTAACCAATCTTTTGCATCCAATAAGTGGGTTTGTGTCATTGGATTAACATTTATGTCATTTTCGTCATCCTTCGGCTTATTCTAATCCATTTAGGGTTTTTAACCAATCTTGTGCATCCAATAAGTGCGTTTGTGTCATTGGTTTAACATTTAGGTCATTTTCTTCATCCAATATATTAAATGAATGATTGCGTTTTTATCTCTTTTTGATACGTTAATTACGTTTATAGAAGCTATGTCATCCTTGGTTGCAAATTTATGGCAAGAAGCTATAAACGATGAAATGGATTCTCTAGAGTCTAACAAGACCTGGCATTTAGTAGACTTGCCTCATGGTTGCAAACCAATAGGTTATAAAAGGATCCTGAAAAAGAAACTAAAACCCGATGGAATTGTTGATAAATACAAGGCACGCCTTGTAGCCAAAGGTTTTAGACAAAGAGAAAATATAGATTTCTTCGACACTTTTTTCACCAGTCACTAGAATAACATCCATTAGGGTGCTCATATCACTTGCACCTGTTCATAACCTGGTGATACACCAAATGGATGTTAAAACAGTCTTTTTAAATGGTGACTTGGAAGAAGAAATTTATATGGAACAACCTGAACGTTTTGTAATTCATGGACAAAATGACAAGGTCTGTAAGTTAGATAAGTCTCTGTATGGTCTTAAACAAGCTTCTAAGCAATGGCATGAAAATTTTGATAACTTGATTATGTCGAATGAGTTTAAAGTGAATGAAAGTGACAAATGTATTTATTACAAATCTATGGCATTTCCACTATCATATGTCTCTATGTAGACGACTTACTCATATTTGGTTCAAACATTCATGCTATAAATAATGTGAAATCATTGTTGAGTAACAACTTTGATATGAAAGACCTCGGAGAAGTGAGTGTAATCCTTGGAATTAAGATTACTAGGTCAGAAAAGGGAATTTCTTTGGATCAGTCTCACTATGTTGAAAAGATCCTAAAGAAATATAAATACTTTGACTGTAGACCTGCTTGCACACCATATGATCCAAGTTTGAAACTTTTCAAGAACACTGGTGAAGGTGTTAGACAAACTAAATATGCGAGTATCATTGACATCCTCAGGTATGCCACTAATTGTACTAGACCCGACATTGCCTACATCGTGGGATTGTTGTGCAGGTTTACTAGTAGACCTAGTATGGAGCATTGGCATGCTATCAAAAGAGTCATGAGATACCTAAAAAGGACTATGAGTCTCGAATTACACTATCAAAGATTTCTTGCCGTTCTTGAAGGATACAATGATGCTGACTGAAACACCTTATCAGATGACTCCAAAGCAACCAGTGGCTATATTTTCAGTATAGCCGGTGGTGTTGTATCTTGGAAATCAAAGAAACATACGATACTGGCACAGTCCACTATGGAGTCAGAAATGACAGCACTAGCTACTACTAGTGAAGAAACAAGCTGGTTGAGATGCTTGCTAGCTAAGATCCCTTTATCGGAAAAACCATTGCCAGTTGTGTTGATCCACTGCGATAGTACCACAGCTCTTGCAAAGATTGAGAATCGTTATTACAACGGTAAGAGACGACAAATACGTCATAAGCACAACACATTTAGAGAATTACTTTCTAAAGGAGCTGTTATAATGGATCATGTACGCACTGATGAAAATTTAGCAGATCCTTTGACGAAAGGATTAGCTAGAGAGAAAGTCTTAAATACATCCAAGAGGATGTGACTATTTCCTATAGATCAATGAGTCACTTATGATGGTAACCCGACCTAAAAGACTGGAGATCTCAAGAATTAGGTTCGATGGGTAATAACAAGTCTTAGTGATAAGAGATGAACATGCTATATTATATATAAGAGAAGCATGATTCCTGAAGCGATAAAAGGATAAGATAATAGAAAATCTTAATGAGATCTATACACTATGTGGAGTGGAGTACCTAGCTACATGAGTACTCTTGATAGACTCACCTATGTGAATGTGGAAGTGGGGCTGCTTCCTATTGAATTTTGAGGCAGAATTCCTAGAGTGTTCACTATACTGAGATACACGTGCAGGGCCATAAATGCACATGCTTTTGAGAATACACCCAAATGAAAAGGTTGTGTGTGGGTTTGATGTTAGAGATATAGTTCAAGACTACGAGTCACTCTTGTTGAATCTGAATCTTACTTGCTATGTAAAGGTTTAAGTCAAAAGACACCTTTGTTTATGCACAATCTTATAGAAGCGTTTGACGCTATTTCAGAAATCTTCTTTTTAAATTCAAGTGGGGGATAGTTGGAAATGATGATGATATTAATGGAAAATTGTTGGAAATAATGATGACATTAATGAGAGCTAGTGTTGTTGTGAATTGAAAAATAAGGAAGTTCCACATAGGAGGGATATCACACACTAGTAGTGTTTATAAGGTGGAGGTATGGAACTTGGGGTGTGCCCCAAGGGGTACCCCAATTTTGTAAAGGAGGAAGAACGCATGCAAAATTGAACACCAAACACGTGCGCGCGCGCACGTTGCCGCTGTTGCCCGTCCGCCCGGCTCGGCTGGGCCGGGCTTGGGCTTGGGCTAAGTGGTTATCTTTAGTTATATGAAAAATTAATAAATTATTTATTTATTTAATATTAAATGAATGCTTGCGTTTTTATCTCTTTTTGATACGTTAATTACGTAATTGCCCTCTACCGAGTCAACATTCAATATCTGATCCAGTCTTCCTTCCTGAATTTGTGCATCTGTGTGCCCGATCAAAACCCTAATCTTTGGTCTCACTCATCTGTTTTTGCCCGGTGAAAACCCTAAGTTTGGAGCGAAAGTTTCTAAGGTCAAAAACTTAGAGCGCACGTTCTAATGGATCCTTGGTTTTCACTGATCCAATTGCGGATTTCCTCTATAAATAGAGGGTTCTCCTCAGTTGGAAAATCACACCGAAAGCTCTCCGCATCTGAGGATTTTCCCCACTTCTCCCTTTTCTTTCTTACTTCTTCTTTTTCTTTCGAGTGGTCTTAGTACCATATTACAAGTGGCAGCCATCCGACTGCCATATTGAGGGTGTAATTCTAGAACGGTTTTCTACGGTGTAGTAGAACTCCCATACAATGTATTTAGGCTATTTTATCTTGAGGACTTCGTGGTTGATAGTCTGCCTTGCACAATTTGGGCAGTGCCTGTAACACCCCGGCCATTACCGTTACCGGCGATGCTACCTCACGGTCTTCTCGTCCCCCCTCACCACCCAGTGGAAATAACGAGTTTTTGCCTTCCGTGGGATTCGAGCCTAGTACTTAGGGGATAAGCACCGCCTGCACACAATCCCACTACCAATTGAGCCAGCAGCTCAATTGGTAGTGGGACTGTATGGAGGCGGTGCTTATCCCCTAGGTACCAGGCTCGAATCCCACGGAAGGCAAAAACTCGTTATTTCCACTGGGTGGTGAGGGGGGACGAGAAGACCGTGAGGTAGCATCGCCGGTAACGGTAATGGTCGGGGTGTTACAGTGCCACAAAATGTCTTAAAGAGAGCGACCTAGTCCGCGACTCAACCCAGTAATATTTTCGGTGGCATAAATTGATTTTTAAAAGTTTTTCGAAACTCAAAATTAACAACCAATATAATGTAGCAAATTGTGTCATGGCGAGTCTTATCAAATCACCGCCATTGGTAAATTGATGCAACAAAGAAATCAGACTAGTCCTACAGTAAATATAGGTGGTGATTTTCCTACTTCTTGCTATTGTATCTTTATGAAATGGTATATTGTTCTCAAAGTCTTCTAACATTAGATCTATGCAATGGGCAGCATAAGTGTTGGAATCAAGTTGGTTTTACATTTAGAGTTTTGATGTTAACAAAATTTAAAATAAGATTTGATGAAAGAAGATTCATGTTTTTGAAGAAAATATAAAATAAGATTTGATTCAAAATTTATAATTGAAGAAAATCTTAAATAAGATTTGATTCAAAATTATAATTGATGAAAATCTAAAATAAGATTTGATTCAAATTTATAATTGAAGAAAATCTTTGACCAAGTTGAAAAGAAAATATGGTCAAGATTTGAAGAAGATTAGAAGAATATTTGAAGAAGATTTGAAGAATATTTTGAGAAGATTTGAAGAATATTTGATCAACATTTAATTGAAGATTTGAAGAATATTTGATCAACATTTAATGAAGATTTGAAGAATATTTGATCTACATTTAATGATGATTTGAAGAATATTTGATCAACATTTAATGAAGATTTGAAGAATATTTGGTATGAAGAATTTACAAAGTCAATCTATACAAAATTGGAACAGAATCATTCTGAAGAATTTACAAAGTCAATCTACACAAAATAGGAACAAAATCAATTTGAAGAATTTACAAACTCAATCTAAACAAGATACAATTCAGAATTAAATAAGGACTAAATTGAAGCCCAAATTTTCACTATAAATAGACACTCAAGGCTGAAGGAGAAAAGCATCGAAAAGCAGAAAAGAGTAACTCAAGCTCAAAGTTCTCAATTCATCTTAGAGTTCAAAGAGAGAAATACTTGTTCAGGTTAGAAATATTTTTGAGTGTTATTTTCTTAAAGTGTGAGAGTTATTATTATTATCAGCTTTGTTAGAAGCAACTACTCAAGTTTCAATTTCTTGTATCCAACCCGATAGTGGTTTAGTTCCTTCTTCAATCTGGGATCGTCAGGTTGTTAGGAGAAGACTTGGCTCGTAGGGTCAAGGTGGTTAGTTCCTCAAAAGTCTGGGGTTGTCAGGCTATTTGGGAAGACTGACTTGAACGGCCAGGTGCTTTGTAATTCAAGGTTTTTGAATTAGTGGATTAAAGCCTTCTGAATGAGGGGACTGGATGTAGCCAAGTTAGTGGTGAACCAGGATAATTCTACGCGTCAAATTATTTATGCTTTTATTGCTTACTGCCTCTAAATTCGATTGCTTCTACTCCAAGTAAGTCACCAAAACCAAACTAATTTTTAATTATTTATAAATTATCAAAAAGTTATCAACTTTGTGCAAACACAATTCAACCCCCCTTCTCGTGTTCGCACCTTCAATAAGGTGTCTAATAAAGATTCTTTCTCTTTGCCTCTTCGTCTGCCTTGTAATTTGATGCGTTATCAATAACAATTTGGATAAGATTTTCTTCGCCAACTTCCTCCACAATTTCATCCATCATTTGAAAAAATTTGTTGGCTGTCTTAGAGATGTGAGAAGCATTAACTGACCTCAAAAAGAATGTACCCTTCGGACTAATCATCGAAAAATTCAAGATAGTCATCCTTCTTCTATAGGTCCATTCTGTTAGAACCAAGTTGGTTTGAAGAACTATGATCCTTACTTGTTTTGATGATAACAAAATCAGTTTGTGGGAACAATTTAATGCATTAACATTTTGATGAAGTGTACGGGTCTCAGATCAAGTGAATTATTTAGATTTTTATGTCATATTCTTTGGTGATTGAACTAAGACAAAAGAACAACAAGACTCCGCTTCACTTCTTTGTCTAATTCTGATGCAAGCGCTCTAACATGCGCCTTTAGTGATGCGAGCGACGCTTTGTCTTGGTTGACTCTGATAACGCAAGCAATGCTCTGGCTCTGGTGACTATGAAAATACATAATATGTCCTGTTTCAGTTGCCCCTGCTAAACGCAGTTATGCTATGTTCATTTGCCTCTGATTAAGTTTGACAAGCAAGTGATCATCTGCCTCTGATAATCACATAATCACTTCAAGCATATGACCGTATGACTCTAATTTATGTTGTATGATATGATGGAAGTCAACGTTTTAAAGAAGATAAAGCATTTGTCCATCATTCGATGAACATCTTGAATCCACTACTTCTTTGAAGATTTTAAGAGATGTTTTGATCATCATATTCTATGTTTCCCAACCGTTTTAACAAGATACGCTAAATCGATTATAAGATCCATTTTGGAAAGTTTCTATGGTAAATTAATCTCAAAAGATACGATACGAAACTTCATGAATTATGTTGATTTCTTGTTATCAGCACAATAGCCAGAAACTCTAATTGATGTCTATAAAAGGACATGCATTCATCACTGGAAGTACAAGAAACGCACAAGCTATAAACACATATGCACTCTTGCTTGTAATCATTCTTTTTCGCATTAGTATTGAGAAAAGGTTTTGAAAAAACAAATTTGTAAGCAATCCCCTGCAAGAGCTAATTGAGAAAAACCCAAACGTTTTCTTTTGTAACCTAGCGCAGTAGTGAATGCCTTCCTCGACAGCTTTACTGTACTAAGCTAGAAAGTTGAGAAGATTGAACACAATCAATGTGACTAGTAGCTGTTCAAGTGTAAGTTTGATTCCATGGTGAATTAGTGGATTAAATCTGTCAAGTTGAAGGGACTAGACGTAGTTATCGTGTTGGCAGTGAACCAGGATAAATCAGTTGCGTATTTTTGCTATGATTTTATTTATCTACTCTGCTTTCTTTACTTTAGTTTAGCCACACGAATAAGATTTTAATCACTAAACACAATTCAAACCCCCTTTCTTGTGTTTCTACTTTGCACATGTTTACATATAAGAGCAACACATATCAGAAAATCACTAAACTCACATAACTTGCAAGAAAATTAATCATATATAAGATAAATTGAATTTTAAGCAACTAAAGAAAGAGGTAACATTCAATTCATCAGAGGCAGAGCATACGTATTTAACCAGTAGGTTTATTTTACCAAAGGCAGAGGCGCATGGGGATTCCACCATCACTCATTAATAAATTTAATGTTTAAATTGTTTTTATAAAGTTAAATATGTCTTCAGCAAGGGGTTTTGTAAAAATGTTTGCTCATTGATGATTAGTATCAACGAATTTAATGCATAAAAATACTCTTATGGACATAGTCTCTTGTGAAGTGATGTTTAATCTCTACGTTTTTTCCTTTGAATGTAAAATAAGATTTTTGGTTAAACATATAGCAAAAGTAATATCACAGAAGACATGAAGGTTACTCTCATTAATTTTGAATTCTTCTAGTTGATGTTTCATCCACAATAGTTGAGTGTTGCAGCTAGCTACTGAAATATATTCTGCTTCAGCAGTAGATAGGACAATGGTTCATTGTCTTTTACTTGACTAGGAGATCATATTTTCTCTAAGGAATGTACAACTACCACATGTGCTTTTCCTTTCTAGTTTATCTCCAGCATCACAGAAACCTACTAACCTGTACTTAGAGGATGACTTATAACACATACCAAGATTAGTAGTGCCCTTTAGATATCTAAAGATCCTTTTAGCAATAGTTAAATGAGATTCTTTAAGGTCAGACTGAAATTTTGTACACACATACATTAAACAAAATATCAGGTCTAGATGCAGTTAAGTAAAGAAGAGAGCCAATCGTCCCTTTGTATATCTATTGGTCCACATTTTATTTGATTCATCCTTATCGAGAGAACCTGTGAGATGCATAGGTGTAAGCATGTGTTTGCATTCTTCCATCTTAAATTTCTTAAGCAAGTTCTCTAGTATATTTGGTTTAATGAATGAATACTCCAAGAAAGAATTTTAATTCTCCTATCATGCTCATCTCAAATTCATTTTGCATTAACTTAGAAAACTCATGACAAAGTTTACCATTAGTAGAACCAAATATTATATCATCAACATATACTTGGACTGTGAGAAGGTCATTCTTAGGTAATTTTCTAAACAAAGCAGTGTCAATCTGACCTATCTCAAAATCATTTTTCAATAGAAAGTTGCTTAGTATGTCATACCAATCTCTTGGAGTCTGTTTCAGACCATACAAAGATTTCTTTAGTTTGAAAACATGGTCTGGAAATTCATTATCCTCAAAGCTAGGAGTTTTTTAACATATACTTCTTCATTTATATAACCATTTGGTTATGAACTTTCCACGTCCATTTGATATAAGACAATTTTATTAAAAACTACAAATGAAAGTAAAAGCCTAATTGCTTCACACCTTGCCACAGGAGCAAAAGTTTCAATATAATCAATAACTTCCTACTGACTATAGCCTTGAGCTATGAGTCTAGCTTTATTTCTTACTACTTCACCTGTCTCGTTTAACTTGTTTCTGAAGACGAACTTGATTCCATTCGGTTTCTTTTCTTTGGGCTTGGGTACACGATCTCATACATCATTTCTCGTGAATTGATCTAGTTCTTCTTGAATGGCCATAATCCATCCATTATCCGATAAAGCTTCGTCTATTGTTGCAGACTCGATTTCAGACAGAAGCCCGAACATTGATGTTTCTTTATAAGCAGATCTGGTGTTCATAGGATCATTTAAATTTCCAATGATAAAAAAGTTTGGATGTAAAGATTTGTATTTCCATCCAAGTTTAGGTTCCTAATGACTTTTACTTGTAGATAGTTTGTTATTATGTTTCCTTGACAATAAATCAAAGGAAGCAAAATCTTTATTTGGTACCTCTGATATTTGTAAATCTGCAAAATCTTCATCGAGCTTTGACTTTTTATGGTCAAGCTTATTGTCATCAAATTTGACATGGATTGATTCCTCTATATTCATTGTCTCTTTATTGTATACTCTAAAGCCTTTAGACCTTTTAGAGTATCATAAAAAGATGCACTTTTGAGATCGTGAATAAACTTGTCAAGATTCCCTTAGGTGTTCAAAATATAACATATGCAACCAAATTGATGAAAATAAGAAATGTCAGTTTTTATTAATATGCACAGTACATAAGGTGTCTTATTGAGAATAAGTCTTATATAGATTCTATTCTGAATATAACATGAAGTGTTATTTGCCTCTGCCCAAAAATACTTGGCAACATTCATTTCATGAATCATGGTGCGGGCCATTTCCTGAAGATATCTATTTTTCCTTTCTACAACACCATTTTGCTGGGGCGTTCTAGGAGAAGATTTTTTTTTTTTTTTGTAGAATTTCATTCTCTTCAGAAAAGTTTTCAAAAGGTTTATTTTCAAATTCACCACCATGAATAGTTTAAACCTTTTTCATTTTTCACTTGTTTGCAAAAGATAGTGACTCATCCTTGTGTTTAAGGAACTTTACCGATGTCCACCTATAATAGTCATCAACAATAATTAGCCCATACTTTTAACCACTAGCAGATGCAATTTTTACTCGAACAAATAAATCAATGTGTAAAAGTTGAAGTGGTCTAGAAGTTGAAATAATACTCTTTGAAGCAAATGATGATTTAGTTTGTTTCCCTTTCTCACATACCTCACAAAGAACATCTGATTCAAATCTTAGATTTGGCAAACCTTTGACTAGGTCAAGTTTTTTCAATTTTGAGATTAATCTCAAGTTGGCATATCACAACCTTTTGTGTCAGATCAGTTGTTCTTTATTCACTAACACGTGACACTTTACTTTTTGTTTTTCCAAATCTGATAAATTTATTTTGTAAATATTTTTTTCCTTTGACCAATAAAAAGTATAGATACATCTGTTTGACTAATTGCTTTACATGACTTTTGATTGAAGACAACATCATAACCACCATCACCTAATATGCCACACCCTATGATATTATCCTTCTTATTTCCTCCAAATCCTCTTTCCTTGAGGATCAGGTTTTGGAACATAGAGTTTCTCCTATCGTGTGTCGTGAGCATCCACTGTCCATGTATCATGACTGGTGTTTCAACTTTGTTGCTAAGGATATTTGCAAGGTATATTATTTTGTTCTTAGGTACCCACATTTGATTGGGTCCTGATTTGTTAGTTATGAAACGTGTCTTGTCTTTCCATGTTTTCAACATAAGATAAGTTCTATTTTTATGACCTTTCTTTAAGAAATATAAGCAAGTAGTTTTTGGAAAGTTAAACTTTGGAGTTTCCTTTGGTTCCTCAAAGCCAATGTCTTTTTTTTTTGGTGTGTTTTTGCTAACACTATAGACCATGGAAGCTTGTTTGATTATGTCCATACCATTCGCTAGAAAATATTGAAAGACCTTTTCATACTTAACATAAATACATACACTTACTTATGAGGTTTTTGAGATATTATCCTTCATAGTTAGGTTGTCCTTTTGTATGTCTTCAAAATCATTTTCAAGGGCATCATGCTTATCTATTAAGATGGGATTAGCTTTTCTGAGGGTTTTTTAGTTTTGAAGAGACATTATGATTCTTGTTCAGAAACTCATTTATTATACTTATAAGTTTATTGTGAGATACAATTTCTATTTTTTCTATCATGGGTGTTGATCTTTTAATCCAATCTTAATAATAATCATGTTCATACTTGGATATCAAATAATATACCGAAAGATGGATTTGCTATCTGACCCCTAAGATTGGGCAAAAGAATCAAATCATGAAAATAGATTTTGGTTATGTTGAAATCATGAAAGATATATTCTCTTAAAGGATTTTGCTAATACATCAATCATGAAAATAGGTTAGTTATTAGTTTAAAATACACTTTTGCTATTTGAAAGAAGACATTAGTTATAATTGTTTATCTGATTTTTAAGAGTTTAACACCCATAACTTAGAGAAGACTAGTTTTATTGTATCCATCATTGTGAAAAGCTATTGTTCTTGAGTTTGGAAAATTGTTTCAAAATCAATTTATGCCACCAAAGATATTACTGGGTTGAGTTGCAGACTAGGTCGCGCTCTTTAAGACGTTTCGCGGCACTGCCCAAATTGTGCAAGACAGACTATCAACCACGAAGTCCCTAGGATAAAACAGCCCAGATACACTGTATCTGAGTTCCACTGCACAGTAGAAAACCGTTCTAGAATTAAACCCTCAATATGACGGTTAAAGTCACTCTCAATATGACGATTAAAGTCACTCGCAATATGGTACTATGACCACTCATAAATCAAAAGGATTACGACACAAAAAAACCGCTCTAAAAGACTACGGCACAAAAATCGCTCATAGTGGTATTAGGACCACTAAAAAATCGACGGAACTACGACATAAAAGCGCTCTAAAAATCGAAGGGACAACGGTACAAAACCGCTCATAAATATCGAAAGGACAGAAAGAAATGGGAGACGTGGCTCGGAAATAAGTCGAGTAGAATAGAAAAACGAGAAAAGAGAAAGTTGAGAAATGCATCCAACTTTGGTGTACTTTTCACAAGAGTTTGATACTCATTATATAGTGATGGAAGCAAACCCACTTATGGTTTCTATCCAATGTGGGGCTTTAGTATTTATAGAGTTGAAAACTACTCAAAATATGAGAGTTTTCTAATGTGGGACTTCAACAATTTTTAAATTCACACATTAATATACTCTATATTCCAACAAAAACTACAATCCCAAGGCTTTATTTTTAGTTCAGATTCAATCTGGATCATTGCACATGTTCATCAAACCTCTAAGAACGATTGCCACTGATCTGAAGTGATGTCTAAGGAGTATAAATACTTCTTAATTTCAGATTTAACTTAAGAACTGTTACATCAATCTTAGAGCAATTTTGAACAACTTTCTGAAATATTTTGTGAATTATTCAAAGTTATACTTTCATATTTCAAGTACATGTTCTACATTGTCATATCATTGAGAAAGATTCTCTGTTGTACTTGAAATTATATTAGACTGTTATCATTGTACAAGAAAGCATCAACTGTAATATTGTATTGATTTCAGTCAAAATCATTGTTTTAAAACCATTCAATTATTGTGTAAATTGAGGAAAGTGGTGTACTTTCTTCAAGTGGTGTAAACTAGGATAGTGGTGTACTATCTTAGGCAGATTGTTAGAAGTCTGTAACAGAAGTCTTATAGTTAGACTTGTACGTGTTCTAACAATAGTGGAAAATCTCTTGTTGTGTGCAAGAGGATTGGATGTACCCTTGGTTGAAAGGGGAACCAGGATGAATTCCTCTGTTCTTTATTTTTCTGCCATTTATATTTTACCATATTCTAAATCATAGTCAGAAAAATAATCTACTAAGTCTCTAAAAACCAGAAAATTTCTAAACATCTAATTCACCCCCTTTTAGTTGCGCCTCTGTAATAACAAATTTTAATCAAAAATCATTATCAACACTTACCATTTTAGCTAATCATCATAGTAAAGAGAGATTGGTATTCATAAAAAAGTCAACGATAATTTTTACTACGTGATAATACTGTGCACTTGCGTTCCTATCAAGTTTTTGGCGTCGTTGTTGGGGACTTTGCTTTTGATATTAATTCTCTTTTCTTGTGTCGATCAGACACAAATTTTTTATTTTATTTTATTTTTCTATCACTGGTTTTTCTCTCTTTGAATGCGAAGAATCTGAAGTCTTGGGAATATTGTCGAACCAATACCCGAGATAGAAAGATTATTTCCATAGGAAAAGAAGAGAGAAAAAAAATTTATGAACAAGAAAAATATTTAAAAATGGTTGAAAATAGAACCTTGAACGAATATGCCTCTTCCAATACTACGGGACCACATTCGAGTATTGCGCGCCCGACGGTAGAGGCTAACAATTTTGAATTTAAAGCTTCGTTGCTATCCATGGTACAACAAAACCAATACTCTGGTACTCCAACTGATGATCCAAACCTCCATTTGTCTATTTTTTTAGAGTATTGTGATACTTTGAAAATGAATGGAGTGACTAATGACGCCATTAGACAAAGGCTTTTCCCTTTTTCATTAAGGGAGAAAGCTAGAGTTTGGCTACATTTATTGCCTTATGAATCCATTACCACATGGGATCAGTTAAAATAAGCATTCCTTGCTAGGTATTTTCCACCAAGCAAAACTGCAAAATTGAGAAATCAAATCACAAGTTTTTCTCAAAAAGATGGAGAATCGCTCTATGAAGCTTGTGAGTGCTTCAAGGAGATGCTGAGATTGTGCCCTCATCATGGGTTCGAGAGATGGCTAATTGTCCATACATTTTATAATGGACTCTCATACACTACAAATGCCAGTAGATGTTGCTACAGGAGGAGTGCTGATGAACAAGAACATAGAAGAAACCTATACTCTAATTGAAGACATGACACATAACCACTACCAACGGTCAAGTGACTGATCTTCTCAGAAGAAAGGAGGCAGGTATGACGTTGATGCATTAGATCATATTGCTCTTAAGGTTGATATGTTCCAATTCATGAAGATTTTTTTCTCACCCCCAAGTCTTCTAAAAAACTCTCAAATTTTGTTTGGATTGATTGATCCAAAGGCGTATTTTACATGTCCGGATTGGGCAATCCGAAGTGTATGTTTGTGTAGTTAAAAACATTAGGGGGTGGGAGAAGAAGCACTCTTTGAATGGCTGCCCTGGAAATCAATTGAACCTTATTTACATTTTAAGAATTATTTTTGGTGAAAAATGCTCAAAAAAAAGTTGGAGTTAATTGGGCTAAAATGTGTTCCTCGCCCAACTTAGGTCCAACCCGGTTTAACTAAACCGAAAAACCACCCAATTCAAAACTCGAAAACCGACTAACTCATTTTTAAAAACAGTTGAAATTAGGCATTTAATTTCCAACTGCAGTTTGAGTCGGTTAGGGTGTTTGGATCCGAACCCAACTGATAATCCAACTGATTTTGGTTATTTTAATCTTTTTCCCCCCAACTAATAGGCGTCTCAAAAATCTAAGATATAATTGATCATTATTTTTCAATTTTACCTTAGATATAATTAAAATGTTTTGTTTTTATGAGATCATTTAGAGTAGAGTAATTATTCTTTTTTGCATTGAAAAAAAATGAGAATCTGTTAAAAATAATAATAAAATAAGGGTATTTTGAGACAAATATGCACTAATTAAATGATTCTTTAATTTGTGTGCAAAAACTTTAAAACACTGGAATGGAGGGAGTAGCCCTAACATGAATGAATGGCCAATTTTTACCATAGCATTTGATTTGATGGTGTAATATGCTTCTTTCAACAACAATCTATGGGATCAAGATCAACTCCTACCAATATCATTTTACAAATTTTATACTTTTCTTCCCTCTTACTAATACAAAGATTTGTGGCCCAAATGAACATCCATATGGATAATCTAATGAAAATTAGAGGTCAAAAGAAAATGTTAACAAGAATTAGGAAACCTACCCTGCCCTTTTGCTATCATATTACCAATACAAATATGGATGCCACTTAAAAAAATTAAAAGAAGAAAAAAATGGGAGTGTGGTGGATTTACAACATGGTGTTTTAATCAGCAGTTGCTGCATTGAGGACTAACAATAATCATGTAAAAATTGGAAGTCTGCCTTCTCAAGTAGTTCTTCAGGAGGTTTTACTTTTGGAATTGTCTTATCTTGATGTGAATGAGAAATCTCTTCAACAATAATAGGAAGACTGCATTTACAAAACATTGAAAGATTAAAATTTCAGTTTCCAATTAAAATAAGGTAGATTTTAGGATGGAGAAGTGTCGAATTTGGTCTACGGTGGAATGATGTTTGAAAATCGTTCAAAACCCTAACAATGAACGATTGATGTTGATCCTCATAAGTAAAAGCTCATGGTATTAATCGTCCACATAATTGAGACGGTGACCCAATCGGTGTTGGTTTGGTGAAAAACAAGAAAAACGAATATTAAAGCTTCGAAACTCAACTTGTATCAATTTTATCTTGTTTACATTGAATCAACACCGATCAGGTCACTTTCTTAACCGTAAGGACGTAGAGGACCCTAAGCTTCTACTTAAAGGTGGCGACAATTTAAACGATTTTCAAGTATCGATCCATCGTAGACCACACGCGGCAATTCCCCACTGTAGCAATTGCCTTAATATAAAGTTTATTTCTCATGTGTACATGTATATGTGTGTATCACATGAAGTTTACCTTGAATTATCTTCCACCAAGAAATATTTGTCATCATCAACTACATCGTCTGTCATTAGCAGCTTTAATCTAGTAGTGACCTGCAGAAGTATATAGCAGTAATTTCAATAATTAAGTATTCAGAGAAAAAAGAGATTTTTTTTTTTACTTTTATCATTTTCTGCAACTTACTTCTGATGATACACTTTTGGTATTATCATTTTCATCCCAATATAGTGTACATATTCTATAAAGCTGTTGAGAACTCAGGACCTGAATTCAGCATATATAGATGTTAGAAAAACATTAAACCAACTAGTTATGTATATCATTATATATTTATTTTAATATACAGTGCATATAATGTCCTGCCTATGTAAGCATATTAAAACAAGTTGAAGTTCAGCTCTTGTTTCACATACTCGAGATTTAGAAAAAGTTAAAGATGCAAGTATTTGTTAGATTTATAATGAGTTCATGTTTAGATTTATCTTACAAATATGTTAATGTATTCAAAACATTAGTTTACACCTATTATTATCATTCACTCATATTAGAGGAAAACACTTACAGGGCAGATGTCATTTGTAAGATCATCATAGGATAGTTCATCCTTCTCTAGAGCAACCTGGAGGAATTATTGCAACCAAATTAAGATGGGAGAGAAATGCGTGCTCGAGAATTTTGGAAATTTCTTGTATTGCATTCTAAATTTATAGTATACTAGTAAAGATCTCATGCTCTTGAACGGATCTTGGAAAAAAATGTAGAATAATAACAAAATACCAAGGTAGTGTGTCCTTTTTTATTTGAGCTTATCTACTAGTATAAGCACTTGTGACATTCTTTCGGAGAGCTTATAGAAGCAACTTATGACTTGTTTATAAGTTGTTTTCAGCTTATTTTCACAACCTATCTAAGATAGCTTATGAAAACAACTTATAACCTATATGAAAACAATTTGACCTTATTTACCTTTTGACATAGAAATAGCTTATACATATGCACTTATCACTTATATGTTAAGTGCTTATGCTACAAGTGCTTAAATAAATTGTTAATCCAAAAAAAAAAAAAGATTAACTAGTCATCACACTATGATATCTATCTATAAAGAAGAATAGTTTGAAGCAGAAGTGATAGGCATACCAAGAATCTAACTGCTTGTTTTGAATGGTTAAGTTCATCCAAAGATGTGCCAGCATACTGTAACAGAAAGAATTTCATTGTTCACATAATGCATTTGGCTTCAATATACCAATGAAAGTTTAGAAAAGTATGAAGATAGTGTATACCTCATCCGTTACTTCACTACACCATAGTTCTAGTTCAGCTAACCCTGATTTTATATATTCTCCATGGTTGAATGTGCAGCATTCTCTATGCAATAGAAGGCTGGAGAACATATAATTCCCAACACATAAGTCAACATAGATGCTTATAGTAAATCTTTTCACATAAAAGTTGCCAAGACTCTGTTTGGCAAGGAAAAACTACTAGCTTATAGTGTATAAGTTCGTACGGAAAATAAGATTGTTTGATAACAGTAGTTCTCTATTAGTTTATAACATTTTTTGCTAGCTTATAGTGTTTTTTCAGATGCTACTCCAAGTAACATTTGAACTTATAGCTATAGCGTATCACTTTTTCTTATTTTTTAACCGCTAAATTTATCAAACATTTCAAATTCAATTTGTTAGTTTATCTGCTATAAACTAGTTTTTCCTGACATTCGGTACTTTTTACCAAACAGAGTCCAAATGAAACAAGAGACTTACCTATTAAAGATTGCTGCATTGATGTATTGAAAAGTCTGATTAAATATTTTTTGAATTAAAATGGGAGGCACCTGAGACAAAACACAAAAATTTTCGTTTGCTTTATAACTTAATAACGAAAAAACAGGACTTAAAACACAAGGAATGTAAAGATACTGATTCACTACACTATCAAACCTTCACATACATAATTTTCTTTTAGAATATTGAGAAATCTATTAAGGCATTCAATAATGTTGAGCCATGAACCAGCTGGTTTGCCGTTGTCGTTTCGCGTTCTGTGCTCCTGAAGTCGTAATAAATATGTAAGTGGAATAAAAGAGTAATGTCACTAACAAAGTCAACAAGACACAAATGCTGAAGAAATATTCAAGCCAACCATGATTTCCAATTTTTCTTTTTGCTTAAAAGAAGAGATAAAAAAAAGAATATATCAAAACAACAACGCCGCTTCAAAAGAAAACAGATATGAAAAAATACAAACAAAGAACGCACGAGATTTGATCCCGAGATTCAACCAATTGGGTCCATGTGTTCAACGATATTTTGCTGAACATTGATATCATACACATGGAAATACATAAAAGAAACACTTGGTAAAATATATAACCAACCATCATACCTGAATGCAAGAAGAAAGCAGAGGAGACAAATCTTTCTTCATATTTTCTCGAACGATTCCATATATCTTTTCCACATAAGCTGCAAGCTGTTGCTTGAAGAGCAAAGCTGGATACTTTGCATCAACTTGATTTATTACATCAAATGCACTACTTGAAAGACTATTGGATGAGCGGAAACTCTGAGAAACAAAATTGTATTTCATATTTGAGTTTAATTTCATTCATTATACGTAACTATAATCATTGATTACGATATGAGGCACAGATCATTAATAAGTATTTAGACTGATACCATATTGTTTTTTTTTTATAAGAGCCATATTAAAAATGCATGAACTATGCTTAATACTATTAAAGGACAAGTATATTTTTTTCCTCTTAAATTGACGATTGTTATTTTAGATCAAGGTGTGTGATAGAAATGTTACTGAATTACCAAAGGGAGTTTCTTGATTTCATAGACCATTCAACGATATTTTTCTTTTCTTTCATTTTCTTTGCAATTTATTGCTAATGAAGTTTAGACATTACAAAGTAAAATGCATACAATAGAAGATGTTATGGATAATTAGGAGGCATACACATCCTACTACTTAAAATCTTTCAATTATTGATCATATAATGTGGAAACATTGCATTGACTCATCAATACAATGACCATTGACTAAGTAGAATCTATAAACTAAACAATTATACATAAAGAATATATTAATATGCAATTGACCCAAAAGTTCACGTGGAACTTATGTTCAACACATGTTGAATTAGATAGTTATAATTAAACTCAGTACCTGGGCCATCCTCCCAAAAAATGATGTTGGAGTGGGTGGTTTTCGTGCTGGTACTCGTAGACATCGCTGAAGGTGGAAAAACAAAGCAGATGTATTGGACAACCAATAAGCCATACAGTTGTTATTATCTTGATCCTGAAAAAATATTGCATGTAATACCATGTGAGACTTTGTGAATGTAAGAATAGAAAATCTAAGGACACAAAAATAAAGAATTTAGTACTTTCATTGAAAAAGAAAGAACTCATTCTAAAAGATATGAAAGTATAAATTGAAGTGTTTTATCACTACATCATTGAACAAGTAGCTTCAAATAATTTTCCGTGCTAAAATTCTCATTCTCAATTTCATAGCGAAATTTTAGTCTACACTTTTCAAACAAATTCCAAAATTTGATATGCTTTGATTTGATCTCCAATAAAGACAATAAATTGTTTGAGTAAACAGCAAGTTACCTCTATGGCAGAACCGATTATCTGAATAAGACGATCAAATATACTTGTTTTATCTGCTTCAAAAGATTTCCAATGTAGCAAACAATTATAAAGTGTAAATGCTGCAACAGGTTTCCCTTCAGAGAATCCAAGATCGTTTGTCACACATTTGAAAAGTGTATCTACACTTTCCTACACCCAAACAAAGCATCAAAAGGGTAATTTAGCTAAAAGCTGTGGAAGTATAATAAATGTAACTTCAATATATTAAAAAGGTTTAAATATATTTTGTTCTCCGCAAATATACTCTTTTTTACTTTTAGTCTCTATATTTGTTTTTTGTTTTTAGTCCTTGCAAATGTACACATTCTTTTACTTTTGGGACTTGTTTTATTTTAGTCCTGGAAATATTTGCTTATGTTGGAAATCATTTTGTAATATGTAGAATATTTGATTTTAGTCCCTCCAGTATGAGCTACATAAGGACTAAAATTAATATTACACACATACTACATGAACCAATTCCAATATGAACAATGTATTTATAGGAAATAAAACAAAATAGCAAGGACCAAAAGTAAAAAAAATGTATATTTTCAACTTTGCAAGTACTGAAAACAAAAAAAGTTTTTTACATGGACTAAAAACAAAAAATAGTATATTTAGAAGGACCAAAAATATATACAAACTTATTTAAAATCAACAATTGTTTTGCTAGAGAATACTTGATGTCTCTCCAGGTGAGATCTCCTCACAGATTCTGAACCAAGTGTTTTTACTGTTGTAGAGATCATTGGTACCTATAGAAAATTGACTTTTGTTCAAAACCATGGCAAAGGATATGCAAGAAACATTTTTTTTTCTCTTGATAGTAAATACAAAAATGATATAAATTACAAGGAATGAAAAGGGGATTTGAATTCTAAAAACAGTTTATTACCTGATGACCATTTTCCAAAGGCTGTGTAGTAGCAAAAGGAGAAAAATAAATTAATATAAATCTCCAATTAAGGTAAAAAGGATGATAGTACTATGAGACTGTTGAGACTTGAGACAGATAATTATTTATTCACATCACTCATTAACTTGTTTTAATTGAAACTTTCCAAACTGTCCTTAATTATATATGAAGAAACAACTAACAATGTAACTACTTAGGACCAGACTTAAATGATTAATTATTTAATTGAGCATAATTTTAAAAATATCAATTGAAAGTAACTGGTGGGAGTTGTGGATATATAATTAAGAGTAACAATAGCCTCATATAATAAACAATATTTTTTATTTATTTACCGGAATTACAGGAGGCACTGACTTTTCTGACATTCTCTTGGACGATGAACTCAACAGCGCTTGCTGCCGAAAAATTTGATTCTCAGATTCCATATCAGAAAGTTTTTCTTCAAGCCTGGTATGAAACAATGGTAACATATCAAACCAATTAAAACACAATATGCATTTTAATGCAATCTTGCAATAGCAGACACAAAATCTGTTGTAAGAACCTTTGCATATATGTCTTTAGCTCAATTATCTTTGATTCTGTCTCTATAATTTGATTCATTCGCTCCTCGCTAATCTTGCTACTTTCTTCATACTTCTTTTCTGTCTCATCAATTTTCTTTTCCAATGAATTAACCAGACTCTGCAAAGTATCATAAGCAATACTGATAAATAATTATTGATATAACGACGAATTGAGAGAAATAAATTTCCAATCCTTGGCCTAATTTATACCTTAAAATGTTCTTTTTCTTCAGTAAGTTTATTAATCACTTCATTGTCAGTAAAATTAGCAGGAAACTCTTTTTCAGTTTTTTTTTCCAATGAATCAACCATCTCCTGTAAAGCACCGAAAGTAACAATAATTTTGGATACTTTGACACGTCTTGTTTCATAGATTTTCCAAACACTTTTTATGTAATGCTTACCTTGAGTTGTTCATTTTCTTCACTAAGCTTATAAATCAGTTCATTGTCAGTAACAATCTCATGAAGCTCCTCTTTAGTTTTCTTTTCCAATGAATGTACAAGCTCCTGCAAAGCACCAAAATCAACGATAATTTCGAATACTACGACACATCTTGATGCATAAATTTTCCAAACAGTTTCTATGTAATTCTTACCTTGAGTTTTTCATTTTCTGCAGTAAGCTTATTGACCAATTCATTGTCAACAACATGATTTTCCTGTATTGTTGGAGATTGCTCAGCTACTTTCATGGCAGCGTCACGTTCCTCAATGAGTTTCGCCTTAGTTTCTTCGAACTTAAGCTCCATCTCTTCCAAAGCACATTGTAATTTTTCATTTTCCTGTGTCTTGGCTTCCTCAATATCACAATGAACCAAAACAGTTAGAATGTCAGTAAAATAATATAATCGAAACAACACTTTTAGAAGTAAAAGAACCAAATTGACATTAGTATACTTGAGCAACTTAGGGTATGTTTACTTTCTAACAACATTTTAGGTTTTCATTTTCAATTTTTAGTTTATATGTAGGTGGACGGAATGCATTTGGTAATGAAATTTTGGTTTTAATTGTAATAGAGAGGTAATGGAAGCAAACTAGAGATAATGTTTTTCCGAAAACACTGAAAACAATGTTTTGAAATTTTTTAGAATTTTCAAAATTATTAAATCTATTTTTAAAATACATTATAAAAAATTTACATAATGCCTTCTCTAATGTTTATTTTGTCGGTGGAAATAGAAACAGGAAACACCTAAAGTAATCGGTTCCTTAATTTCATACTTTGGCATTTTCATCTACTACGAATAAATAAATTACCCTCATTCTCTTCTCGTTTTCTAGACACAAAGTTAGTTCCTCAACTTGCTTTTCCAGGATGACTTTTGCAGCTTCTAGGGCCTTGGATTCCTTAGCAGCCTACATGAATTTAAAATTTAAATATATTTCCAAAAATGAAAACAAATAACAGAAGATGATATAATATTCACATTTAGGAAACATATAGCACTACAAGTTTGACATAATGGAGGGAGAAAATAACACACTTTTCATGAAATCATTTTTCACAGATACATTTTGTTATTAGTTAGTATAAAAATTGAATTTTGAAAGAATTATTTTATCTAAGCTGAAGCAGTACAATAATAGTGTGATATAAAGAATTTTTCCAACACTTGAAATGGGCAAAAAGTCAAATAACACTAACAGTTGCAACAAATAACACTTGTAATATCTAAAATAAACATAAAAATGCTCAAAAATGTCAATTACTTCTGAAATAAGGAAAATAACAGAAGCTTGTTTATGTAGGAAGAATTAAGAAAATTAAACAACAGGAGAAGATGAAACACCATTTTAAGCTTTCGAAGTTCTCGACGTGCACTTGTTCTCCTCCAGGAACACTGTACAGAGATTGTTGCTTTCTTCAAACTTTGGAAATATGAATGAGCTAAATAACATCTGTAGTGACCCTATGATTGAAAAAAAACACACATTAATTTAAGCATACTTTATGCATAACAATTCACCAAATATAAATATATGATGGCATTTAAATAATAAAAAATTATATTTCAACACAAATTTGAAAAAAAAATTGGATAGTTAATTACGTTTAGTAGATGGCTAATGAATATAATAAAATATTGCAACTCATTAACTATCGATTAAACATAATTAACCACAATTTTGAACGTCACTAACCACGATTAATAGACTTTCAAATTTACATATCCATTAACCCAGCCAAATTAGGTTACAAAATACATGATTTCCAAGTGTTCAAATATACATCCTATCCAACAACCACAATTTGTATTTGAACATACACCTAAAACTCTGGTTAATTGTGTTTAGTGCATGCTTAATGAGTTGCATCACCTTATTATATATAATAATCATTTATCGAACATAATTACATATGTATTTAAAATGCATTAACCATCCAAATTGTTGACGAAAATTGTTGTCCTATTTTGTGTCAAAATAATAGAGCTCTTATAATAATGAAGCTTATTACAATGAAAGGAAGGGTAAACAGAAGGCTCAAATTTCAGTTGAGACATCTAATTAGCAAAGAGAGTGAATGAATTTTGAAATAAGCTAAGAAATATAAAATCGATGGTCTTAACCATATGATTGAAAAGAAAAGAAAGGTAACATGGTGAATGTTTTTGTCCTCTTTAATCATGAAGAAAATGCTGACCTATCTATCCTACCTGAATAACAGTTGCGGCTTGTGTCCGCTTCCGGAATCTAAGTTCATTTCTAGCAGCCATCCCTCTCATGCCAGCTTGAATACAAACAGCTTTGGCATAGGTAGTTTTATAAGCACTTTTTGAAAGATGCATGCGGAATTGTTTCTGGATTATCAAAGATGCAGCATCCCTTCGCATGCATTCGTACCGATGCCTTGCAAGTTGTCCTATGTTAAATTCATAACATATGTAAAACTAAATGATTTAGAAAACATATAGTCAAAATTATTGATACATAGTAGTGAACTATAAACAGTTCTTGAAGGATTCACATAATTGATACCTCTAATAGCCCGTTGTAGTTCTGTGGCAGAGAACCGCAATAACTTGTAGCGTTTCTCACAAATAAATGTGCGACCTTTTTTCTGAATAACGATTGCAGATTTTCCTAGAACCTCGGCACGGCATGCATCTAGTTCTGCCATTTGACCTGCTCTCAGAAACACTTTTGTCTTTCCAATCTGCAATGGAAAGAAATTCAGCAAGAGTGTAACTTAAATCAAAGGAAAGGGGGGAAAGAAAACTCAAAACAACATTTTATTCTAATCCTTATTTTCATACAAAATGTGTTAGAAAAAGTTAGCATCATCATCTATGATTCATCTAGCCAGTTAGTAAAGAAAAATGCTTTAACTGAGATTAACATAAATTCCATGATGACATGAATTAGTACCTGATAATTTTTAAGGTTTGATTTATCTAGAAGCCTCTTGCAAGCTGTCATCTCATCAGGGCTGCACATATATGGTTATTATTAATTGTTTTCAAATATTCCATAATCACATTTGTCTATATTACCAGAAAAGGAAAACACAGAAAGGGGATGAAAGTCCCCCGAAGACAGCGGTGGAGCTTGAACAAAAACTTTAGAGTGCCAAATTTTTAAAATTTTAATCGATATATTAAACAAAATATTTTATTGTATATTAAAATTTTAAGTTGTAAGTTTGCAATGTAAACACACACAAAATTTGCAAACACAACAGAAGAGCGAGGAGAATTAGACTGAGAAACTACACAAGTTTGTGAGAGATAGAGCTACGATAGCAACATATGAGTTTTATTCATTATTTTGGAGAGGAAAAAAATTGAACACCAGTTTGGTTGAGCTTTTACAATTTTTCACACAAAATTTGAACCAAACCGATGAAGAACATGTTGATTTGGTTCGGTTTAATCGGGTTGACATTTTAAAAAATTAAGACATTTATTTTAATAATATCATTTTTTTCAAACATTAGATTTTTTATAGTATTAAAACAATTGCATAAACTTTTTAAATGACATGAGTACATAAATTACAATGAAATATATAATACATAAACGATTAAAGAATACTTAAATACAAAACTTTCAAGATAATATTGATATAGTGTGAAATAAAATATAATGATTTCGTTCAAATATCGGTCCTCGATTTTAAATGGCGCGAAACTATATGCAAATCAATAGAGGTTGAGTTTATTTGATTAAGTTTAGTTTGGATTTAATTGATTTCAATTAAATTTTTGAGTCTATAAATTAGTTTGATTTTTATATTCTAGACGGCACTCACAATACACAATTAAAATTTAGGTTGAAAGATATAATGTTTTATTTATTACGTTTTTGTTTTTTTTTTTTTTGTAATTTTTTTTATAGTTTAAAAAAATTGTTGGGACTTTGTGGTGGCCATGACCACTCCTAGTCCCAACAAAGCTCCACCATTACCTGAAGGTAGAGGCTGAAAGACTATTAAGAAGGAGGTTCAAAGTTTGATCAATGCTACTAAATTTTTTTATCCCCTAACAAATTAACCACTATTAAAAAAACAGAAAGGGGATGAAAATACCATGATGTTAGAACCTTAGGTTCCAATATACTAAACCGTTGAACGAATTCATCAAAGTTCTTTCTAGTTGGAAATCCAGCACAACTTATCCTAATTGCCTCCATAACTCCCTGTAATAGGCATCCACAAAGTTTAAAGTCACACTCGAAAAAAAAATACTCATGTCATACTAGAGAACAAGGAGAAAATGGCATTGAACTCACCCCACATCGAAGCTGCTGCAACACCTCGTTGTTCTCGAATATCCCTGGCTTAAGAAGATTATTTGGCTTTACGCAACGAATGTAGTGTGGCTCCGTGGCATTCAGTGTTTCAAGCAAAGATTGAAGTTGTTGCTAATAATATAAACATTAAGAATAAAAATGATCATTAGTTACATACAAAAAGGCTTATAATTTGCATGTATGTGCATGTTTCAAAGAAAACAGACCTTAAACTGAGAGGCAATAGAAGAGAACTTTGTTGATTTAGTAGTTTCCTCAGGTAAAGGTGGGAAAAGTCCTGAAACAAAGGAGCACTTGGAAGCACAAAGCAGCGCAGCGTGCTCCGGAACAACATAATCTTTGTTTTTATCAAGGAAAAGATCAGTTTGATATGTGACCTGAAATAGAACATCATCATATACTAATCTTTTATAACTTCATATTTAATGGTTGATAATTTTGTAGACTAAAATGTACTTCACTTACATCACCAGCATAGTGATTGATTGTGAAGCCAGTTCGCGATAACTTTGGCTTGCTGAACCTCTTATTGTCCTTAAGCGTTTGATATAGCTTTTCGGCAAATGTTTCGTGCGTTGATCTTGGAAACATACTACAAAGAATAAGCAGGACCATATATAAAAGAATGACTATAAAAGAATGTTATTGCTCAAAGTATATATATGCATGTGTTGATGTCACTTTACTTGATGCAAAATGAAGAGACAAGCAATTCCATGTATAAAAGATTGACTAAAATACAAATATTTAAATATTATCATTTAATACATACCAGGCCTCATCCAGAAGTGCAATAACACCACCGGGTTTCTGAAGTTATAAACAAACATCAATTAGAAATATTAGATAGAAAATAACAAGAACAACTCATGGTCTTAAATTGCAATTTGCTACCGTAATGTTGCAGATTTTGAAATCTTTGCAATGAGTTGCAGTGTAGGCCGCATTTTTTTGCAATAAAAATTTGCAGTGTAACCTCAACCGCAATTTAAAACCATAATACAACTATATAGAAAAAGATAGTATAATGTTGTTATGATTTATTCTTCAGTCTAAACTTGTTTAAATAGAGAGAATATAAGAAGTACTCTTCTTTGACTTAAGAAGAGATTTTGGGGAAATAAAAATAAAACATATTCATATTATTAAAAACAGAAAATCTACTCTACTAAAATAGGAAACAATCACGGATTCTCCAACAAGCTATAATGCATAGAGTTCAAACATATATGAAGTTCTATGTACAAGCTAGCAATTTATTGAACCAATTTCATTATTTTGTTAGAGAATCTAGGTACTTCAAGTATTAAGAAAATAATCACTATTCACAACAGCTTAAGTTAAATTTTGGGTTGTCCAACAGATCTTGGATAGACGTTGATATCATCTTAAAATTTTGGTTGGACCTATTTCTACTCTAGAAAACCGACTTATAAAATGAGGGATACTTCCTACTTATAAACATCTTTTTTAAGATCAAAGGTAAATAAGAGTCATCTTTAATCAGTGATGAAAGCATTGAGATATAGATAAAATTACATTTAATACATGAATGAGATGGTAAACTGGTAGAACTTTCCTAAAATGACAAAATGGATGGAAGGGTGAATTGCACCTTCTCAATAAGATCAAGAACATCTTGATTATCAACAAACTCTATATAACTCCAATCAATCTCTTCCTTTGTATATTCCTCTTGCTCCATTTTGAAGACATGCTGCATATTGAAATAATGAAATGTTAATTGAGTCTATAGAAAATTGTTTACCAGATAATGATATCCTACAAAGATGGAGATAGTAAAGAACCAAACCTGGTTGAAATGTTGTTGTAACTTCTCATTTGTCAAATTTATACAAAATTGCTCAAAGCTGAAAGAATTGACGAAATGTTACATAGGAGAGTTCAAAAAGTTAGTAATGTAAGCACAAAGGAAAAATCCAAGAAACTAACTACATTAGGGTTCATGTATAGATTGAATATTTTTGAAAAGTTTCAGAAAAATATCAAAACATTATTTTCAGCATTTCTGAAAATGCATTTTTTCTAGTTAACTTTCATCTTCTCTCTATCACAAATTTCACTCCAGCCACCAACATACAAAGTAAAAATTGAAAATGCTTTTGGAAAGCTGTAAAGTATGGATACTGACACAGATAGCGGATACGACTATAACATTGACACGTCGACACTGCTAATAATTTGAGAAAATAAATTAATTGAATGTAGTCAAAATGTCAGTGTCTAATCGGTGTGCGAGACAAACACATGTTAAACACTGGAACACGACTTCGTTTAGAGGTGTCAAAGCCACGAAAGTAAACAAGCCCTAAAATAATCCACCTCATAAACCTTTTCATGAATTATTATTCATGAAATTTCATATAAAAACTAGGTAAAAGTGTGACTAATCACCTGTTTGTCTTGAAACTCTCAAATCCATAAATATCTAGAACTCCAATTAAGTTCTTTGAAGCTGGATCTTGACCAATTGAGTTATTAATCTTGTCCACAATCCTGATTCAACAGATATTTTCATAAATTGAATTACATTAGCCAATGCATAATAATATGATGTTTTATAACAATGTATAAACAAATTTAATTTTTTTAATAAAGTTCACATAAATTACCAATCAAAAAGCCTTGAATAAACAATTTTTGCCAATGCATCTCTGCTGAGAGCTGCAGAATTTGGATCAAGACATTTTGTTATAGTATCACCACGAGTCACCATAACACGTTTGCAAAAAGAGTCTTCAAGAGACTTTTCATCACACCTAACAAAAGAATAAAAGAAGTTCTATCGATGTTATAGATTTGAATAAAAATCTTTCAGAGATACATTACAACAACAAGAGAGAAATGATTTTTAGATAACTAAAATTGGACGATAAGTAATTAACACAGTTTAAATGTGTAGTTAATTTCGTGAACCCGTTTTGTTATAGCTTTTTGAAAAAATTGATAATCTGGAAAGAAATCTAATAATTGCTTTATATGATAAACAGTTTTCAATAGCTTTTCAAAAAAATTGTTTTTTATTATGATTTACATTACGGTAGAACAAAACAACTTCTATTTTACTTTAATTGATACGTTTGCAGCAGTTTTTTTTTTTTTTTAAGATAATTACTTTAAGAAAAATCATTTTTAAAAGTTTGCATCTATGGACTTTTTGAAAACATGAAAATTGGAAAATAATCTAACAATTGATTTTTTTTTAAAAGCTGTTTTTAGTAGCTAATAAAAAAAATCATATTTTATAGCCGAGATTACCCAAAACACTTTTTTTAAAAAGGTTGTAACAAACGGATTCAAAATCTTTAAAAATTTATCACTATCAAATAATTTTTTACGATCTATAACAAACGGCCTCTACCAGATCCAATCTAACTTCATTAACCACGAATTTGGATATAATTTTTCATAATTTTCAGATATTCATCTACATATAAATTTAAACATCTGAAAATTGAAGTTATTGACGTTTAAGTTCATGATTAATGATTAATGAATTTTGACAAGAAAACGTAACTAATTAACTATCTATTTAAACTAGGTTAACTATTCGTCGGAAATTTTTTCGAAATAACGGCTTAGAGAGTAAATTGACTTACATCAAAAGTTCAGCTGCAGTTTTAAGATGGAAATATGATCGTTCATCTTTAGGTTTAGAGGAATCCATTCCTTCATCAACTGCCTTAACAAATTCAATGTTTCCTAAATGAAGTACAGCAGCAACTATTCGAAATATAGCATCCTGTTCATCAGAGTTGATTCCAACAACATCCATGGCTCTTCTTGTTGCAAGGTACTCTTTAGAATCATCCAATCCATCCAATTCAATGCAGTTAGATTGATTAAGATAATGAAAGCTTCTTGGATTTCCCAATTTGAACCTATCAATATCCTACACAATGAAAAACATGTAATTATATATAAGACTTTAATATTTTGTTATCTAATTATGTATGTAATGTACCTCTTGTGGTGCAGCACAAAGCATATAAAAGCAATGATAATTTCTCTCAGGATCAGAAACTTGACAAACACGTGATCGTTCCAGCAAATATGTTCTGATAGCAGCTCCTGAAATTCTCCCCTTTTGATCGAACTGAATCTCCACAAACTTACCAAAACGACTGAAATTATTTATACTATGTAAGCTTAGGACACACTTTAATAATATAAACCAATTAAGAGATTATAAAAGATTAATGAATACCTTGAATTATTATTCCTAACTGTCTTTGCATTCCCAAATGCTTCTAAAACAGGATTCGACTGCATAATTTCATATCATAAGCAGAATAAGTAAATAACATCTAAATTCTTAGGTATAGTATTTAGCTCACTTTGGATTAAAGGTGTTTCGAGTGTTGCAATATCTATATAGACACGACACATACACATGATATGACCTAACACTTCTATGAGTTGGATAGATTGGATGATTCTAAAGAGTACTGACACAGGCACTAGACATGACACTGACACATCCATGACCTAATATGTGTCTATGTGTCAGTGTCATGTCTGGTATTCGTGTCAGATTCATGTCTGGTGTCAGTGTAATGTCTAGTATCTGTGTCAGTGTTCAATATATATATTTAGTTTTCTTACCTCTAGCACTTGTTGCTCCACTGACCTTCCCTCAGTTGCTGCTCTCCCTCCCAAATAGGCAAGATAATGCATAAGCATCTTTGTACTTTCTGTTTTACCAGCTCCACTTTCTCCACTAACCAAAATAGCTTGGCTTCTTTCTTCACTTATCATCTTCCTGCAGTTACTTATCTCTTTTGGTCATTGCACTCACATCTTATTCATAATGTTGTATCATTTTGCAATGAATTTTGAATATTAATCATGGTGATGGATTATAAATAAAAACTGTTAAATGATGCAAACTCCATATTGCAGATGGATTATAAAGAAAATTTAGAGTAATGCTTAGAGCATTTATGCAAGTAGAAAAACTGATTTTTCTTCCAATCATTAACGATCAGAGTTTAAAGGAATCAATGTCAATCAGTTTTACACTGATATCCAACGAGAGTTTCTGTTTTGCCACGTCATCACACTTTGATAAGTGTATTTTGAATTTAATTGTACGAAGTAGAAAAATAGTGAGTTTTTATTGTTTGTCAATGTAAAACAAATTTATATTGATAGTGCAGAATAAAGTGTTAATTGTTAATTGTTAATGCACTACATATCTTAGAATTTGGGTTTGACTTAATTCAATCATACAAAATCGACTTGAAAGGTGAGGGATATCTGTCACTTATATAAATACATTTTTGAGTCATATCTCATCAAATGTGAGACTCTCAACACACCCCTAATGTTTAGGACTAAACATCTAAAGCATGACCCAATAGTGGGTGGTTCAACGGATCTTAGATAGACTTTGATACCATCTTAGAACTTGAGTTCAGTCTAACTCAAACTTTATAAAAATATTTTTAAATCATATCCCAACCAATGTGAGACTCTCAAAAACACATACATGCAATGTTCCAAGGAGGACACAATTTAACATTATCTATAGTCAAAATTGGTATTTCAACTTCAATTTTTTTTATGAACTATATAACTATTATGAAACTATTATCATCCTAAATCTATGAACACTTGAAATTCATGATGACCAAATGATGACAAAAAAAACTGAGAGCAGCAACAAGATACCTATATGCATAACCTGCAATTGCAAAAGGATGTGGACTCTGCTCACCAAAAGCCGCACCTTTATACTTTGCCATTGTTTCATTTGCATACAAATGAGGTAACCTTTGAAAAGGGTTCACTGCTATCAATATGTTTCCTGTGTATGTCTGCATGCAATGCAATGCAAACACCATCACCAAAAGTTTAAGACATTGTGACATCAAAACAAAAACACATCCTCAAAATGATTGTGATCTTACATATATTTCATTGATGGTATAACGACTTTGCAAATTTTGAAGTACTCCCGGTTCATGCAGATATGCAAGTCTTGTCATATCATCCACACCATTTGGTGGAAATTCAGGATCTTTGGGATAGATATTAGCTGTTTTACTCACAACCTGCAATACAAATATATAATAAGTATTTAAGTTTGTTATCAACATGATGCACTGACGTAGACACCGATACTAGGTCCCCGAAGGATTAGTCCAATGGTTTGGGCCGGTGATTGAAGGAGGATTATAAAGGAGGTTCAGGCTTCATGGTTCATTATGTGTTGTTAACATTTCTCTCTCGCCTAACAAATTAACCACTAACATTTACCAATAAAAAATGACACGGACATCAAATATGGCTTAATGTCTCCCCTCTCTTCCTAAATAAATAATAATATCCCCCTACCCTAAATAGAAAAAATGTTACATATAAAAAAATAATCTAGTATGACCTATTTCTATACATACATGTTAATAGTTATGACTTATGAAGTATGCATGGATAATATTATATAGATTCCAGTAAAGTCACCCTTGTTCCTGATTCAAAGCTAATGGTGAGCTCATTATCATTAGATTCAAGGATTTCTCCAGCTATCCAGGCATCATCATGGTCCTCAACCCAAACATGAGATCCAACAAAATAATTGAGTTGAGCAGCCTGTACATTCAAAAAGGAAATAAGTGCTTCTATCATCATAGTACAACCTTGTTTGAGGTTATATTTGCATCATCATAATCAAATGCTTATATGTAAAGCTGCCTTTTGAGACTTTATTCTCAAATTACAAGTAAATGTCAATCACAAAAAAGTAAATACTATAAAAACATCATGTTAATGATACAAGTTTAACAAATGTGCTTTCTCACGTTTTCTAATTATTTTAAAAAAAAAACCTAATAGTGCAACTATGTCTATTTTCGACTACTAGAAAAACATCATTTTCGGGCAGATTTTCAAATATATTTTACACTTTTTAAACAAATATTTTATAGAATTGATTTCAGATTTCTTAGACATAATCTATTTTGTCTAAGAAATCAATGTCGAGAAATAAAATCATCAAAATTCTAAGAAAGTAAAATGAAATATTTTTTGGTAACTATATTATTGGTGCAAAGTATCCACCAGCTTTACTGATAACTAATCTCCACCAAGAAATTTGATTGATCACTTTTAGTGTAATCTCTTCTCCCAACCACATTTTTTTGATCTACAAGGCTTGAACCCAAAAACCTTGCTTAAAGAATCCGAGTTCAATTCCACTATAACCAATATGCAATCTAGCTTTGCAACACCAAAATAAAGCACTTTCCACCAAGGAATTTCAACCACATCCATATTCCAAAACTAAAATCAATTACTGAAAAGTTTCTAAGACAAACTTGCACACACTAAGGAGAATACAAAGTGAATAGGAACTACTTATTAGACACAAAAGTGAAGCTCAATTAAATAAAAAGGCATAAAAAGATCAAAAGCTAAATACTATATAGAATATCAATTAAAGACTATAAATAGTTACCATATTGTTAACTGAAATATTATTATGCACCCAAATCAGCTGCTCAAACCTTATATTCCATCAACAAAATCTACCAACCAACTTGGAATATTCAATCTCCAAAACTTAAAATAATGTGCAATGAAGTAATTCTCTTGCTGAAAACTTCTCAATCTCTTAACTTATCAAAGAAACTTGCAATCAATATATGATGATAAATCTTTCTTGTTATTAAATGTTGGAAGATATGTCGAGTCGAGTCGGGGGCGCGGCGGGAAAATATCGTTGCAGAAGAGGATTTATAATCACACAAGAAGAAGAAATCCAACCTATGCTAACCCCTCCTCTGCAACTATCTCCCCTGTATTCTTCCTTGTTTGTTTCTAAGACACAATAATAATCTTCTTGTTCCTTTGTATGTTCCCCAACAACAATGTGATGATGAATGTGTTGTTATAACATGATGACATCATACATGGTCATGATGTTCATGTAGTTAATATGCCATACTTCTTTGTTTCTTCACACCTTAAATCTCAAACAATAACAACACCCTTTTGTTGTTGTAATCCAAACTCATCATCATCATCAAATATTATAACATTTCTTAAAACATCATCATGGTTTGGCTTGTCTTGTTGTTCATGATCCTATGATGATGAATCAAACCAAACAAACAAAAATCAAGAAAAAAATAATAATTTGTTGGGGACAATTAAAATTTAACACCTTTGTTTCAATAAAAGATAGCCACCATCATCCTCCATGCATGATCCTACCAGTGTGGTAGTTTTTTAACCATTGAATTGAATCTCAATATCTGATAGCAAAAAAAAAAAAAAAAGAAATTGATTAATTTTTTTTTGCAGAATTGAACGGTTTAGAAAATGTCACATTTTTTACTTAGGTGTATTGTTTTGGTGCAAAGGTGGCATGTTAATTAACAGATATGATACCTGTATTCAAGAAAAAACCGGAGATTCAACTAGTTTTTCTCACGTGCTTCAATCTACACTCTTTTCTATTTTTATATATAATATTATACTTTTAGTTTGCTATTATAATATTACTATTACTATTGTCATTATTATTATTAAAAAAAATGGAAACAATGCTCATTAAAAAATGTTTAATTAAAGTTTTGTTTTGGTTCATCTATTTTATAGAGCCCAATATTTTGCTTCTATTTTGTCTAATATCATATTTTTGATCTTCTAATTTTTGGTAATTTTAATTTAGAAAATGATGATATCAATATCAAGGAAATTTTCTTAGGGATGATTAATTTTCTTCAAAGAATTTGGCCGATCATATTTTAGTGGGGTCTCTTCCAAGATCAACTCATTAACCACGGATATCTAAATCAAACTTTAAAATTAAGCTTTTTTGTAAATGAGAGATGATAACATACAAATCAAAAGTCTTACAAAAATAAATACTAATAATTTTTGACTTGTTAAACATATACATGTTCAAAGTAAGATTTAATATCGAAAATATTTATGATTTTTAAAAATACATTAAATTTTTTTTAATAATTTTTTGAAATTGTTTTAATTTATATCCTTAAAATTGTAATAAAAATGCAAAATTGTAGCAAAGCTTGGATTTGAAATAATTGTAAATAGATTTTTAATTTAAATAATAATAACATAAATTATTTTGCTTTAAAACATTTTTTCTTAAAAAATTATTGTTAGGTTTAAAGCTATTGTTTTTGTGGCTTGGGTCTTTGGCCTAGTCTCTTCTCTCAACCATATTTTTTACATCCACAACAATCGAACTCAAGACATTACTAATTTACTTAAGGGATCAAAGTCAATTTCACTTGTGTACCAATGTAATAATGGTCTCTAAATTGATATATACTCTACTTGAATAAGTATTTTAATTTCAATTATTATTTTGACAACGAGTTTGTTGACACCATAAAGCCATTGTATGCCACTATTCACAAATACATGTGAACTTTATTACATGATTATAATAATAGAAATGCTAATGGAACACAAAAATTGACAAGACTACAATACATTATTTATTGTTCATACATATTAACCTCTTATTGACCTTGATTTTTTACATGCGCCGATGGAAAAATATGGACCCCACACACTCTCTCTCTTTGCTTCCACTTTGCCTATTTCTTTGTATTATCACTTTTCTTCTTTCTCATTCATTGTGCAAAAAACCCATATGAGATAAACTTTCCTTCCTCCTTCTTTCTTCAATTCTTTCATTTTCATTTTGGTTAAACCTTGAAATAGAGAGAACATATTAATGATTTAAAAGGAAGAGGAAGAAGAATAGGATGAAAATCAAATCTTTAATGAAGTAACTTGAACAACATTATCACCTCTCTTATAAGGTAACTTTTTATTTCCTTCTTTCTCCACAAATTTGAGTTTTAAATCTTGTCTTTCTCCTTCCCTTAACAAAACAAAGTATGGATTATATTGTGGATTATGCCTTTCATTTGTAGGACTAGTTTGTTGGGTTTGTTCTTTCATTTATTGATGGAGTTATTTGATTATCTCATTTACATTAAAAAGGTGTTGTTTTTTATACACCAGTCTTCCAACAAATTGTTTAACTATATTGTTTTGCCTAGGTCTTGATCTTTGTAATTATGTGAAGTAGCAATGTTAAGTTACAAGGAAGGGGGTTTGAATTGTAATCTTGCCTAATTAAAATTTCCTGTTAAAAACTTAAGAAAAACAACTCAAGAATGATCTTAGTTATGAAGATAGAAAACGGAGAACGTTCTTGGTTCTGAAAACAGAAACGAAGAACGTTCTTTGTTCTGGAAACAGAAACGGAGAACGTTCTTGGTTAGTTAAAATCACAGTTTTTAGTTTCTCTATTTAATTTGATAATAAGAATGACTGAATGCAAATAGAGATAAGGAAGAGATACCACACAATGATATATCCTGGTTCACCCAACTCGGGCTACGTCCAGTCCTCACAACTGTGAGATTTTCACTAAGTGTTCAAAAATCGGAGAACAATCTTTTGTTTACACAGTTAAAGATCAACCTTGATCTGTAACTACAATTCCTTTCCACCCAGAAAGGATTTAATCAAGTCACCTAACAATTCTGATAAGATTTTACAATTTACTCTTTTAATCACACTCAAACTATAAACAATCCTTATAGTTATGAGTTTACACAATAATGATTTAAAAAGTTTGGTTGAATCTGATTATGCTCAACTCTTGTTTGAGAATAGATTCAGGATAAAAAGAACTCAGTAAAATAAGCTGGAAGTGTATGGAAGTTTCAGACTGGTTCTT
This sequence comes from Cicer yamashitae, assembly GCA_037974755.1. Taxonomy (NCBI): domain Eukaryota; kingdom Viridiplantae; phylum Streptophyta; class Magnoliopsida; order Fabales; family Fabaceae; genus Cicer; species Cicer yamashitae. Next base: position 41,673,910 of record JBBPBQ010020324.1, on the reverse strand, counting down.
TTTGTGAATGAGATGCCTTCAAGAATGCAAGTGAATATGATTTGATGAGAATACTTGGCACTTGAAGTTCTGAATATTGCTGAGTATTTGTCTTCATTTTATAGACGATTTGAGCATTTAATTATGGTCAGAAAGAGCTGTTGGTAGTGCTCTGTTACTTCTGACCAAAACAATATAAGTGAATAAAAATAATCCATTCATGTGAACAGTTTTGGGCCTTGCTGAACTGGACTGTTTTATTCAAATTTGATCAGATTTCCTGCACGTTTTATGATCCCTTAAGCTTCGAAAATATTCGTTGATAATTGGGCTTTGATCTGGATACTTGATTTAATCCAAAACTGTTTGGAAAGGAGTAAACAACTTCTGCAGAACTGAGAAGGCTGTTTCTGCAGAAACGGAGATTGTTCTTTTAGAAATGGAGAATGATGATCAGAAATAGAGATTGATAATCAATCTGGTTTAATAGTCTTCTCGACAGTCTGGGGACTGATAATCAATCTTGAAGTTTAGTTTTGTTTCAACTTTCTTGACAGTTCCAGACTGGAGAAAGTTGCAATCTGTTTTGACTTGCTTTGATTCATGATGTTTTATCTTAGTGATTCGGAAGCTTCTTTAAACAAGAACAATTCCTACTTGTTCCTTGCCATGTACTAAAGAAATTAGTATAAAGATTTGAGATAAAAGCTCTGTTGAAATAGTGGAGAATGATTGGTCAAGTAGCTGTGATGAACAGTCTTGATTCTGCAGAACATTCTCCGTTTTGTACAGCTTATGGTCAAGAATGTTCTGTTTAGTTTTTCATCTGATTTATTTGCTTTGCTTGGTTCCTATCTTTAATAAAAACACTCAAGAGCACAGATTAAATTAACATAACATTTAGAATCATAATTAACATTCTTAATTAACCTTTGTTTATTTTCATCAAAACTTAATTTGAGAGTTTGTCTTAACATTATGTACTCCCACCCACCTCCTATTCATTTTTACTAGTTGATGGTCTTATTATTAATAAATTTACTTGATTTGTTCGGGTAAAATCTAGTAGGTATGACATGTTTTATCGCTGTTAACCAACCATGTCAACTTGGCTTAAAGGTGCTAAAATAAATCATTAAATCATTCCTAATATGTTGAGTGTTTATGTGTTTCAAATTTTACAACCATATTTGGTACAATAAACTTGTAAATGTTTGCAGCATAGCTTATTATACAGTAAAAATATTTCAAAAATTCTATCATATATAATTTTGTAGGTTTGAATGAAAATGAATTTGTGGTCCAGTATTATTTTGACACGTTTATGATTATGTGGTTAGTGTTGTGCTATTTGTTAGTTAATCAAGTGCATTGGATGGTTAATGAATTCATTGACTTATTTTTGTAGTTTTTGAGTGGCACTTGCACCCTCGATTGGAACTTCATGGATTGTGGTAGTATTGATGATGAAGTTATAAAAGTTGACAATGTTGATGATAATGATGAAACATGTTAGGAGCCTACAATAGGGATATACTTTTTTTTTTTTGCTTAGATGAAGTCAAACCATTTACGGAAAGTATACTTTGAGAAATAGTTTTGGGTGGAAGATTAGATAATCAAAAAAAGGACAAGATGAAGAGCTATTCTACTTAATTTTAGCATGCTCAAGAGAGAGGTCTAAAGTGTAAAAACTTTCATATACGTTAGAAACAATCCCAACCGAGGTAAAAAGTTGTCCAACCAAGATTTGTATTAAGTTGGATGAAGATAGATTGTGGTACATTAAAAAAAATTGTATCTAGTCATTCTCATGAGATTAGTCCTACAAAGCAGTGGCGGAGCATTGTGTGGACCGAGGAGGGCCGCGGCCCACCTAGGGAAATAAAATAAATTTTTTAGGTTTAAATGCAGTTTTAGTCCCCCTATTTTAACTGATTCGCAATTTTGGTCCCTCTATTTCTAATTTTCCAATTTTGGTCCCCCTATTTTAACTGATTTGTAATTTTGGTCCCTCTATTTCTAATTTCGCAATTTTGGTCCCCCTATTTTAACTGATTAGTAATTTTGGTCCCTCTATTTTTAATTTCTCAATTTTGATCCATTTATTTCTTAAAATTGAGACATTTTGTAAATATAATGAATCACATTTTTTTTAATAAAATTTAATGGATTACATTTTAAAAAATATATAACATTAAAAAAACATTAGATATTTATTTAAAAAAATATTTTTATTATAAAAAAATACTTAAAAAATAGTTTTTAATTATTTTAAAATTAATTAAATCTAAAATGGTTTATTTATTATTTTTTTAAAACTGATTTCAAAATTTATTATTTTAAAAACTGTTTTTAAAAGAATTTTTAATTATTATTGTTATTAATTCAAATATGTTTTTTTAAATAATGATTAATAATTAATAAATTATGATTTTTTAAAACTAATGAAAAAAATTTAAGATCTATTTTTTATTTAAAAAAATATGTTTTTTTCTTAAGAAAATATCTTATTTTTTAGTAAAATTCTGTTTTATGATAAAAAAAAATTTATTTAAATTATGTTTTCTTTTAAATATGATAAAAATATATTAAAAATATAATAAAAATTCTGTTTCATTTTAAAATAATAATTGAATTAATAAAAATAATAACTAAAAATTATTCAAAAAAAAGTTTTTAAAATAATAAATCTTGAAATCAGTTTAAAAATAATAATAAATAAAACTATTTTTAGAATTAATTAGTTTTAAATAATTAAAAACTATTTTTTAAATGGTTTTTTATAATAAAAATATTTTTTAAAATAAATATATAATATTTTCTTAATGTTATATATGTTTTTTAAATGTAATCCATTAAATTTTATTGAAAAAAGTATATGATCCATTAGATTTACAAAATGTCTCAATTTTAAGAAATAAAGGGACCAAAATTGAGAAATTAGAAATAGATGGACCAAAATTACGAAACAGTTAAAATAGGGTAAAATAGGGGGACCAAAATTGTGAAATTAGAAATAGGGGAACCAAAATTGCGAATCAGTTAAAATATGGGGACTAAAACTGCATTTGAGCCAATTTTTTATACGTAAACCCTAGATGTTCTCTCTCTCGATCTTGACCCCACCACAACGTGCGCCGTCGTGGCCCTCCCCTCTGTCGCGCCTTCCTCTCCTGTGATTGTCTCTCTTTTCTCCTCTGCTCTGCCTTGTGCATTTCTCTCCTCAAATCCTCTAATTCATCTTCACCTGTTAATAGGTACTGTTAGGTTGTTGTTGGCTTGATGAAATGTTAAAATGCTAGAAACTTGTTTATTTCCATATTGCATTCTTGACAAAATTTAAATGCTAAAAATTTGTTCTTGCCACTGTTAATATGTTGTTGCCACTATTAATATGGTGTTGGTATTTTGCTAAAATTATATATTTACCGATCTCAGAGTAGACACGTAAATAAATAACAATAGATCCAATATCACATGTTGGTCTGTTTCAGCGTGGCCATGCATTTTCACTGTCTCACTCTATCGATAGGTCCAAGACATAACTCCTGTCATGTAGGAGAGACGAATCTTATCTATATCACTCATACTCATCCACATGGTTTATTGTAAGCCCAATGATTTATACATATATCCAAAATTAGATATATGATATAAATTCATGATATGAATAATAATGTATGTAAAATAGATTGACGCTAGGACTTACACCAACAAATACTTCAACACCTCTCATTATTAACAAACATAAACACAACAAACAAGGGAACTCATGTGCTTGAGTTCCTTTACTTGATCTTGATTTGTTCCAACCATTGAAACATGATGAAGAGATTCTTTTGAGTGGTTATTAGTTTGATGAGACTTCTGCTAATATGAGACCAAATATGAATGCTAGAAATGGAAAGGCTTATGGTGCAGTTAGCAATGTGCAATGCAGTTCAGATGGTGCTGAAGGATAATAAAGGTGAATTGAGTAATAGAGATGCTGTGATGAAGACTAGAGATGTTCTACAAGGACAAGAATTTGTGCAACATCATTGTCTTTATTGTAGTGATGAGAATGCTAATAAATTTTTTTCCCAATGTTATAACTATGATTTACTAAATGTTTGTCTATATGCAGAATTTTATGAGTGGGATGAAATGTTTGAGGCATGACTTGTGTATCATTTATGTTGTCCATAATTCTATTGTATGAATTTTATATGAAATGTTAAATGTAAAGAAGTCATAATTAATTGAACCAAACATTGTTCCCAAATAAGATTTAAATTCATAATTTTACCAATTGTAAGTCTATTGGTTAAGATTTCAAGTCACTCAAAGAACGTAGAACATCACTTTAAAGTATTTTTAAATCATATAGTTTAATTTTTTTATCATCAATTTTGTGTTTATTACAACATAAGTTTTTTGTATACAATATCATTTGCATATTTGATTAATAAATTATAGTTTATTTTGGCGGCTCACTCGAGCTTTTTAGTCAAACTCTGCCACTACTACAATGGCAAGATTGTTCAAGGCTAACAAGAAAATGAATTTGAATGTAAAGAGAATAATCTAAATCAATGATGATGCATGAGTGAGGATCAATAAGACTTTGCAATCCCTTGTGAAAGATGCAGTGTTATAACCAAGTTGGTTTGAAAGGCTATAACCTTTACTTGTATTGATGATAACACAAATTATTTTGTGGGAGCAATTTAAAGCACTAATATTTTATTTAAGTGTGCAGTTCCTAGATCACGTAATTTTATATGATTTTATGATGCATCTTTTGATGTTTGGACAAGTTAAAGGAACACCAATACTTTGCTCTGAATTTGTTTTTTTTTAAGTCTGATGAACGCGCTCTAAAACACGCTTCTGGTGATTTTGTTGATGCAAACAATGCTCTAATTAATTTGGCTCTAATAAAGATGTCAAGCATGTGATCACTTGTCTCTTATAAGTATGACAGACATATGATCGTCTGGCTCCGATAGAAGTAATAAACATTTGATCGTCTGGCTCCGATAGAAAGTCAACGCTTTAATGGAAGTCAATGCCTTGATAAAAGTCAGAACTCTAATGGAAAGTCAATGCTTTGATAAAAAGTCAACACTTTAATGAAAAGTCAACACTCTGATAGAAAGTTCATGCTCTGAATAAGTCAAATTTATTTATCCTCTATTCAACATCTTGAATATATTATCTTTGTGAAGATCTATGTGACATACTATGATCATGATAAACTCTACTCTTTTTGTCTCAGTATCAAAATACGCAAAATCAATTATAAGGACAAATTTGGACAAGCTTTAATGGTGAATCAATCTCTGAAGATTTGATACAAAACTTTGTGATACATGATGATTTCGTGCAATCGGGACATTAGTGAGAAACCCTAAGGTCTCTCTATAAAAGGATGTGCAACCCTCATTTAAGAACAACAACAAACACTATGATAAGCACAATACAACTGTCTTTGCACTCTGATTCTTAACCCTGTTGTTTCATCTAAGTGCTGAGAGATATTTCACTTTCTGAGAGCATAGTTTTGTAAACACATTCTTGTGATATTTATTCACAAAAACCTATAAACACATTATGTTTGTAACCTAGCCTAGTAGTAGTAGTGGCTGCATCCCTCAACAACTTGATTGTAATAAGCTAGAAGGTTGAGAAAACTTGAACACAGTTAGGTTGACTAGTAGGTGTTCAGTGTACGTATGATTTAGTTGGTGTATTAGTGGGTAAAATCCTTCAGGTTGAAGGGACTGGACATAGCTAACATGGTGGTGGTGAACTAGGATAAATTGACTTGTGTTGTTGTGTGCTTACTACTTTATCTGCTCTAGTTTATCACTCTAGTTTAATTCTGTTAAAAACCTTTTTTTTTTAAAATAAAACACAATTCAAACCTCCTTTTCTTGCGTTTCTCGTTCTACAATTGGTATCAGAGCTCGGTCTCAAAATGGAGCACTTAACCGCATTTGAGTAAAGATCCATGTTATGATGGAGAAATATTTGAATATTGGAAGGACATGCTTAGAAGTTTCAACATCTCACATGATCTTGAACTCTGGGACATAGTCTAACATGGCTATGAGGCCCAAAAAACGTTGCTGGTGTTGAGATATCCAGAAAGGATCTCAACACTAATCAAAAGAAACAATACAAGATGCATTATAAACCAAGAATTTTTATAGTGAATGCTATCACTTTTAAAGAGTTTGAAAAATGTATCAACAAAGAAACATAAAAGAGTACCTTTGATGCTCTGGTTCTCAACAATCAAGACAATAACTAGGTACAACAAGCTAAGGTAAATTTACCTGTCAGGAAGTATGAAATTTTCTGGATGGAAGAAGATGAAGACATTGAGAAAATGTTTTCTAGATTTCAAACTCTAGTTTATGGATTGAAAGTTCTCCAAAAGAGGTACACTACTTTTGATCACATCAAGAAGATCCTCAGAAGTCTTCTTAGCAAGTGGAGACCAAAGATAACAACAATTCAACAGGCTCAGGACCTAAAATAATTTGCCTCTGGAAGAACTGATGAGTTCACTCGAATTCTGTGAGATTGAACTTTTTGAAGATGACCCAAAGAATAAGTCAAAGTCCTTAGCTCTCAAGTTGAAATTACAGAAAGAAAGCTCCAAGGCCCTGCAAGTGATGGAAGACTTAGAGGAAAGTGAATCAGATGACAAGAGTGAAGACTTAGATGATGAAGAGTTATCTTTTATCTCAATGAACATCCAACGTATGTGGAACAACAGGAAGAAATCTTTTCCCAAAAGAGATTTTAGACGATCCCAAAATAGTAGAGAAAGAGGTGAAGAATCAGAAGAAAAAACAAATCGTCTATTGTGAATACAAAGAACCAAGATACTATCAAGCCAGGTTACACAAGTGTTTAGTTTATGTTTCTAGGTTTACTCTCACTAGAGGATGTTTACAAATTTTGCTCACAGACTTAGCACAACTAGAATGATATTACAATTGAGTGCTAAATAAAATCTAAGTATTTGAAGATTGCTAGACAATTGCTATAATTAAATTGTTTATAGTTGTTAACCGTTGCTGGAGTTCCATTCTAATCTAAGCTTCAATTCATAATTTTGTTGCTGATTTTAATTCTGATCTAAGCTTTAATTCATAATTTCGTTGCTTGATCGTTGCTGGAATTTTCAGAATGTTCTATCTTTTATTTGCACAGATTCATTGTTGGGAATTTGAATTGCATTATTTCTATTTGATGAGATATTCACTTCAGTGCAATTAAGAATTTAACCGACTCGGCACTTTAATCCTTTCAAGTGTGGACTAAAGTAACCACTTGGACATTTGAATCATCAGTATCAAAATCAGAGGCAGTGAGCCTTTATCATATTCTATCTTTGAGTCGTTTGTTGTAAGACCCTAAATTTTGTTGGTTTTTTATTAAGCTGCATGTGTAATCTATTTTCCACCCAATAAAATTTTAATATAGGATTTTAAATGTTTATGTTATTTTTAAACAACATTTTTGAAATATCTATAAATTAATCAAGAAAATTGGTAGTATCAAGATTAGACTTTTGTGTAGAATTATATTGCTTTTTTTAATAAATTTTTTATGTAGTATTATTATTTTGTTTTGTTTTTAGTTATTCATTTAAATGCATATATATGGTATGATTTAACTTTTGTTTAGAAAATAAATATTCAAATAATTATAAAATAGTAAGAAAAAAAAATGAAAATAAGAAAAGGAGTGCCAATTTAGTTCGAGGGAGAAAGAGAAAAATGGCTTCAAGGAAGAAAAAAATGGTTCCAGTAGGACAAAGTATTGAGGCAAAAACCCTTTTGATGTATGTTTTAATGACAACAAACCTTATGAAATAAATGATTAAGTTTTATGAATGGTGATCTACTAATGAGTGCACTTGAATTTTATTTAAGGAAGATGAACTGCATAATCAAACAAGCAAGATCATTTGAAAGAAGCAAGATCAAATTTGAGAAAACAGAAACGAAGAATGTTCTGGTTATTAAACATAAAAACGAAGAACATTCTTGACAATAATCTGAAAAAAGAAGATCATTCTGCACAGCAGTCTGAAAAACAAAGATCATTCTGGACAGCAGTCTGAAAAACGAAGATCATTCTGGACAACAGTCTGAAAAACGAAGATCATTCTGGACAGTAGTCTGAAAAACGAAGAATGTTATGGTTTTGACAGCATTAATCCAAGAACATTCTGGTTTACAAAGAACAAAGTCTTCTTTAATTCAAGATCGATTTGGGCTACAAAAATACATCAATCTACATTGCAAATCACCAGTATTCATTACAAAGGAACATAATTATATACTAAAGATCATTTTGGACAGATTCTTTCCAAAAGATCAGCAAAAAGCAAAGCAATGCATCAAGAATAAAAAGCAAGACTAATCCCCAAAGTTGATGGCTAAAGTAAGCAAGTACAAACCGTACAGAAATGATAAAGTCACTGCATCACTGACACACGCACAGAACATAAAAGCTTGGCACGCAACAGCTGTCAGAATTGTCAAAATCCAGCAATCACTCAAAACAGAAACGAAGAACGTTCTCCGTTTTCACAACTTTAATCCAAGAACGTTCTGGTTTACAAAAAGCAAAATCTACTGTAATTTAAGATCGATCTAAGCTACGAAAGTATATCTATCTACACTACAAAAACATTAGTATTCATTACAGAGGAATTTAATAATCTACACAAGATCGTTTTGGATAGATTCGTTCAAAGAGGATCAACAAAGGCAAAACAAAACATCAAGATCGATCTCCAAATCGATAAGCTATGAGCATGGACAGCCATGACAGCAAGGACACTGTTGTTACACCTTTTTGCAGAAAGCACATCATGTTTCTGAGACAAAGGACTAACACACAACAACTGTCAAAATCCAACACTCATACAAAACAGAAACGAATAATGTTCTTGTTTTACAAAAGAACATTCTGGTTATTCTCTTTTAAAAGACAGAATTAAAACAGATGATTTTCCACAGTCTAAACCACATATTAAAGAGTATCAAGACTGCTCAAACCAATGGTGAAGCCCATAACTTGTGTTGAATGCCCAAATGAGAAAAACAGCATCAAGATTGATCTCCAAATTGATGAGTTGTGAGCAAGGACACAAGTACATTGTACTTACAATATTCTGCAGAAAGTTCTGTATAAACCTATCTCAAAACAGTGCCAACTGACATGTGACAACTCATTCACTCACTCATTCACGTTTTCCATGAGACCCAAAAGCAAGAACGTTCTCTGTTTCGTCAAGAACGTTCTGGACAGTAATATAAATACATGTTTAATTGCTTTAAAATATATCTAACACTTGGGCAGTGTGTTCAACGGATATATTCATTTTAAACTGAATATTCAAAGCCTTTTATCATCTATAAATTGAAGATCAATTGGAAGATGAAGACAAGAGTTCAATTTACAAATCTACCAACACTTGTTCAAGTAACAAGCCAAAAACTCTTCAAGCAAACTCCAGCTCTCTTCACTATATCTTTGGATCATTATTTACTAAGTTTGTCTTTCATTTATCTCAAACAAGTGTTGAGAAGTTTCAAGATCCCAAACACTTTTATCATACACATCATTTGTAACTCAAGTCTATCTTTTATGTTAGATTGAGTGTGTTTGTAAAAATTCTTTCAAGGCTGAAAGGTGATTGTAAAAATCATTTGTAGGTTGAAAGGTGAAGATTGTAACAGATCAAGGTTGACCTGGACTGGTGGTGTAAAAACCAAGAACGTTCTCTGTTTTGAACACTTAGTGAAAAATCTCACGGTTGTGAGGACTGGATGTAACCCGGGTTGGGTGAACCAGGATATATCTCTGTGTGATATCTCTTCCCTTATCTCTATTTATTTCTAGTCTTTTGATTATAAAATTAAATAGATAAGTTAAATTGTGTGTTTTTCGTTAACCAAGAACGTTCTCCGTTTTCTATTTTCATAACCAAGATTAATCTTAAGTTTTCTTTAAGTTTTAATAGAAAATTTTAAAAAGTTGAAATCACAATTCAAACCCCCCTTTCTTGTGATTGACATTGCTACTTCACAAAGTTGTGTAACAAACTTACTCCGATTTCACTCAAATATTAATTTACAGTTTCTATCGTCATGCTTGATTTATTTATATATTTTATTAATAATTTTACTTTCTCTATAAGTCAATTGATATACTTTTAGTTAACATATTAGTTTGATTGAAATTATAATTAATCAAATTTGATGATATAAAATTTAATATCTTAATCTATTCTCATCACCGAAGAAAAAATAACGCCTTTCAAAATCTGTATCAGTAATTTGTTAAATTTTCAATTTTTAAATTATTTGCTTGAGACATGAAAAGGTTTTCAATGCTCAAGTTGCTTTCAATTTGTAGTTTAATAAAGTTTTAATGATCAGGTGGTGTAATAAAACTGAATTAATTGAATCACGGTTCATTTGATCGTTTCCAACACAGAATCCAGTTTCATTCCTTACCAAATGTTAATGGCCTTTCAATGACAACACTATTTTATCTTGTTTATATACTTTAATTTAGCAATTGAGTTTCTCTTAATGTATTTCTTTCTCCTATTTAGTAATTGGGTTGGGTTTGATTATAGCATATTTTATTATTTTGTTTTGGCAAAGTTGAAAAGAAAATACTGCTGAACCGAATTTATACAAAGTTTTTGAAGTCGGTAACTGCATGTCTCAAATTCAATAATAATAATAATAATAATAATAATATAATAACAATTTGGTGGTACTATCTACTAACAAGAATTTTGTAAATTTCAGATTTAAGAGTTAAACTTTATTGGAGTAAGAGTTACTAGTTGAAAAAAGATTAAATACTAAGTTAGTTATTAATTTGAAGGTGGAAACCGAGTGGAGCTTGCGTATAATTCTAAGAACGACTTTAGTAACGGTAAGAGCATCACTCCATTCGCTCCCCTACTTGAATTATATGTGATATAAATGCAATGTGATATTATGTATTGGTTCTGTTTGTGTGATATCTTCAAAATATGTGTGTTATATGAATTATATGTTTACGAGTGATATTTTGAAATTAAGCAATTTGCGTATTTTTGATTGGTAACGGGTGGTTACTCAAGGTGATGACTTTGTGTCTAAACTAGATTGATTTAGGACAAGGTTGAATGGTTTTGGATGCTCTGGTTGAGTGATCTATTTTGTTACTAACTAAGGTGATGACATTCATGCATAAAACGGTGGCCTGAACTTAGTCACGAGTACATGACAAAAGTTCCTCGAAAGGGCAATGTGATTCAGAAAAATACTCAACAGTGGGGTACTGAACATGAAACTCTGAAGAACATTGTCTAATAGTGGGACAATTTCCATTGGTGGGACTCTTTGCTCTGAAGGATGGTGATATTTCATAATCATGCATTAACATACAGTCTAACAAATAATACTTTTGCATTTTGGTTGATTTGTATTTTTGGTACTTGTGATTATAATGGTTAAATGAAGTATATGATTTATTTATATCTTTGCAAATATATATATATATATATATATATATATATATATTGCTTCGAGTTTGTTATTTGGAGATGACCCTTACTTTTGGACAGATGACATCCCCAATTCCCTTTCGCATCTAGAGGAGTTTTCGAAGGAATAGATGGAGCATTTCTTTTAATTTTTAGGATGGGTAGTTGTGGTCAGCTTTAAGGACTTTATTTTTTTTAGACTATAGTTATACCATTTATTATTTTTCTATTTTGGTACGATATTTTTTAATCCTAAAACTTGAGTATTCAATTGTCTGATTGAGTAACTTGAGGATTTTTAATTAATTATGGATTGTTTGGTTGAGTTTATATGTGTGATTATGTATTTTGCTTGCACGAGAATTGAAATATTTTCATGAAAAAAAGGATTCTATTTTAAACGTAGTATTTCGAGATAATGTCTCAAAAAGTGGGATGTTACATGTGTCTTTAGAGTCAATTTCTAGAGTCATGACTTTTATCAGAGTTTGAGTCGTTGACTTTTTCATCAAATGCATTGACTTTCCTTAGAGGTACACGCTTGCTTGTGTTGGAGGCAGAGTCTAATAATCAGAGTCGTAATTAGTATGAAGTTTAGAGTCAGACCCAATCATCTTCTGGTGTTGAATTACTGGCAGAGTCAGTGTTGCATATCAGAGTCAGATGCTTGCCTTTGAGGTGCTTTGTTGGAGGCAACTTATTTGAACATGTTGCCTTTGACTTCAGAGTCTCATCTTTATAGGTAAAACATTGGAGGCAGATTACCATATTTAGATCCTTAGACTCAGTTACTTAGACGCAAATCCTTAGAGGCATCTCCTTTGGAGGATGCATGTTGTTCCTTTCCTCTGATCCTACCTTTATTCTATTTCCTCTTAATCTACTCGCTTCCTCTAATGGACGCACTTGCTCTAATTTGAGGCGCTTCCTCTAATGGGTGCACTTCCTCTGATCCTACGTGCTTCCTCTAATTTTGGGCGCTTCCTCTAATTATGGGCGCTTCCTCTGATCATGGGCGCTTCCTCTAATTATGGGAGCTTCATCTGATAATGGGATTTCTTCTATATTATTTTCTATACACTTAATTAAATTATTAGTACATTAAATTGTTCCACAAAATACCTTTTGTTATCATCAAAACAAGATAAGGAATTGTTCCACAAATCATCCAGGTTCTAACAAAGTCAAGGTCATCAAGAACCCAAACCTTGATGGAAATACAAATCCTCACATTCAGACTCTCTTATCATAGGAAGTGCAAATGATCATCTGAAGACCAGGTTTGCATTTAAAGAAACATCTAAGTTTGGATTGTTATTTGAAATTGAGCCTACAACAATAAACGAATCTCTATTAGAAGATGGATGGATAATATCCATGCAAGAAGAATTGAATCAATTCAAAAGAAATGATGTATGACATCTTGTAGCCAAGCCTAAAGAAAAGATGTCAATTGAAACCAAGTGGGTTTTCAAAAACAAACTGAATGAGAAAGGTGAAGTAATTAGAAACAAAGCTAGACTTATAGCTCAAGGATACAGTTAGTAGGAAGGTATTAATTACTCTGAAACTTTTGTCTATGTGGCAAGGTTAGAAGCAATCAAAATTTTACTTTTTTTTTTACAGTATTTAACAAAGTCATTTTATATCAAATGGATGTGAAAATTACTTTCTTAAATGGTTATATAAGTGAAGAAATGTATGTCAAACAACCTCCTGGTTTTGAAGATAATGAGTTTCCATACTATGTTTTCAAATCGAAGAAATCTTTGAATGGTCTGAAATAGGCTCCAAGAGCTTGGTATGACAAACTAAGTAGTTTTTAAAAAAATGATTTTGAAAGATGCCAAATTGACCCTACTTTATTTAGAAAATCATCTAAGAATAACCTTCTCATTGTCCAAATATATGTTGATGATATAATTTTTGGTTTTAATAACAGTAAGCTATGTTAATAATTTTCAAAGTTAATGCAAAATGAATTTGATATGACCGTGATGGGAGAACTAAAATTCTTTGTTCGAATCCAAATTCATCAAATCTCAAATGGTGTATTTATTCATTTAACCAAATACACAAGAGAATTGCTTAAGAAATTTAAAATGGATGAATGTAAGCCTAGGTCTACACCTATGCATCCAACATATTCTCTTTATAAGGATGAATGAACCATCTTCGTAGTAAATGTTAGTAGGTTTTTGTGATGCTGACAATGCAGGAGACAAGCTAGAAAGAAATAGCACCAGTAAAAACTATACTTTCCTTGATGATAATCTAATCTCCTAATCAAGCAAAAGACAAAAGACTATTGCTTTATCTACAGCAAAAGCATAATATATTTCAGCAGTCTGTTGTAGCACTAGTTGTTGTGGATGAAATATCAACTAGAATATTTCAAAATCAATGAGTAACATTCCTATCTTCTCTGATAATACTTCAGCAATATGTTTAACCAAAAATCCTATTTTACACTCACGAGCAAAACATATAGATATTAAACATCATTTTATAAGGGATTATTTCTAAAAGGGTATTTTAGACATTAAATTTATTGACACAGATCATCAGTAGGCAGATGATTTTACAAAATTCCTCGTTGAGGACAAATTTAATTTTATTAAGTAAAATCTAAACATTTTGTTTATAAAGGAATGATGATAAAGTCCCTGTATCCTATTGTCTCTAGTAAAATAGAGTAAATGGTTAAATATATATGCTCTAGCTCTGTTAAAACTGAATTTGTTTTAAGCCTCTGGTCTATCACTTTAATTAATTTTAATACAAACAATTTTCTTGTAAGACGTGTATGGTGTGTGATTTTCTAACAAGTGTTGTTTAGGCATGTAAACATGTGCGTGCCAGTTTTGTTTTTAGAAACTCAAACATTTTTAAAATAAAAACCACTCACCACTCAAACATTCCTACACTTTTGTTCTCTCTCTTTAAAACCTTTGAAACTCTCTAAATCTCTCCTGCATTCAAATGGCTTCAAGCTCAACCTCTCAATATATACTTGGTAATGTGTCTTATGCTCCTACAATGACTTGCAATCTTGATCAACTGGATATCCTCTATGAACTCTAAGTAAATTTTGCAAACCTCGTTGAGAATGAGTTTAATTTTATTGAAGATGTTGCTAATGTTGGTTGGTGTGAATACTTTAACCTAGAACAAGATGTTTCTTTGGATGTTCTAGTTAAGTAATTATGGAGATTCACTAATACTAACAAGGATGGAGAAGTGTCAAGTACAGTGTTAGGGCTTCCCATCAAAATCACAAATCACTCAACAATCCCTCGTTGCCATTATAATGTGTCCGAATGAAGGAATGGTCATTGAAAATGGTTATAAGTCAAGGGATGGCTCCTTCAAAATCAATAAAGAGTAATCTGAAGATCCTAAGGTCAATTCCAAGTTAGTTCACTTAAAACCTAAATACAAGGTGCTCTTCAAGATACTAATTGGGTGTGTAGTACTCAAAGGTGGGTCGGTAGACCAGGTCAGTAAAGACCACAAGGGTCTGATGTGGAAGATCTCCCAGAGGATCAAGAAAAATCTTCCCAACCTTATTTAAGAAAACATGAGGTTCTATGGTATCAATTCTACGTTAGGAATGATCAGAACCATCTCCTACCCTAGACTCATCACTGATGTACTAATGAGAACTCCTTTCATTTAAGCTTTAGAGGAAGTAGGAGGAGATGTTCAAAATGAACACTTGGTTTCATCATTTGAACCATTGTTCAATATTCCAAATGTCATTAAGATGAGACTCATCTCTCCCAAGGACTACATAAGGCCAAGTGGTGAAGTTAGAAGAACTTTGGGTACCCAATTGGATTTTAGGACATTCCCTTTATGGTTGAAGATTCGCATGTCCCCGTATTTGAAGAAGATAATAAAGAGGTTGTTCTGAAATACCTCAAGATGTATCAATCTGGCTAAGAAATGGCTCTAGTCTGCCTCCCTCTGCCTAAAACAGCTCAAGTGTTTGAGAAGAAACGAAAGAAGATACATACACCAATAAGGAAGAAGAAAACCTCATCTCGAGGAAGAAACAAAAGGTAATATCCACCTCTGAGCACACTATTTCCCATAATAATCTCAGTAATGCTAGTTGTAATGAACTTCCATAACCAAAAACCTCCACACCTTATACTCAAAATCCAAACTTAGTTGAACATTCCTTTAACCCTGCACCTAATACACTTTCATCATCTGACTATGACTCAAATACCTCAGATGAAGTCTTTTAGGAAACTTTAGCAGAACATTTTGTTACCCTTAGATACAAATCACATCCCTCCCTTGCCTACGCTTGTGAATCCTATTCACCAAGCGGCTGAGATAGCAACTCAAGTAGTTATTGACTTAGTCTTTGAAACATCTTTAGATGACTCCTCTACTCTACCTCACCTCCATCTCACTTTGAACCTGCCAACTTCAACTCTCTAGACCTATCTCCCTTCACTCATTCAATTCCCTCTAGCTTCCTAAACCATGATTCATTCATTTCCTCTCTCATAGCCAAAATTGCCTTGTTTCGTAGTAGGAATGCTTAGAGTTTGGATCCTAATGACATTTCAAATCAATGGAAAAAATCCTCTTTTTGGTCATAATTGGATAAGGGACAACACAGAGCACGAAATGTGTCTGACCTCTCAGAATTCTAATGCTTTCAGACAAACAACTGAGATCCTCTATTTGTGACAGCTTTAGAAATCTCAGAGCAATCGGTCTAGGAAGTTACTGACAGTCACATCAGAAGATCCATCGAGTGAATATCCATCTTCCTTCAGTGTTGTTCATTTGGAACCACCAGTGGTTGCTCCCTTAGCCCCATTGCAATTTCCTATGATCATTCCTAAGGTCTCTCTATAAAAGAACATGTAAGCCTCATTGAATAACAACAACAGCAACAAACATTGGGATAGGCACAATATAGCCATCTTTGTACTCTTATTCTTAACTTTATCGTTTCATCTAAGTGTTGAGAGATAATTCACTTTATGAGACCATAACTTTCTAAACACACTCTTGTGAGAGTTATTCATAAAAACCCACAAATAGATTTTGTTTGTAACCTAGCCCTGTAGTGGCTGCATTTATCAACAGCTTGACTGTAATAAGCTTGAAGGTTTAGAAGACTCGAGCACAATCAAGTTCACTAGAAGGTGTTCAGTGGATGTGTGATTCAGTTGCTAAATTTAGTGGATTAATTCTCTTTAGGTTGAAGGGACTAGACCTAGCTACCGTGTTGGTGGTGAACTAGGATAAATTGACTTGTGTTGTTATGTGGTTACTGCTTTATCTACTATGGTTTATCACTATTTTAATTTTGTTAAAACTTTTTTAAAATAAAACACAATTCAAACCCTCAATTTCTTGTGTTTATCATTCCACAAGAAGGAGGGCATAAGAACTTACCACTTTACGAAAGAGACATGAAGAATTATGTTAACAAAGAACAACGTACAATGGGAAAAGAAGATGATGGATGATGATTATGTAAACTTACGATTATGACATAGATTTGGATGACGATTTTCACGTAAGAAATAGGTTTTGGGCTGATGCAACAAGTAGAGTTGCTTATGAATACTTTGGAGATGTAGCAACTTTCGACACAATATATTTGACTAATAAGAACAACATGCCTTTTGTTGTATTTGTTGGTATGAAACTCAATCAACATTACTTGAAGATGGGCTGCTATCATGAGAAGACATGGATTCTTTTGTATGGCTTTTCAAATCATGGCTTGTTGTATGCTAGGAAAGGTTTTTATGGGTATTGTGATTGACCAATGAAAGACTATGCAAAATGTCATTGGGTTAGGCTTCCCAAAAACTCATCAAAGGTGGTGATTATAGAAATTAATGAAAATAATTCTTGAAAAGCCTAGTCGATAAAGTGAATATAAAAGGATCAAGTGTACAATGAAAGAAGCGGTTTATGACACAATCACAACAGAGGTTTTTGAAGAAAATTGTGTTCTTTCATCAATCAATTTGAGCTTCAACAAATTTTTTGGTTGAATGGATTTTTATAAAGAGCGTCATAGAAAGGCACCAACCTTGTTAAGTGATGACTGCTCATCAAATGTAGTTTTTTAGAGTATTTTGAGTCAATAGTTTAGTTTTTTCTTTTAATTTAATGTTCGTTTTAGAGTTATTTTGAAAAAATGGTTCTTCAATTAAATTAGGTGTTCATGTTTCTATTTTCTTGATTAACTTGCTATTATGTGTAGCTTTGTATTGTTTCATTGATTTAGCGCAACATTGAATTTTTGTGAAAAAGCAACATCGCTCATGTGCAAAATTTTAATCATATCTAGAATTGTAGATGTCCAAATGGAGTCAAATTAGTTGTAAATGAATGCTAACATTCATAGCTACAACTTTCATGAAGACATCGAAACCCAATTTGAAAAGGTGAAAAGTGCAAGCCAAATCAAATAGAGAAATATTAGAAAAACAAAGGTGTTTATTTAACATGGTAGCGCATTGTGCGCAGAATTAGCACAAATGTTCCCAAATCAGCGCATTGCGCCTAGCTATGTGCCACAGTGTATTTGCTGCCACAATTTTCTACCAATAGCAGCACAATGTACCCTGAATGAGGGCAATGCGTTAGCATGTGTTCCAAAGCCCTATTTAAGCTAAAAACTAATATTTTGCAAGGCTTCTAACCTATAGGACATTGGAGACCATATTGTGCATGTTTTGGAGGCTGAAACTTGAGGATTTCACTCTTGAAGTGAAGATCCATTCTATCTTTCTTATGTGTAGTTTCATCTTCTTCATTGTCACTATGTTCTTAATCATGAACTAATTCTTATCTTGATTAGGATGTAGATGACCCCATTTGAATCTATGTAGTAGTGAATCCTTTATTACTATTTATACAATTAAAGTTATTATTTTTATATCAATTCTTATTCTTAATGCTTTTGTTGATTGGCCATTATTGAATTGACTTTAGGAATTACTGCACTATTTGAAAATAAGTAATAACAACCGGACTTAGAATTAATGTTCATGTTTCAATATTTATTATAGGAATATAGTGTATTAACGTGTGTTTGATAAATTGATGAAATTTCATGGTTTGAGTAACAAGTTATCTCACATAACGAATTAAGATTCATTGTTATAAAAAAAAAAAAAGGATTTTGAGCGAAGGAATTGATCTTAATATAATATTCTAATTTGACGTAACTATAATAATTTGATTGTTAAAATAGTGATTCAATATTTACATAGTGAAAAAGGGGTGGCACGAAATTCTAATCATTCTTTCTTACAAACTTCTATCTCGTTAACTTTAATTCGTTTTTACTTGATCAACCAATCATTAAACCTTTTTACTCGCCTAAGCATTATTAACTTTGTTGAGTATTTAAATTAAATACAATCCTTGCGGATATGGTTTTTCTTATCACTATTATTATTAGAATGGTTTGGTACATTTGCCAAAGAGTTGTCATTATGGAAATAATTTTGGACAGGTGTATCACCTTTGCAGCGAAGTGAGAGTATACATGCTTTCTTTGATGGTAATATCAATTCAACGACAAGTCTAAATCAATTTGTAAAACAATACGACAATGCTCTAAGAAGTCAAGCAAAAAAAGAATTTGAAACATATTTTAATTCGACGGATACTTCAATTCCATGCAGGTCAACTGTAAATGCTTGTTGTTTGAGTTTTGAGGTATTTTGTGTTGCTATGTGTTATTCGTGAGTACTCAAGAAAAGATTGAAAATATGTAAGAGAAGTATGTGTTAACAAGATGTAAGAAAAATATAAAAAGGAAACATTCATATATTAAGAGCAGTTATGGTGTGACAGAATTAAAGCTACAAATGGACAGGTTTGACAAATTGTGTAAGCATTTCTATGAAGTAGCGGTAGAGTCTAAAGATTCAACTAAGTCACTCAATGAAATATTACATTAATTTATTTCTAATGTGCCCACCATGAATGCTACAAGTAGCAATGCTAAAAGAAGTTTTGATGATGTTTCAAATCCAAAAAATGATATTGGAATTCGCAATCCTTTTTGAAGGTGCTGGAAACCACCAGAAAATGGGGTATGAATTATGTTTTGACATTTCTGAAAAAAAAAATACTTTGATTGCTTAACAAAAAATATGTTGTCTATCAAATAATTCAACTTACTATTATAAAACAAGTTTAGTAAAATAAAGTTGAATCATAAAGAACTAAGAATAGAGTAACAGAGAGAGATAGAGACAAGGAACACAAGGATTTTTGTACTAGTTCACAATAAACTGTTATTGCATTTAGTCCTCCCTTTATAATGGGATTTTTCCTCAATACAATTGGGAACTTAATCCGCTATTTCAACAATAGCATACAAGCATTGTTTATCTGCCTATTCAGGCTTTGAGTATTCTTCTGTAGCCTTTCCAGGTTACCACCATTAGAACCTTTCTTCAACTTTCTAGAAGCATGTCGTTGAGGTTCACAATTAGTGTTATACCTCTTTAGGTACCTCTTATGGATGAAAGAGTTGTTGCCACTATCGGGTTAATTTACATCGGTTCCAATTTGTGTTTGAATTGACACAAAGTTTGTTGTTAGGATTCTAACTCTCATTGAGAGAATATTACATTTAAAATCCTATATCAATTCAAGTGTATCAAACAACTTGATTGACATACATCAATTCTAATAGCTCTGTATTGAGAGAATTTTTCATTCATTCTTTTTCTTTTGATGTGCTCTAGGCTTTGACAGAATTTCTTCTCAACACAATGCCTTTTTAATTTTTCTCTAAATTATGATTGATTGATCGATTTCTTCTTAAATACTATGACGAAGTGCTCATATTTGATTTCGCGTATCTTCAATTAAGAAGGCATATCTCAGATGATGTCACTATCAGTGGATGTCATGCACTTCTTCAATCAAAGTGTTGATTTTATTAGAGCGTTGACTTTATCAAAGTGTAAACTTCATACCAAAGCATTAACTTTCTATCAAAGTGTTAACTTTCTATCAGAGCTAGACAATCAAGTGCTTGTCACACTTATTAGAGCCAAATGATCAAATACTTCTCATAATCATCATAGTGTTGCTTGCAAAAACGGAATCACCAGAAGTGTGATTGAGAGCGTGTTGATCAGAGTCAAATACAACTTCTTAAGAGTCACTGTGAACTTGTTTAATATATTCCCTTTTCTTTGTTCATTAGAGGATCTAACTTGTACCAGAACATTGACTTTATCAGAGACTTTACTTAGATCTTTCTTCTTTTGATCTTTGAGTTAGAGGCTCAAGATGGTTTTTAGTTAGAGGCAGATAGTCATTGTATCGCTATTTTTTTGTGTTAAGAGGAATACTCATTGACTTGTATTTCTTTTGTCTTAACATCTTTGAGTTAAACTGCAGATCGTCAGATGCATATTGCAAAACTTCTTATTGCTATATTATAACTTGCTCTATTAGTAAATATAATTACTTGTTTATCAGGTGATAATATTCTTTGTGTTAGAAACACTCAGATTATTATCTCTAACTTACTCATAATTTATGCCACCTTAAAATAGATAGTCATTAATATAAATATTTGTGTTTTAACTTAATCTGCATACTTAACAAATACAGTTAGGGAATAATTGTTATTTATTTGTTTGTTTTTATTATCATCAAATCATCAACTAGATGATTGTACCCAAAACCACTTTTGCACTAGTACTTTGTAGGTCAAACGTAAAGATCACTCTCTGTCAAAAGAAAAATATATGTAGTTGAAAACATTGTTAAGAGGACAAGGAAGCGAATCAAGTAAAGTGATGACAGAGATTACTATTGTAGGTTTTTTTTTGGTTCAAAACTTATGTATTCACCATGTGCTTATTTTATTACAATCCTCTTTTTTGTATTTTTAAATTTATAACAAACACAAATCAATGTAATTGAATCCTACAAATCTCCTCCACTAACAACCTCAATAGGTGATTCTACTCAAATGTTGCTTTCGTTCTGATTTCTCACTATTTCAATATTTCCATGCTTCTATTTCAATAACTAACGTTTGAATTTATGGTCAAGTGTGTGGTTGTTTATTAGATTCATGTGTTGTGTAATAGATTTGAGGATAACATATGTATTAGTTGAAGATAACGTATGTACTAGTTGAGAATAACTTATGTTGTGTTTGTTAAGGATAACTTATATCCTTGTCAGAGATATCATATATATAAGTTGAGGATAACTTGTGTACTTGTTGAGAATAACATATGTATTAATTGAGGATAACTTATGTACTTGTTGGTGAATTATTATATTATTTATTGAATTTATGTATGTTGTACTTCATATTCTTATATGTTTTTGTTTAGGTTTGAAGTAATATGTCATTCATGGATCTTTTGAAAACGTTTGAAATAGGTTTGATGAGGTTGTCACAATTCTGCACAACTTTGTGATAATTTGGTCATAGAGGAAACCTTGACATTTTATCATGTTTTTGCATTTTTTTGGGGTTGACAAGTTATATGATGGTATGATATTCAATAGTGTCATTCTAACTTATATCATAGCTTAGTCACTGTGTTACACATTTTACTAATGCAAATTTTTGTGTGGATCAGGTTGATTGGATGTTAATAACTTGTCACTTTTTTGTATGATATTTTGTAGCACAAAATAATCATGGTCCTGTAAATGTTTTACTAGTATTTTTTGGTGTGCATAATGATATATCACATGTACAAAGAAAAACATATTCTATAATGGTCTGAAATTGAAAATATTTTGTCAAATCAATAAAGATTTGTTATTAAATAATATAAGAATTGTACACTATTGTAAATCATACATTCTCAATATTTGAGGCAACTGAAATCTATCATCCTTACAATTTATTATGTATATAAATCATATCTATTTATTGTTAAAGTATTTTATTTTGATATAATGGTTTATTATTGTATTATGAACCATTTGAGATGACACTGTATAAGATCTCATACTCTTAATCAAAGTTTATTGACTAAAACTATAAGGATGAATGTAACACTCTCTAAGGTTTGTATAATATAAGTATTCTTCAACCTTTGCAATTGAACATATGAAGAATGATTTTGTGCTAATTTATTCTCCTTTCGTTATCATAAATTTGCAAATATGTGTATAAAAGTAAATTTTTTTCTAGAACACTTTCAAATTTTAAACTCTACACTTTACGTATGTATAATTCTCCATTTTTTCTTTCTGATTTATGGTTGAAGTATTTAAATATAATTATTTTGATAGTTCTGTAATGGATAAATATAAAATCTTTTCATATACTTTTATACATAATTATTATTGATTTGTATAATTGTAATATCATCTATCGTGGGTACTATTGTGCATATTTTTGTATAAGAAAAAAAATTATTAAAAAAAAATTGGAAAAGGAGAAATTATTAATTAATAATGGTGACACTAATGATCATTTTACAACCGTTTCTTTCAGGATTTGAATCATATCCTTTATAATTTATTTTAATTATACATAATATTATATTGATAATAATCATACACTATCAGTACAATCGGTATGTTATTGTTAATACCTTATTGTGGATACATAGAATGTTCCATTAGGCTTAACATCATAAGAAAATGAATGCAAAGAGTTAACATCCTAAGGATGTGTGAATTATAAATCTTCAGATTCAACCTTGTTCTAAAATGACTAACTATCTGAAAGATGTGGATCCGTCTTAAGGTTTTGTGAGTCTGATGAAAAGTATAATCATAGTTCTAATACAAGTTATAATATAACATGTTTATTAAATTCAGCGAGCGCCTTTGAATTTTACTAAACATATATATGTTTGTTTGCTAGAATATTATCATGTATATGATGACCGCATATATATCTTTTTCATTTTTATCTTTGCTTCTGTCTTTCTTTTTTATTTTACTTTGGGGGAGCTCCATAGAAAAATATGAAAATTTTTATTTTTTATTTTTATCTAAATAAAAAGAAAAATATTCACCAATTGAATGATTATTTGTCATCATAATAGTTAGGGAGATTATTGGAACTATATTGATCTTGATACAATGTTTATCTTAATATTTTGATGATAACAGAACAATACATAACAAGAGAATAATTTCCACTAACGTTTGCTTAAGTGTATAGAGAATAAATCCATAAAAGGAAAATCAAAGAATAAGTTGAACATCTTTGATAATCAATCTTTTGGTTATTATTATCTGGTGACATCACACTCTAAAGTGTTGGGGAATTATGAGATAGACTTTAAAATTCTTTTTAAAATCATTCTAATGAGCAGAAAAATTCTCTTAAGCCAAGGATCGCGTAAGCACAAAATTTCACTAGAAGGGCTCCTGTATTTACCTCTTGAAGCATAAAGGAGACAAATCACCAACCCCGCAAGTGCAATGTCTCTATTCGATTCACATGAATGATCGATTTAGAATAGCGTATGTTCTAGCTAACGACTACAGTAAGGAGACACAACAAAAACTAGACATTCTAGGTTTTTTTGTTTTCGTTTAGAGAAGGCACAATATATCATATACATGGTAATCCAGTATAATTATTACCCATAATATTTATATCAACGTGATGACTTGATATCTCATATCCATGACCTGTGAGATGTGGTCAACAATCTACTTACATAATAGTCTCGATATATTATTGTCGTCGTATTAACAATAATACTTTGACTATGGAACTTTAAGAATAGTGTTCTCAATGTTCAATAAAGTCTCACGATTAAGTCACTCTTTATGTTATTGAATGAATTATATATTATAAGGATTTTATTATATTATACGATTAATAACGCAATAAATGATGTCTTTTATATATATATATATATATATATATATATATATATATATATATATATATATATCCAAAATTAGATATATGAATTAAATCTATAATAATAATAATAATAATAATAATAATAATAATAATAATAATAATAATAATAATAATCTATGTGAAATAGATTAACGATAGGGCTTACACCAACATAAAGTACGTTGAAATACAAGGATTCAACATCATTTAGTAAGATCAGAAGATAGCATATGCATCTGGTGATGACGTCATTTGGTAAGAGTGAAGTATCAGACAATAGAAATATCAGAAGCACTCCTACGCTACACGAGTCTAAGCACTAAATAACAAATCTCTATTAAGGATTTGACTCTATTGACCTTACAATGACAATCTAAAATGTAGTGTTAGTTCTGCAATTCTTGTGCTACAACATCTACAACTTGAACGACTATATTTTAAACAACTATCTCTAAACAACTCTTTTCTCAAGCTCTATAAATGGAAATTCACTTCAAATGAAGAAATTGACGAACATCTACACATAACACAACAAAGAAATTATTATTGGTCAGACAACAATCTATACCACAAAAATAGCATGAGAAAAGTCATCATGAGATAGTTCAACTGAATGTCTATGATGAAAGAAAAGAAGAAAAATGACTTGGTGAATCCAAAATTATTATGTGAGAAAAAAAAGTTCAAATTGATTAGAAAATATTCAGAAAAAGTATTTGAACATGATGAGAAAATTAAAAATCCTTTATGTATGTTAAGAGTTATTAGATCTTATGGTAAATCAACTAATTAAGTGCATCAATTTTATATCATCGACAAGAAAGTTATAAACTATGATTGATATAGGATTAAATTGTAAATCCTCGCTTATGAACTTGGATTGATATCTGATTAAACTATAAACTCTAATAAACATGGAATCTATAGGTTTGAGATAAGTAACTACTATCCATGTGTTTTTTTTTACAATACTATCCATGCATTTATAATTCATTTCATTGGTAATATAAACATGATATATGTAATTTACATAAATTTAATGAAAAGAAATTTACATAAAGAACAAAGATGTGTCAAGAAAAAATTAAAGGACAAAGATTGTATCTATAAAAATCTATTCTAACATAAATTCATTAATTTACAATTTTTTTATATACTCTCTCCAAAATAAAATATAAACAATAATGATATTCAAAAAATTGATATATATAATCTAAATTTAAATTAAATACATTAATTTTTTATTTATCTAATTTAAAATCTAAAACAAATATATCAATTTTTCAAATGCATTTTTTATTATAATTCACTCTAGACGGAGTATATATAATATTGTATAAATATAGTACTAATTAATATAGACAAAATTTCAAGCAGCCACTAATAGACGACAAGAGGAATGAACAACCGACCAACTGGCCTACCATACACAAAATCACAAGAATCTTCATTATATCATATGTTACCTCGATTATTTCTCCCAAGAAGTCCTTCCATAATCACTTTTTTCTTATACTCCTCCGAATCTAAATCCACGATGTCGTTTGACTTCACTTTGGGACCAATATCCTCGTCGTTTACAACAACATTATTCCTTAAACGAGGGATAAAATACAACCAAGCAGAAGTGCAAAGGATGGCACAAAAACGACCCCAAAATATCATTATCACTAATGTTACAACTAGTACGGACATTCCAACTATAGAATCGTACGAGCTTCGCGCGTTTTTGAGGTTCTTTGATGTCGTTTTGGTTTTTATTGTAGACGACAGCCTCCGGTCCTGTCGTTTTGGTCGTTGTTCGCGCGTGTCCTCTGCAATGTTATTGTTCGGATTTGGACCATGCCTTGTCTGAACCAAACATTAACAAACAAAACTGAAATATTAAAAGATACTAGTATATTATAAATTAACTAAAAAATGTACTATCAAAATGTTGATTTAATAAAAAAAAAAATTAAATTATTGACAGCATGGACATGAATTAAATTATATTAACTCAAGTGTAGCAATTGGACATGAATTTTCTAACATCATTTTGGTGATATTTTTTCTGTTAATCATATTATATTTACGAATTCAGTACTGCTTAATTGTGATTATTTTCTTTATAACATTATTCCTTCTAAAATAAAATATAAATAAAAAAGTATTTGAAAATCACATGTACATACATGATCAAATGATTTTTAGATCAAACATATTAATTTTTAAAGTATAATTTTTGTTTTATTAACTCGTTTGAGTTAAGGATTAGGAATTAGAAAACTCGAGTTTAAACTCGGGGAAAAGTATTGAGATGTTTATATAGATTTATACCTGTGTGGGTGTATAATATGGAGTGGAGGGGAGCACCGTAGGCGGCTGAGTTAATGGTGGAGGGTTGGTTGCCGGAGCTTGAGACTTTTTACCATGAAGAGTTGTTGACTTTGACCGAGACTTTGAATATTGAGCTTTAACATTTGAGAATGAAGCTTCAAGCGGCACCGTTTTGGACGTTGACTTAGTTTTAATTCGAATCCTTCTCCATGAAAACCAACTACTTCTCTTTTGTTTTGGAATAGAATTAGTCTCTATAATCGTTGAGGGTTTATTTGGTAAGTGGGATCTAAAACAACAAAGAAAAATAGAAGTTTTTGATTTTGAATATTGAGTAGTATTTGTGGTTTTGTTGATTTTGGCCATGGCAAAAAAAAAAAAGAGATGAAAAATAATAGTGCTAGCTATAGGAATGAGAGATGAACATGATTATTATGATTTTTGAAGTTGATGGTGGATTTTTGAGACCGGAATTATGTATATGGTTTAGTCCCTTGATGGTGATGAAAGCATGATTATAATATTTGAGGGGTACGGTATGGGAAATTGTGTTTTAATGTTTTTATATAGAATGTGTTTTAATTGTTTTGATACATGAAGTTGTGGTTTATGGTAGACTTGGACTTTGTCATTTTAGTCTAATACACGTTTACACCTTCCTCACGTTTCCAAATTTATTTTATTTTTCCCCATTAATTTATAACTTACTCTATACTTTCGCTGCAATTTTCAATATGGAGGCTTTTGCTTATTAAAAAAATAAAATGAATGTTTTTGATTATTACGTGCATGCCTCGTCGCGACTAATTGGGTGACGAAATGGGGGCAAGTTCACTTCCAAATGTTTACAACTTCGTATAGAATTTCTTTAAGAAGTAGATTTGAGTTGGACTTGACCAAAATTAAAACCAAAATCGTGTAGAGAATATTGGGTTGGATTTGTACTGATAAAAAAATAGCTCATTACAGTACTGGGAATTTTGTTCAAAAATAGTGTAACTTATTTTCACTATTTTTTAGCAAAATCATAAAATTGATGACAAAATACTATTTTTTTAGCAAAATACAATTAATGAGAATATAAAAATCACAAAATTCATCAAAAAAAATACTTTCATTACAAGTATCAATATAACCAAAATAACAAGGTTCCTAAAATTGTATAAAATGCTTACAAGTATCAAAATAACTAAAGTGCAATATCCTAAGTAACCAAATAGTTTTTAGGAACCGGGTCACCAGGGTAAGATGGGTAAAATGAGTTGGGTCTAGTTTTACCCAATACCCAATTTTTTTGAGTTATTCACTATTTTGTGAAACTGACGATCAAACTAATTTACTCAACTCAAATCAATTTTTTGAGTCGATCTGAGTTGGGTTGGTCGGGTTGGTTGAGTTGGACCAACCTATGTATATATAGCCCTAGAATTTTTATCCGTCTACGATTGTCGGTTAAAAATTTATTTTAAAGATTATTTAACTTAATTTAAAGTTTTAGATTCGTCTTTTAACTTTGTTTATAATAATTTGTTTTTTGATTATTAAAATATATAATACCCATTTAATTTTGACTAAATTGCTCATTTGGTCCCTTAACTTATTGGCTAATTTTATTTTGATCTCCTAATCACAAAGGCAAAGGGCACAAGTGGAAGAATGTTTGACAACTGCTAAACCTTCTTTGAAATATGTTGAGTATGGTTCATAGGTAGTATCAAGTGGGCGGTTTGGCTAAACTGATTATTGTGAGGGCAACTAGGGGTGTGGGGTGCTAGCTCCCCATGGTATGATTCAGAGGTATTGTTGTAATTTGAATCTTATTATTACTATTGAAGCACAACTTGTAGTCTGTAAACCCTAATTTCATTCATCTATTAAAAGGGGACTAAAACTCTCTATAGTTGGGGACCTAGACATCACCGGCCGAACTTCGTTATCAAACATCTTGCATTCCTATTTGCGATTTCTCTATTTATTCTTTGAAGATTGTATTGTTTTTCTAACAATTGGTATTAGATGACGAGTAACACTTGTGTGAAATTTAAAGTGCCAAGGTTCGACGGAATGAGCAACATCGCATTATGGAAAATAAGGGTTAAACATTTGTTGGCACAACAAGGTCTTCAAAAGACGTCCATGTGGAGAAATTAACGCACATAACAAAAGTCGATTGGACGGAGATGAAGAATAAGGCTGCATGAATGATTCGCTTGTGTGTATCAAATAAAGTGATGTATCATAACCTAGACCTAATATCTTCAAATAAGATTTGGGAGAAATTGGAAAGTTACTATATGTGCAAAACGTTCACAAACAAATTGTTCATAAAGCAATGATTGTATAGGATGAAGATGGAAGAACGGTCCGATTTGCAACAACATGTCAATACCTTCAACGAAATAATCACTAATTTAGTGAGGCTTGAGGTGACGACCGATGACGTAGAGAATGCTATTATTATGATGTGCTTGTTATCAGGTTCATTGGATCACCGAGTAACAACTCTTACATACGGGAAAAACTCTATCAAACAAGATAATATCACTCCTACACTTCAGTCTCACTCTCAAAAGAGACAAAATACAGAGGAATTATCTACAAGAGAAAGTATGTATGGAAAAGAAGATCAAGATGTGGGAGGAATAGAGGTAAAATAGGTTTTGGGAAGAAGATTTCTTTAAGCCCAATAACTGAAAAACATCAGAGTGCTTCAGTTGCAAACAAATCGGACAATGGAGAAGTGATTGTCTAAGCACACATCAGGGTTCATCCAGTTCTAGGAACGTGGTTCAAACTGATGACTCTTGCATTCAAGAAGATACTCGTTGTGTTTCATCTAACAAATGCACAAACACGTGGATTCTAGATTTTGGTTGTTCCTGCCGCATGACATCGCATAGGGAGAGGTTTACCACATTCAAGTTAGGTAGTTTATGTTTTGTTTATTTGGGTGAGGATAAAGCATGTGTTATCATTGGAATGACACAAATTAAAATTTCCATGGAAAATGGTGGTGTGTGAACATTGAATGATTTCAGATACATTCCAGAATTGACAAAGAATCTGATATTCCTAGGTACTCTACAGGAAAATGGTTTCTCATATAGGTTTGATGGAGATAGGGACATTTTGAAGGTTAGCAAAGGTGCATTGATAATGATGAGAGCAAAGAAGACTGCAAATAACATCTATAAATGTTGGGTTGTAATGTTGTAGGTGATATTGGGTCAGTTGAGTCTGATGATGATGCAACAAAATTGTGGCACATGGGTCTAGGTCATCTCAATGAGCATAGAATGACATAACTTCATAAGAGACATTTGCTTAAGGGTGTCCACAATTGCAAGTTGGATTTGTGCAAGTATTGTATACTTAGGAAACACAATCTTGTTCATTTAAAATTTCAGAAACAAAAAATTGAGGGAATCGTAGATTATGTGCATTCTAATGTGTGAAGCCCTAACAAAGAGCCTTATATTGATGATTCTAGGTATTTTGTGACTTTTACAGATGACTTTTCACGCAAGATTTGGGTGTATTTCCTCAAACATAAATATGAAGTTTTTTCAGAGTTCATGGTGTGGAAAGTAGAGGTAGAAAATGAAATTGGTAGAAAAATAAAGTATTTGCAGACATATAATGGGGCAGAGTACACTGACTCAAATTTTCAGAAATTTTGTGCGAAACATGGTATTCAGAGGCATTTTCAGTTCAAAAGAAACCACATCATAATGGTGTGGAAGAAAGAATGGACAGGTGTATAACTGAAAAGGAAAGATGTCTCTAAATTAAATGTTGGACTCTCAAAGGGTTTCTGGGCAGAGGCTATTAACATGGTGTGTTATCATATTAATAGGTCACCACAAGCTTTATTGGAAGAGAAAGTTGTAGATAAGGTATGGTAAAGTAACCCCATTAATCTTGAGAATTTAAGGATTCTTCGGTGTCCAACTTATGTGCATATACCTAGTAAAGATAAATCTAAACTTGATCAAAAATTAAAGAATTGTGTCATTGTCAGTTATGCAAAAGGTGTGTAAGGGCTCAAGTTATGGGATCCAATTTCAAAGAAGACGGTGATTAGTAGAGATGTTGTGTTTCATGAGCAGTTCATGTTGAAACAGTCAAATAAAACAAATTTGTCTACATTAGAGAGAGAAACTTACAGCAGTAAGGTGTTTCAGGACGATTTTGAGACTTGAAGACTTGGCAACTTATGCATTTCTTACTAATTCTAGAGATCCATCCATCTTTCGAGAAGCTATAGCTAGCCATGAGAAAGATAAATGGATGGGTGTTATGATGGAAGAAATGGAGTCCTTAAAGAAAAATTGGACTTGGGTGCTTGTTCAGTTTCCTAAGTGCAAAAGATATATCGGATGCAAATGGGTGTACAAGAGAAAACTAGCAGTAACATAAAAAGAAGGGGAAAAGTTCAAGGCTTTCTTGCCACAAAGAGGTATTCACAATAGAAGGGGATTGACTATGATGAGATTTTCTCTTCGGTTGTCATACATACTTCTATAAGGCCAATGTTAGCCTTGGTAATCAGTCAGGACATGCATTTAAAGTAGATGGATGTGAAGACAACATTTCTTTACAGTAATCTAGATAAGCAAATTTACATGGAGCAACCATAGGATTTCATTGATACTGATCAAAGCATTTTGAGCACATGTTTCTAGTTTTTTACTGTGACATTTTAAAAGCTCTTTATAGCTTAGATTAATTTTATTATTTGCATATTAACCCCTGATCGCTCTATAGGCCATAACTTGAGCTCTGGATATCGGATTGACGCATGCGAGCAGGCGTTGGAAAGCTAAAAATAAGAGCTACAACTTTTGTGTTGGAATAAGAACCCAATGCCAAACTTTACTAGGTCTAAACTGTAGATTTCGTAATCTGAGCTTTTTGTAATAATTTTAAGTAGCGGGCCACTTGTTTTAATGCCCAAAATTAAGTACCATATATTTGGGTGTTTTCCTTTTTTGATGGACACGCTGTTTTTCGGATTCAAAAAGATATAAACAGTTTTATTTTATTTTCATGGTGTAGTACCTCAATTTTGTCCGATTAACTAAAAATAACTCTAAAATATGTATATAATAATATATGTAATAATTATTTTACAATTATTATCAAAAATCTAAAAAATGATCATAAATTTTATTTTAGCCACATTTGGTATGCCAATTTTATTTTATTTAATTAGCCAAATTTTATTTCATTTTTTATTTGTTTAGTCACATTTTTATGACAATTTTTATTTTATTTGGTCTGCCAAATTTCTTTTATTTGGTCTGAAACATAAATCCTGCAAATGCCAACTGGTCTAAAACACAAATCCCTGCAAATGACAACTGATCTGAGTCACACTTCAACTCAGCCCTGCCAACACAGCAACCTGTTCACGCTTCCTCATTACACTCAACACACAGTTCCTGATACATCAAGTCATTTCCTGTAGAATAACAACACACATCTCAGCAACACTTTTATTTTCAAAATCACAAACATGCTACAAACTAAACAATGGAAAATACTTTTTCCTTAATTATACATTGCTTAAAATTTGTTAAAAAACAATACAAAATCCAGTTAAAATTGGTTGTAAAACAGTACAAAATCCAGAGCTCAAATTTATCTAGTGAACAGAAACATTCACTGTTTTACTTATAAATTGAGACAAAAAAAAAAAATCAGAGAAGGAGATTTTGAAAGAGGTCTGAGATTAAAACTACCAAAAAAAAACACATACCAAGAAGGAGAAGAGGAAGAAATCGGAGCAGTAACAAACATCAAAGAAAAAACACAAAGGTATTTTTCCTATAATAAATCTGTTTTTATTATCTATCTTTTCTTTTGTTATAAAAATGTAAAATGTTAATTTGTAAAAAATAAAATTACAGTATGAATAATATGAATAAAATAAATAAATAAATAAATAAAAATTAGATAACTCAAACCTTCAACGATGTTATTATGTCACCGTCGCCGCCGTACTGTCACGTACCATCACCGTCGCCGTTGTACTGTCACCGTTGTCGTCGTAAATAAAGCTCGCCCTCGAGCCTTGGGCAGGTCGGCCGCCGGGTCTTTTCTTGTTGTTCTATTTCCGCCACGAGAAGGACGCACAGAAGGAGGGGATATGCCAGACGCGCAGAGGATTTGTTGAGCGTGTGGCTTTCGTTTTTTCTCTTAATCTCTCTCTTCTATTTTTTTCCTCCGTATTTTCCTATTCTAGTTTCTCTCTGTTTCAGCTAAGCCTTGACAACAACACCAAGAAGCGGCTGCCCCCCTTGCTGCCCCCCTTTCTGCTTTAGTCTTGTTAGTTTAAATACCTAGGGTTTCTATTGTGTTTTTTTTAAAAAAAAAAACCCTTTTATTTTTAAATTAAATTTTGGGCTTGGGCTCTAGTATAAAATCTGTTCCTATAAACCCAACTCATAAAGAGTTAATTTTTGTTTCATTAGAAAAGAAGTTAATTTTTGTTTCATTAAAAAAGAAGTTAATTTTTTCTCTTTTGCTTCATAACTAAATATCAAATTTTATAAAAAATACAAACAAATATTATATATCTGATTAATTAGATGCGACATCTTTTAATCTTTGAGTTGTTAAGATACAAGTTGTATAACTTAATAATTCTAAAACTCATTTTTTATAAATAAATTAATTTAACTTTTTTTATTTATTTAAAAATCTGATTAATTAGATGCGACATCTTTTTAATCTTTGAGTTGTTAAGACACAAGTGGTACAACTTAATAGTTCTAAAATTATCTTTATTTATTTATTCATTTATTTATTTATTTATTTATTTATTTATTCATTTATTTATTTATTTATTTATTATGTTTTAGTAAATTAATCTAAAATCGAGTTATAAATTTGTTCAAATTAGACGTGGTATTATTTTTATCTTTGAGTTGTTAAGACACATATTGTACAATTTGGTGTTTTTTTTAATTCATATCTAAACCGAATAATATAAAATATTTTCAAAAGCATTAAATTAGATGTGACATCTTTTTACTCCTTAAATTTTTAATACACAAATTGTACTACTTGACAATTTTAAAACTTAATATTTAAAACCGAAAATAATAAAATATTTTCAAAAGGATTAAATTAGATGTGACATCTTTTTACTCCTTAAATTTTTAATATACAAATTGTACTACTTGACAATTTTAAAACTTAATATTTAAAATAAAAAATGATAAAATATTCTTAAAATGATTAAATTAGATGTGACATCTTTTTACTTCTTAAATTTTTCGAGACACGAGTTGTACGACTAGATAGTCTTAAAACTTGCATTTAAAGTATTATTCAAATCAAACCAATTCTTTTTTTCAAAATATTTTTTTTTATCAACAACAAAACACAATTTCTTTAAAAGCAATCAACACATCCGCATTTTCTACCAAGAACTACGTAGCTTTGATTTCTCCATTGCACCAGGAGATACGTAGGAGCAAGATCGCACTCTTGTCAAGCATAATAACAAAAACCTTTTTTTCTCTCTATATTTTAAATGTATTTTTATCATTAGATTATTTTCGTAAAAATATTACATTTGCATTTTAAAAAGGAGAAATAAATATATTTAAGATAATATTAATTTTGCACAATTAATTATAGGTAACCGTTTTTTAACGGATGTCGTAGGGTGCTAATACCTTCCCTACGCATAATCGACTCCCGAACTCAAAATTTGGTTTCAAAGATCATTTTTTATTTTTTATTTATTTTTAAGGGTTTTTCCAATATTTTCCCTATTTCAAAATAAACTTTGGTGGCGACTCCATTGAATTCGAGAAACACTCGAAATTTTAGGCCGCGACACATGGAAGACTAATTTTCTCAAATTGATCCATTGTTTTAGAGTTTCATCAACACCTAGAGGTTTAGTTTATAATGTTAATTTCGCGTTATGAATCTATTTCTCTTTATTCGATTATATTGTTATTCTAATTGCTTAATTCAAATTTCAATAGGATTGATTAAATTAGTTTGACAAAATTCGGTTTCTACATTAATTAAATTATAGTTTTGCGACGTCTGATCGTTAACTGTAATACATCGATGATTGTGATGCTTAATCCAGTCAAAGGAACCAAATTCACATAGGGTTGATTATGCTTGTTTGATCAATTCAATAGTCAAATAGGAATAGAGTCACGATTTAGAAATTAAATCCGTTGATAGAATTTGCGAAAGGTCTGAAACTCTCGAATCAGTGGGTTAATAGTTTTCTTAATCTGCCCGAATTTAATTCGAAACCCCCCTTAATTTTAATTCTCAATTCGGTTAATATAATCAGAAGTCTTTGCGAAACGACTCAAGTTATTACCCTAAGCTACGTTTTATTACTTGTATTTGACCCATGTGCGATAACGGATCAAAAATACTAGACATGACAGACTAGTTTGTAAAATGAAGAAGTCTTTGTATGGTCTAAAGCAGCCTCCAAGGCATTGGTACAAGCGATTTGATTCATACATGCTTCAGATTGACTATAGAATATGTGAGTATGATTTTTGTGTTTATGTTAAGACCCTTGGTGGTGGATCTTTTATTTTCCTATTAGTGTATGTTGATGAAATGTTGATTGTTTCTAATCTTACTTGATGTAAATAAATTGAAAATCATGTTGGGAAAGGAGTTTGACATTAAAGACTTGGGTGCTGCTGAGAAAATTCTTGGTATGAAAATTCACAGAGATATGAGTGTTAGAAAAATATGGCTCTCTCTGAAAAACTATTTTGAAAAGGTGTTAGACATATTTGATATCAACTTCTCGAAGGTTGTGAGCACTCCATTAGCGAATCACATTAAGTTGTCGTTGGATCAATGTCCAAAGACATATGCAAAAGCTGAGTATATGTCATAGGTATTGTATGCCAGTGTTGTTGGTTGTTTAATGTATGTTACAGTTTGCACTAGACCAAATTTGGCACAAGTTGTAAGTCAAGTTTGCAAATTTATGTCCAAACCAGGTAAGCAGCATTGGGAATCAGTCAAGTGGATTTTCAAGTTCTTTGAGGGTACAACATGTCATAGTATCATGTTTAGAAGTGAGTAGGGTGATTCTTTAGTTGTAGGATATGTTGATTCTGACTATGTAGGTGATATGGATGATAGAAGGTCTACAACATAATATGTTTTTTCCCTTGCACGAGGACCTTTTTGCTAGAAGTCGTCAGTTTAATCCATAGTGCCTATGTCTATAACTGAAGCAGAGTACATGGAAGTAGGCGAAGCTGCCAAAGAGGCTTTATGGCTTATCGAATTAGTGAAGGAATTGGATGTTGAGAAAGGTGGGGTTCGGTTGCATTTTGATAGTCAAAGTGTCATTTATTTGACAAAGAATAAAGTGTATCACGTCAAGACCAAGCATATTGATATGAGGTTTCACAAAACCAGAGAGTTACTTGCATTTGGACAGAAATTACTTGGAAAGGTTCATACTTCAGATAATGCAACTGACGTGTTGACCAAGTCAATCACCAGTGACAAGTTCAAGCACTACTTAGACTTGTTACATGTTTCTCAGTGTTAAGCAGTAGTTGTACCCCTAGTTGCCAGGACATTAGCGACATGCAATAAATCTTCATAGGGGTTTGATAGTCGTCAAGATGGAGATTGTTGAGTATGTCTCACACGTAGTATTAAGTTGACGGTTTGTCCCAACTAATTTTTCTAAGGGCAATTGAGGGTGTGGGGGCAATAGTGCCCTGCAGTATGGTTCAGGAGTATTGTTGTAATATGAACCTTATTATTACTATTTAAGCACAACTTGTACTCTGTAAACCCTAATTTCATTCATCTAATAAAAGAGAACTACAACTACTCTATAGTCGGAGACGTAGGCATCATTGACCGAACTTTGTTACCAAATATTGTGTTCCTATTTGCAATTTCTCTCTTTATTCTTTTAAGATCGTGTTATTGTTCTAACAAAATCTCAATAGAGAGGAAGACTTAATGCATAACCTATTATGCAAAGAGCAACTATTACCAAATTTTCCCTCAACAACGTAACCCCAGATTTGTTCATAGCCAATTGTGTGTATGATGACAGCTACAAGAGAAAAACTCATATATAGAAAGAAACAAATCATGGGGTTTAATCAAATGAAGTTGATGGATGTCAAGTTGCAAGAATAAGAACAGATTGTTGTTGGTGCTACTGCTTTGTCTTATTATCTATCTCACTTTCTTTTTTGGGGTTCTTAAACAAAATTATGTATTTTTCCATTACTTGACAAGTAGTTTCACTAGATATTAACTTTTAGTTGATTATTCATTGCTTCAATTTTAATTTGCAACATTGACCCAAGTGCAAGTTAAGATTTTGAGCTCATTCTTTGGGAGAGAGGAAAAGGAAAGTGGGCAAATTGATTTAGTGTGAATGGTATAGGATAACATCCAATGGTGGGGGAAACGTTTGGGGATAGAGTTGTTTCGAGTTTGAAAATTAACGAAAAGGATTTATATGGCTAACAGATGTAAGTTAAAGTACTATAATAGAACAAAAAATAGTTATAAGACAAAAGTGAAACTACAAAATAAATTAAATGACCAAAATAACAATTTAGCAACACACACACACTACCAAAATAACATAGTGCTAAATATTCCACATATTAACAATTTATCTTGGTATATTTTTTTATAAGCAACATGTATTAAAAGAAGTACAATGAGTACTCCAACTCAATAGAAAGTATATAGTTACTCACGTTACAAACAAGCTATAGGGTCACTACCAATTAGACATACAAATAAAAGAGTTTTTGGTAACCTTACTTATAAACCACATCCAAGAATTTGCTTTGATACTAGACAACATTTGAGACAAATTAATAATTCCACCATCAAACAATACATTGTTTCTCAAAATCCAAATTATCCAAATAGTGGCAAACCATATTAAACATTTACTCCTCTTTGTTTTCTTATCTAAAAGCACTTTATGAAACCTCTAAGAATGTTCCAACCCTTCTAAAGATGAGTTCATCTTGACCCCATCCAATCCAAGACACTCCACCAACATTCTTCACAAAAGAACAAAACACACAACCACTAATGCGCACCATCTAAAACAATTTTTAGCTTCTCTAAAACAAAACACACAACCACTAATGCGCACCATCTAAAACCTTATCTTAATAATTTCGTTACAAGCTGATAATCTTCCAAACAATAATTTCCAAATAAATACCAAAACCTTAGAAGGATCTGCATTATTCTATACCACTGCAAGAGCCTTTTTAAAACTTGGGTCCAATATAAGTTGTGCAGAAGTAGTATTCAGCAAATTGTAGTAAAATTTAAAAGGAAGCCTATTTAATTTGTAAGGAATCCAACTCCAAGAATCCTTCCCATATATAAATAGGCTACATCCTGCAACAAAGCATACAAATCCATGATTTTACCCCTTACAACATCATTCACAAATTCAACATCCCTAAGCTTCCAAGACCAACCAACTTTTTTGAAAAAATGGGCCCATGGAAGGGTGTGGATCCTCAATCCATACCTTGTTAAGGCCCAATGCCCCTGTTTTGCCAACAAATGGGCTACGTTATTCTCCTCCCTACTACCATGACTTTCTCTTTCTTAAACCCTAAAATTAGTTTTGAACAGTCAAACTCTCTAAAACAATATCATGGCATCCTACCTCCATGGCAAAGGTAAGACCAAGCAAGACCTCATAAGTCTCAACTGCTAGAGATCCATTAATCCATCTTTTTGCC
Source organism: Cicer yamashitae (assembly GCA_037974755.1). Lineage (NCBI taxonomy): Eukaryota > Viridiplantae > Streptophyta > Magnoliopsida > Fabales > Fabaceae > Cicer > Cicer yamashitae. Next base: position 41,635,410 of record JBBPBQ010020324.1, on the reverse strand, counting down.
ACCTCGCAACCCTTTTACAATCTCCATTTGAATATCGAATAATGCACCTCATCCCCCATTTGATCAAGTTTGAAATCTCCTTGCATCAATATTCACTTTGAAGACTCCCTCTAAAGGCAGGATCCAACTAGAATAGCAAAAACATTCAACAAATAACAATTTAACTTACAACCGAAGTTGATAGGTGATGCCACAACAATAATGCACATAATTTATAGCATGCATTTCCTTCTCTTCAAAACAATAGACATTCACGGAATACCATATACTGTAAGTAATGACTGCAATTAATTCTAGGGCATGAACAAGGGTTTTGATAACACCCTCTTCTAGAAAATTATAGAATTATCCAATTATATCTTCTATGTGAATCTCCAAAGAGGATAGAAACTATATTTGTTTTTCCCAAAAACAATATTAAAAAAACATGATTAATATCTACCACATGTGAGTTTCACCTATAGCGTATTAGATCTTTTCTAAAGGTTAGCTTGAAATGGTATAGCCTCATTTATGATTGTTCATAGGAGATGAAGGTATTTTTTGGGAGCATTAATCTTTTAGAAAAGTCTTTACCACATGGTCTCAGACAGGCTATGAGACGACCCATGAATTTTGTTAGACCACCTCCACTAAGAGATAAGTGGTACCCATCTCCTTGTCAAACTAATCAACAATAAACTCAATTTTGGTCATAGTCTTCCTTTTGTTTATAATATCAAGACCATTCTGATTTGGAGCCAAGTTGTTGTCCCAAATTTTTAACTTGGTACCATTCCCCACAATTCAAACTCCGCCTTTCTTCAAAAACCACAAACTTTTGACTATGCTTCTCTACATGAAACTAGGTCTGAAACCCAACTTAGCATTTAGGAAATCCTTTTTTAGGATAGTATTTTGCCTTCAAGACTTTACCAATAAGAGACTTTGGAGCTGGAGGGAGTATCTAATAGTATACCTCAAAGGTCAAAACTTATGTATATAATAATTTTTTGTATGTAGTGATGTATAATTACATGGCCTTGATTTACCTTGTATCTCTACTGAAAGTTATGCACCAAATATTATGCATCTCTTAAAAAAATTATGATTGTTTAAATAAAATAAAAATCAACAACTTCATCCTCTTCATCATAGGAAATCAGAAACTACCTACCTAAAATAGAGATGATCTTCAATGTGGTGGTTGCGAGTATCTACATTATGAAACAAATCAGTCCAAAAGATAGTTTGCGTGACAAAGGTCTTAGAGCTGGTGTTGATCACAACATGGATCAGCTCAAAGGTGATTGAAAAACAGCCATGAAAGTTGTTTTAGAATGTCAATTGACACATCTAATAAACAAATGTTGCGTTATTTTTCAGTCGTAGATGGGTATTCTCGAACCCTAATAGAGAGAATAGTACAATCTACCAATAATCTCCTCATACAAGTGATTGAAGAAACCCAACAAAAAATGTTGCTTTCTTTCCATCTCTCAAATTAAATGGGTTTCTTAGAAGAAAAGAAACAATATCATTTCTCATTCTATTGAAACTTTTTGTGCTTTTTCAGTTTCGGTAGCATAAATGTAGTGTATAAAGGTTATTATGAGCAAAAATTTAGAAGAACGCTTTTCAAAAAATCTGCAATCATTGTTATCTTTTTTGGTATTGGCGCCAGTTAAAAAACATTTTCCGCCAAAAGTGACTCATTTTCAAAATTGTTCATTTTTAAAATCTTTTTCGATAGAAAGATAGAAGAGACAAAGATTATAAAGAATATACAGTTTGTTTGGTCAAAGGTGATCGAACGGAGGAAATAAGTTACATTGAAGGTTGGTTGGCGATAGAAATAGCCCATTTTAATTTATTTTGGATTCAAAATGAGAGTAGATCAGAAGGATAAAATAATTAGACGTTGGTAGTATATGATAACATCCAATAAAAATGTGGCTATATTAGTGCCACATCATGATGTATAAAGTATTTACCTATTATTTATTATCAGTAATCAGTAAGGATTTTGAATTGAGGATTTTTTTCTTACTTCAAATCAAGTTGTTACTAATGATTACTATATTAAGGGCACGTGCTTTGTGTGTATGATGATAACGTATATTCAAGTATAGCCACTCTGTTTTTTGTCTTGACAAATATAGCCACCCCGTGGATATTGAAATTTTATGTGACATATTTTATTAATGGAGCTCCTTTCGGTTGGAGGAAAATAAGATATAATTTTTCACAGGGGAAATATTTAATAATATGTTTGACTATATCGAATCTTTAAATTTTGCATTTGTAAGTTGTATTATATTATTCACAATGGACAATAAGAATAATTGTAACATTAATTCACAAGGCACATGTTTAAATAACATTTGCAACTGAAATCTGAAATTCTGGAGTACTTCGACACTTTGGAAGTATAAATATGTTCTTTGTCTCTTAAAAATAATGATGCATACTAATTAAATTCGTTAATGAAACTCACAAATAGAGTATAAAATTACGCATAGAAAATTGTGGAGGCAGAATTATTCTAGCTCGATGACAACATATATTTATATATTTTTTTATCATTTATATTTATATTTTTTTATAAATTGAGTAAAGAAATTCGTATGTTTTAATTTAACGGATAAATATTTATATTTAATTATGCAATTTAATATCTTTTAAAATAAAAAAATAAAAATAAAAATAAAAAGTTCATGAATTGAAACGTTGATTTTGTGTGTATGATAAGGAAATGCGAGAGACTAGGAACATCTTATTATGTATACGTATACTATTATTTAAATTTAAATTATTTTAAAGAATCTTATTTTCAAACTTGGAAAGCAATCAAACGAGGATTTGCTTCCTTGAAAATTAATTAATATGATGAGATACGAATCGACAGAGAGAGAAAAAAAATGATATGAAAAAGAAAATGACAAAGTTTTATAAAACATTGAATGTTGCTGAGGTATTCAAATAAATGTAATACCGTACCCAATCCATTTTTTTTGGCTTCATGTAAATTTCCATTTTGCTAAACGTACGTTTAGATGAGAAGACCCCACCTGCTTCCACCAAAAAGTCTGTGTTAAGTTGACAATTGCAACAAGTGAGATCAATTTGAATGGATGGAGGAGTATATAAATTCATATTAGATGTTAAATTTTATGTACTATGTCACTATCTAAACATGTTTGCTTGAATATTGTAGCTGTTTGATAGGAAGTTTGAAAAAAAACAAGTTAATAATGAAAGAATTTTGTTATGTACCGCGAATAATTTATTCACTAAATTTGCGACAAAACTAACCATACAAGGATATGTTGGTAAATAAAAGGTAAACCATGGTTAAAATAGTAATTAGAAGTCAAACGTAGTATAATTCGTTGGTTTCGTCAAGTCAATTATGGTAACATCCAACTTTATCTATAATGAAATTGGGGTAAATGTTACGGTAGACTACATTTATAGGTGAAGGTGGTCCGCTATAGACTAATATTTAAAAGTCGTTTGAAATTATAACGAAGATCGATGCCACTTGTCAAAATGGTTTTTTTTTTATTTTAACGGCGGAGACAATGACTCGATTGAGATAAGTTTCACAAAAATAATGAAAAACAAATATGTTTCTCAATATTCAACTCGTCACACCGACAATAATCACGTCATCGTCTCAGCATAAAGACTAAAAAACTGTTAAATTATACTTCCGTAAAGTGTTGTCGATCGTCGTTAGAATTTTAGATAATATTTTAAGCATGGGGCAACAATAAATCCCCTATCAAAAGATGCTCTCCACCTTATAATTTATCTCAAATTAGTTCTTAAAAATAATATTAGTAAGCATCTTTTAAAATAATCTCTATTTTTGGGAATCGGTATACAAAATTGTTTAGTGTCACTAAAAATTGTTCATTTGTTAACTCTTATTGTTAGACATTATCATCACATAATACGTTAATTGGATATGAAATTCTTTCATATTGATCCTACCTTAATATTGATACTACCTTAATATTATTGTACTTGAGACTAATTTAACTGTCTATAAAATTTATGTCTTTTAAGGACTAATATGTTAGTAATTAGTTCTTGCATAATTATAATTAGTGATAGATTTGTCTTTTACATGGTTTAAATTTCACAGACAAATTAATTTATAATGAACTGACATTGATGTAGGCCGGAACAATATAGAATAGTTGCATATTTAATTAATATGTCACATATTATTCTCTAACCATAGAAGTTAATAGAAGGACCATTTTAAAATGAAACTTTATAATTTTAGAGATATATTCGTCAATTTACAAAAATAAGAGATTATTTTGATCGATGCTTATAATTTGTGAACTAATTTGTCTATTCACTCAAAAAATCTATAATCACTTGTCTTTTAGTCTATGTAGCATTAAAAATAATATATTTTCTAGTAACATTTTTGTGGTGTATAATAATATTCAACTAGTTTGAGCTAAATGTTAATAAAAGTTAAAAAAAAAAAATTACATATGTTTTTAGTCCCTATAAAATAAAAATACAAATTTTAGTCCCTATAAAATTATTTTTAGTGCCTGCTAAAATAAAACATGTTTAATAGTCCTTCAACGTTAAAATTTTTAAATCATTTTTTGCAAGCTTTTTGGAACATTATGAAAAGTTTCTCCACAAAAATTTATAGTTTTTTAATTTCGGATAAATTAAATATATATTTTTTTCACTATAAAAATCTCAAGTTAAAAATAACTAAAATATGGACCTAACAAATAAATATTGAGGTCATTTTTTGTGGACAGACTTTTTATAATGTTGTAAACATGTCAGTAAAAAAGTCATTTAGAAATATATGTTGACATTCAAGTAGATACTAAAATTGCATGCATAATAATTTTGTAGCGACTAAAAGTTGTATTTTTATTTTATAAGAACTAAAATTGAAATGTTGAAATGTAATAGAGACTAAAAATATATTTAACTTTATAAAAGTTGAAATCCTAGTGAAAGAAAAAATATTAACATAATAATTAATATAGTATTTAATATAATATATTAAATAATACATCATTCCTTCTATATTAAAAGCATTGCACAAATAGTTTGATTCAAAATATAAA
>JBBPBQ010020324.1:41605546-41630178 GCA_037974755.1 Cicer yamashitae | reverse complement strand
AAAAAAAAACTTTTAATTTTCAATACAACATCAACTTCTTATTGTAGCTCGATGAATCATAACATAATTTATTTATCACAAAGAAAAAGGAAAAATACTATTCTTTGATAGTGTAAACTAATATTAAATTATCAATTAAGTTAATATAAACTAATAATCATAAAATTATATCACATAATTATAATTTTCATTACTCATTAATTATATAATTAATAATTTACAGGCTAAATACAACTCGTGGTCCATTAACTTAATTACAGTTAACGTGTTAGTCTTTTATCTTCTTTTTCCTTCCCGATTTAGTCCTTTATTTTAATTTTAAGTGACAATTTGATCTTTTATGTTTTAAAATGTCAACAATGTTATCAATTTTTTTTACAAAAATTCAAAATATTCATCAAAATTTTCAAACAAAATCCATAAAATTAATTATTATATTTAATATAATGCAAATTTCATCAAATTCATAACTTAAATCTTCAAATAAACTCATATTTTCATCTCCAACAATATCAAATAAAAAATGAAAATATGAGTTTATTTGAAGATTTAAGTTATGAAATTTGCATTAGATTGAAGATGATAATTAATTTTACGGGTTTTGTTTGAAAATTTTGATAAATTTTTTGAATTTTTGTCAAAAAAAGGATAACATTGTTAACATTTTAAAATATAAAAGATCAAATTGTCACTTAAAATTAAAATAAAAGACTAAATCGAAAAAAAAAATAAATGTCTAAATCGTCAACTGAAATTAAGTTAAGCAACCACGAAATTAAGTTAAGCGACCACGAGTAGTATTTAACCTAATTTATACTAACTAACTGTATACTTTTAGTGGTGTTCATGTTGGTTGAATTAGAACATTCCTTAATTGATAAGGAAAGGCGGCTCCTAGGTGAAACTTCTTCAAGTTAGTTAAATTTTAAATTATTTTAATTCTTAGTGTCAAACTTGGACAACAACCAAGCCAGGAATACTCTCCTTAAATTAAGTCTTGATTACGATGAGATAGAGACACCAAAATTATTAGAAGAATATAAAAATGAAAATCACAGTATAAGTACCAGTGGACCCAAGCCTCTAAAGCATAGCATTTGGATGAAACAACATTTGGAAATACAATCTTTTAGAAACACATAAATAAATTAATTAATTAAATGACACAACTAGATTATTTCTCTTTTAATTTTTATTTATATATATATATATATATATATATATATATGTCCAAACATTTTAATATGAAATTATACGCATGTAAGACTTGATTCATCTCCATCTTGCCAAACTTTTTTTAATTAAATAAAAATTTAGATTGAGGAAATATACCCTATATAATATTGAAGGAGAACCACAAATCTTAATGATGATTGCCACGTAAAATTTTATACTTATACCTGAAGTGTCAATGTTGATCACAAGAAAGGGGGGTTTGAATTGTGATTCTCTTTTTTTAAATTAATTTCTGTATTAGAAATTTTAACATACGATTGATCTTGGTTTGATAAAGGCAGAACGTTCTCAATTAAAATATAATAATAAAAACTTCACAAAGTGATTAGTGCTGTGCAGGTGATAAATAAAAGGAGATAAGGGAAAGAGAGTTTACACAACAATATATCCTGGTTCACTCAAAATGGGTTACGTCTAGTGCTCACAGTTTGTGAGCTTTTTCACTAAAGTGTTCAAACAAGATTATTCTTGCTTTTCCCATCAATGTTCAAGATCAGCTTTGATCAGTTACAACAATTTATCTTTCAACCTTGAAAGATTTTACACAGATTACCCTTCAGTCCAAAAGAGTAATTACAAGCTACCTTTTAAATACAAAAGTATTTCTCAACTCCACTCACACTCTTTCTAGTTTTATAGAGTTTTGAGTTTCAAAGATGATTTGAGAAGAATTAATGGATAACCCTTCACTCAATACTTGTTTGAGTTTCAGTTTTAAGCTATCAGACTCGAAAAATGGATCCTTAGATCTAATGAAGAAGAGGTGGAGCCTTTGCTTAGCTTGTATTTCTCAAGAATGATGATTTTAATGAATGATTGTTTGCACTTTGAGCTGATGATATTTCCCTTGCCTCGATGTTCCTTTTATAGGCTTCTTGAAGGTATGTTCCAACTCATATAGCCGTTGGAAGACAGGATGTTAGGTCTATGAATTAATAGGCATGTGTTGTAAATAAAAGAAGATTGTTCTTTCTTGATCATCAGATCATTCTTCGTTTCTATTTTGAGCAACTGCTTGCTTTTGTCACTTTTTGACAACTGTTTCTGTTGGAATATATGTATAACTAAGAGGAATTAAAATTGAGAAGAAAAAAGAAAATCAAGAATGTAATTGATCAATAATTGTTGGAACAGATTGTATAACTAAGAGGAATTGAAATTTTGAAGAAGAAAGAAAATCAGGAATGTTTTGGTAAACGAAGATTGATCAGTTACCCCCAAGAATGTTCTTAGTATTAGAAATTTATATCAAACAGTTTGCATACTAACTGCTATAACAAACTTAACTATATCCTAACCTTCTTAACTAACTCTAAAGTCAATTTGAATTACATTTAACATGCCCCCTATTCAAAGTGCTTCAATTGATGTTAATCCAAGTTTGTTCCTCATCTCTTGGAATTTCACTCTCTTCAAGCCTTTTGTTAGGATATCAGCCTTTTGACCATTAGTATTACAATGTTCCAGCTTTATTTTTCTTTTCATCACTTGATCTCTAAGAAAATGGAACCTTATTTCTATGTGCTTTCTTCTTCCATGGACACTTGGATGTCTTGCTAGATCTATTGCTGATGTGTTGTCTATCTTCAACTTCACTGCTTCAACATTTTTTAATCCTAATTCTGTCGACAATTCAGCCAGCCACAATGCTTGACAAGCTCCCATTGATGCAGCCACATATTCAGCTTCACAAGTGGACAAGGCTACTATGCTTTGCTTCGTTGAACACCATGAGATTGGTGAGTTATTGATCATAAACACATAGACCGTGGTAATTTTTCTATCATCTTTTTCTCCACACCAGTCAACATCAGTAAAGCCAACAAGTTCAACTTCATCTCCATTCATATTTGTGGGGTACAACAGACCAAACTCAATGGTTTCCTTGATGTATCTCAAAATCCTTTTTGCTGCCATGTAGTGTGATGTCCTAGGCTTCTCCATGTATCTACTAATCATCCCAACACTATATGCAATATATGGCCTTGTGTTGCACAAATACCTCAAGGATCCTACAATTTGCTTGAAGATTGTAGGATCAATCAGCTCCTCATTGCCCTCCTTGGACAGCACCAACCCTACTTCTGATGGGGTACTAGTTCCATTGCAATCTTGCATTTTTAACCTTTTTAATACATCATTTGCATACTTCTTTTGATGCACAAAAGTTCTATTTTTTTTGGTTTCAAACTCAATGCCAAGGAAATATGACAGCATGCCTAGATCAGTCATCTCAAACTCCTTCTCCATTCTGATTTTGAACTCCTTGATTTTTACTTCATCACTGCCAGTTAATAGTAGATCATCAACATAAAGACATATCAATAATTCAGGAGTTGCTGCTGCTGCCTTCTTGACATAAACTCCATGCTCATTCACACACTTTTCAAATTGGTGCTCTATGACGAATCTGTCAATCCTCTTGTTCCAGGTCCTAGGAGCTTGCTTCAGGCCATATAAAGCTTTCTTTAGTTTGTACATATGATCTTCTTTGCCTGTTTTCACATATCATGGTAGCTGCTTTACATACACTTATTCTTCTAGTGATCCATAGAAGAATGTTGGTTTGACATCCAACTGATGCATAGACCATCCTTTGTAACTGGCCATTGAGACTACCAGTTTTACTATTTCAATTCTAGCTACTGGGGAAATTACTTCATCATAATCCAGTCCATGTCTCTACAAGAATCCCTTTGCTACAAGTCTGGCCTTGTACCTGTCAATATGTCCATCATGCTTCAATTTTAGTTTATAGACCCATTTCACATCAATTGGTCTCTTGTTTACTGGCAGGGTCATTAGCTCTCAGGTCTTGTTCTTCTCTATGGCTTTGAGCTCTTCCTCAATTGCTAATCTTTATCAAGTATCACTTAAGGCCTCTTCATCACTTACTGGTTCTAATTCAACAAGCAAAGCAAAATGAATTAATTCTCCATCTAGATTGATGGTTGAGTCAGATGTCACTTCATATGGATTCAAACTAACTGAAGTCTGTCTGGCTCTTTCAAATCTTCTCACAAGTTCAGAAGTTGGATGACTTGTTGTCCCTGATGGCTGGCTTGTTGTCCCTGATGGCTGGCCCTCATCCAATTCCACTACTACTGCACTGCTGGTTGGACTGATTGGGTTGGCTGGTCTGTCTGGGCTGGCTACACTGCTCGAGCCGACTTCACTCATTTTCCAATCCCATCCTCTTGATTTATCCACTAGTATGTCCTTGCTTATCACCACCTTGTTCTTGTTTGGATCATACAACTTGTAGGCCCCAGTTGAACCATAACCCAACAACACCACTTGTTCAGCCTTGTCATCAAAATTTCTCTTGTTTTGGACTGGCACATGTCTGAAGCACAATGAGCCAAACACTTTCAGATGCTTCACAACTGGCTTTCTTCCAGTCTAGGCCTCTTCGGGTGTCCTAGTGCCCAGTCTCTTGGTTGGACACGTATTCAAGATGTACACTGTAGTTGATACTGCTTCTCCCCAAAATTTGTGAGGCATTTTCTTTCCCTTTAGCATGCTCCTAGCCATATTCAATATAGTTCTGTTTCTTCTTTCAACAGTGCCATTATGTTGTGGAGTGTATGGTGCAGCCACTTCATGCAATATTCCTTCTTTTTCACAAAAAACATGGAATTCATAAGAGTTATATTCTCTTCCTCCATCTGTCCTGATGATTTTCAAATTTAGACCACTTTGATTTTCTGCTATTACTTTGAATCTTTTAAGAACTTAAAGCAATTCACTTTTTATTTTGATTAGGTATATCCAAATTTTCCTTGTAAAATCATCAATGAATGATACAAAGTAGTGATTACCTTCTATTGACACTTCTTTAAAAGGACCACAAACATCAGAAAAAAATTACCTGATTACCTCCTATTGACACTTCTTTAAAAGGACCACAAACATCAGAAAAAATTACCTCCATCATTCTTGAAGATCTAGTTGGCAATTCTAATTTGAATGAATTCCTATGTTGCTTGGCCTGACAACACTCCTCACATATCTCCTTTGGTATTTGAATTTCTAGATTCATAGCACCATGCCCATGCTCTGCAACTTTTGGAGACTTCTGAAGTTCAAGTGTCCAAATCTCTGGTGCCACAACCAATCTTCACTTTTGACTTCAGCATTCAAGCACTGATTCTCACTAATTTGTATTTCAGTCTTGAAGGTTATGTTCTTTAAGAGTGCATCATTCAAAATCAATCTTCTTGAGCTATCAAACATCCTCATTTCACCATGCTCCATCTTCATTGAATATCCATTTTCAAGTAGTTGTCCAAGGCTCAGCAGATTATTCTTCATGGCTGGCACATAAAGCACATCACATATGAAAAATTGTTTGCCATCCCTTCTCTGAAATAGTACCTTGCCCACTCCCTCTACAGTCACTGAGCTATTGTATGCAAACTTAATCTCCCTTTTCACTCTTTCATCAATGCTTACAAAACACTCCTTATGCCCAGTCATATGATTAGAGCAGCTTGCGTCAAGATACCACAATTTTGGGTAGTCATCATTTGAATTTGTGGTTGTCATTAACAATACATCATCTGAACCTGAGTCCTCAGCTGTCATATGAGCTTCATCATCCTCTCTTTGTACCTTCTTGGATCTACATTCATCTGCAAAGTGCCCATATTTTTTACAATTGTAACATTGGATTCCCTTCTTGTTAAACTTCTTCTTGCCACTTGATTTCTTGCTGTTATTGTCATTGTTTTTTTGGTTTCTTGAACTTCCAGCCCCTTCATCAGACTCATGCTTCTTGTGCCACTTGAATTTTCCCTTTCCTTTCTTGTACTTCACATCACCTTGGTTGGTCTTCTTGCTAATTTGGGCCTGCAGTGCCTGCACTTGAGTTGCTGAGGTTGCTGCACACCTTTCTCTTACTCTCAGCTCATGAGCTTCAAGAGAGCCTTGCAAATCCTCTACCTTCATCTTATCAAGATCTTTTGACTCTTCAATAGTTACTACAATATGATCATACCTTTGTGTTAATGTTCTGAGAATCTTTTCAATAATCACCACTTCAGTTATTGATTCACCATTAGTTCTCATCTGATTAACAATTTCCTGCACTCTATTGAAATAATCTGCCACAATTTCATCTTCTTCCATTTGTAACAGTTCATATTTCCATCTTAGCATTTGAAGCTTCACTTTCTTGGCCTTTTCCCCACCTGTATAGTACTTGACCAATATATCCCATGCCTCCTTTGATGTAGATGCTTTTGAAATCTTCTCAAAGTTATTCGAATCCACACTTTCCTGAATATAGAACAATGCCTTGCAATCTCTTTTCCTGCAATCTTTGAAGGTTGACTGTTGTCTTTCTGTAAGATTGGTGCCAAGCTGTTCATAGCCATCTCGGACAATCTCAAACACTTCTTGGGGTCCTAGTAATGATCTCATAGATGCAAACCACCTCTCCCAATTCTTCCCGTCAAGCACTGGTAAATTCGATGGAAATCCTCCTCCATTCATGGTTTCCTTTTTCTCTACTCACTCGTGTTTCCCAATTTGAAATCCCCACACCCTTGCACTCGTGTTTCCCAATGATTATAACCCAAGCTCTTGATGCCAATTGTTGAAACAGATTGTATAACTAAGAGGATTTGAACTTGAGAAGAAGAAAGAAAATCAAGAATGTTCTGGTAAACGAAGATTGATCAATTACCTCCAATAATGTTCTTGGTTTTAGAAATTTATATCAAACAGTTTGCACACTAACTGCTATAACAAATTTAACTATATCCTAACTGAAACGCCCCGTTTCATTTAAAAAAAAATAATAATAAATAAATAAATAAATAAAACCACTTTTTTCCCATTCTTTTGTGCTTAGAGTAGATTTAAATGATTTTTATGGTTTCCTAGAGTTAGCTAAACTTTAAAATAATTTTTCTAAAGTCTTGAGAATATTTTTGATACTCAAATTTGTCAGCTGAGGTCCTGCCGGCTACTCTGGGAGTTGTTGGAGAACAAACGTAGTTGATTCTCCATAGTTATGAGTAAACGACGATCATCGTCATATATTTTTAAAATGCTATAATTATTATTTTACTTGCTTTCTATATTAAAGTATTTATTGAAAAATTGGGGAACACAACCTTTGATTTTTGTCGATTTCATCCTTACATATTTTCATGGTCTTTGTTATATAATATGTTAATAGTTTGATTTATTTATGAGTTATAAAGTATTTAAATATTGAATTGTTATACAGTTGAATATGTTTTTCCATGAGTTATGATGAAATGAGAAATGATTTTTCTACGTGTTTGGAAAATCGTTGTTATAATTGTGAAATCGTTAACGGCGGTAGGTGCACCTAGTTATCTCGTTTTGATTAGGGAGAGTTACCTGTTAGATGGAGCCGGCCCTACGAGAAATGTCATCCATAGGAGGAGAAGGCTATCAACGAGATGTAAGCTCTCTAATTGATGCGTGATGTGCGTTGCGGGATTGAGAGGAGAGTGTTATCCGTTAGATGGAGCCACCCTAAAGGAAAGGCCATCCTTAGGAGGAAAGAGCTATCAATGAGATGAAGCCGCCTCTTGGTTCTCAAGAATTTGTATTTTTACTTGTTTGATCTTCTATGATGATTTTAAGGTTGTTCATTTTGATTTCGCTTCGCTATTAATTGAATTTTTAATATTTCTATCTGAACGGCTAAATATAAGTTTAATGATTTTATATGTCTATACTTTATTTGAGAATTATCTATATTTGAAGTAGCATTGTTTAAGATAATTCCCACAAGATTGCAAAACAATTATTCATACTTTTTTGTGTGTTTCCCTTCTAGTTGATGGTGGTTGTTGTCTCCTCACTAAGTCTTTGTGACTTACCCCTTCATGTTGTTTATTTTTTTTCTTCTAGATTCACAGACAATTGAGTAACAAGCTGTTACTAGATTCAAGTCTCGACCATATTTTTTTTGGTAGGCCTCTTTGATCGAGGACCATTTTTTTGTAAAATCTGTTGAGTCGTGATGTATTTTACAGCTATTTGAGTCTAGAAAGTCTTTTGGAATATGTATTAAATATTTAGATTATGCTCTTTGAAATATTACTGAGTTAAGACTGTAAACAGGGATTTTATAAATTTAGGAATATTGAAGTTCGAGAGGATACTCTGTCGTAATTTCAAGAAAAATTATATATTTTTCGAAAAAGTTATTTAGAACTATTTATTTGCTTAATTTGTTAACTTAGTTGATAGGCTTGTCAGGCTAGGAGTATTGCTTGTGCGCCGGTCACGAAGTTTAGTTTTCGGGTCGTGACACTAACCTTCTTAACTAACTCTAAGGTCAATTTGAATTACCTTTAGCAGTTTCGTGGCATGCTTTTCAGTGATGTAGTGTCTGACTTGTATTTGCTGCAATGCCTTACTTTTCAAGCTGTACTTGTTTTCCATCAATTTTGAAGATTAATCTTGCTAGTTTAATCTTTATGCTTTGCTTCGATTTTGTTGATTCCTTTGATGAGTTTGTCCAAAATAATCTTGAGCATACAACTCTGTTTCTTTGAAACAAATATTAGTGATTTGCCTTGCAGCTTGATTCGTATTCTTTGATTTCGTGAAGACTTTTTAATAAACCATATCATTCTTGGATTGATGCTGTAAAACCAGATCGACCTTCGTTTTTCTATTTTACTAATTAGAACTTCCTTGATTGATATGCTTCTTTTGATCTTTTTATGTTTGATGCCTACCTTTGATTTATTCACTCAAAAACACATGTTAAGTAACAACATAATTTTTGAATCATAATTAGAGAATTAATTAACTTTGTTTGATTATCATCAAAACATTAATTTGAGATTTTTCCTCAACAATACCTATGTTAAAATTTCCATACAAAAATGAGCTAGTGTAGTAAAATAATGAAATTTTAATTTCACAATAGTGTAAAATAATTTTATATACGACATTGTACATCATTAAAAGTTTATGTAAATTTCAAATTAAGTTCTCTTCAATGACGAATGTTACGAGTGAATTATCTTTATAGATAATCCATCGTAGACCAATGTTTAAAAGTCCTTCAAAACTCTAAGAAAGATCTACGAAGCTCCTTGGAATAATTTTTTTGGCCTTAATGACTGAGACAATAACTCGATCGAAATCAATTTGATAAAAATAAGAAAAAAAAATGTGTGACTCAAAACTTAAATCGTCGAATTAAAATAAATCAAATCACTGTTTCAAATGTAAATACCGAAAAATTGTTAAATTATATTTTTTAAAAATGTCGTCGATTATTGTTAGAGTTGCAATAATTTTTTTACATAAGTATATAGACCATCTGTCATTAGAATTTGCCTCCTATAAGTATGTATTTTTTGGGGAACAAAAATTATGGTAAGCGATATACCAAAGCCCATATCCCAAATCCCTTTCCTCTCACACTATTTCTGTTTCACCAAAACTATTAATTAATTTCATTGATTTGTAAAAATGGGGTATCCTACTCATTTTGGACCAACTTTAACAAACTACAAACTTTATTGGACCGAGTTAAAATGTCTTATTTTAAAATGGGTTTGAAAATTGCTGCTCGTGTTCGGTCATAAAGCAGGTGGCAGATTTTTTGACTAACTCTTTGTTTCATTATTTTTAAATTTTGTAAACTACGTACTATATTTTTACTATTTTTTTAAAATTATTTAAAATTTAATATATTCTTGTTTTTATTTAAATATAACATAAAAGCAGGCAACATTTTACATATTTTATTTCTCGTTGTGTTTACTAACCCAAAGTCCAATCAGACTACGTGACTAACATTATGCTATTATGGAATACACACGGGTGCATATAATAGTAAAAAGCAGTGCAAAAAGCAAAATACCCAAAGCCCAAACCCTTCTCCTCCTCACATTCCCACTGGCCACTGCCTTCGCCATCCTGTTTTGCGGAGACAGGTTTTGGGTTCTGCCTCTGCTCTTCTCTTACTCTAATCGTAAATTTCATTTCACTGTTACTACGTTTTTCACTTGTTATTACGATTTCGTAACTTGATTTAATTTCCAGTACCAAAATCACTCTCTATCATTCAACTCAAATTTTCACTTGTCAATAGATCCATTTCTTCCACCCTATGGCAACTTTGTTCCACAAATGTCGAGAGGTAATACTTTTTCCCAAATATGTATAACTTTATTTTATTTTTGTTCTTAACTATCATGTTTGATTTTGGTAATCTGAAATTTGGCTGAGTTTAGTAAAAGTCTGATTAATGAATGTTCCTGCCAGTGATTGAATTTGGATATTAATAACTTAAGCTCAATCACTTGCATAATTTAGGCTTTGATTAGATAAACAACTTAGTTAAGCGTTTAGTTTAAATACTTATCATATACGACTTATGTGTATATAAGTTATTTGTATAACAAAAGATGAAATAAAGTCAAATTGTTTTTTATATAAGTTATAAGCTGTTATCCTAAGCTATCACGAGGAGTTTATGGAGATAAGATGAAAACATGTTGTAGACATCTCCTAAGTTGTTTCTATAAGCTCTCTCAGATAGTCTCATAAGTGCTTATGTGGGTAGATAAGCTTAAATAAGTCAATCCAAACAAGTGTTGTTAAATGGTGGCCATGGCGGAATGGAGTGGCGGATTTCCAGACAACTGCCATAGCCAATTTGTGAAGGAATGTCCACCATGGATGTGCCATAGCCTGCAGTGGCCGGTTTTTGGCCTTCTGCCATCAACAACCATGACCCAAACACGCCTTTAATGTTTCTTTATGAAAATGAAACAAAACAAAATGTAGAGAAACATGGACCAATGTGAAAGTTTAATTGCCATAACTCATATCACAAGATTGTATAACTATGGAGTAGTTTGTATATTAGCTTATAGCACAGAGGAGTATGCTTCTCCATTGAAAGAGCATAGTGTTCATTCCATTGTTTCATATGGATTTTGGAAATATCAATGTTCTAAAAGGAGCAACTCTATAGCTTTTGGTTTTTGTGATATACTCTTGCAGGGATCCTAGAGTTTTATGTTGTGCTAAAGTTCATTTTAAATTTATGAATGTTTCTCTGAATTTGTTTTCAGGCTGTGAAAACCCTTGCAAAACGCCCTTTTTTGAGCAAGGAACCGAGACAGTTGCAATTTGAAGCTGACATTAACCGCTTGTTCCTTTATTTGAGGTTAGTGGTTTTCTGTTGTTTACATTATCATTTAAGCAGAGGTTGGGTTTGTTGTGTCAAATTTGAAGTTTAATATGCTAGATCTTTGGTGTTAATATTACATAGATGACTTGTTTTATGTTAATTTGATGCTTTTTATGTTCATATTATTTGGATGCCAGTTTTTCAAATTTTGTGTATAATGTGATGCTTTCCCTTTGTATCATCTCCAATTATTTTACTCATGCCAAGTCTTAAATATCCAGCTATAATCGATTGGGGAAGAGTGAGGATGAATCAGATGTTGAAAAGATAATTGAAAAAGCCAGTAAAACCTCTTTTGCTGATCAAGTAGTGCAAGTGCAAGAAAATGTTCATTCACAAATTAAGACGTTTTGTGCATTCATGGATGAAATTCTTGTTCCCAATGAAGAGATTGTGAATGATCCTCTTGGATTATCTCAACAAGCAAGCGTTTTGCCTCGCCGAAGTGGGCTTAGTTTGGCTGTGGGTAGAAGTGATTCATCTCCTGATAATTCTGGTGAGTTTTCCACCCTTCCTTTTGTGCTTGATTTTTCCTGACATATTTGACCCTTCAAGAAGTGACATATACTCATGCTTCTATATCTTTTCATAATCAAAATATCCTCGTCGTTGGTGTGATTCATGTTTTAAGCACCTTCATAACCACAGTAGAACCAACTCATTGGCTTTCTCTTTATTTAGATTAGACACTGTCTTCTAGATTCTTGGATCAAAAGTCCATATATAATTTCCTTTATAAATGAGCATATGCAATTTGACATGTCAGCTTGTTTTAAACACTATATATCATTTAATAGTAACTTAGTTATTTTTGTCTGGTTCTCGTCTTTTAGATTCATGAGGGTACAGGAAATATCCTATTCTAGTAGTAGTAACACTTTTTCTTTGTTGCATATAAAAAACACTTCTCCTTTGCTTATTTATCTATTTAAAGTTTCACATTATTAGGAAATTTCCTCCTTTTTGCCTGTTCACTGTAGTAGCCATTGTCATTGATATGCTTTTGGAGCAGCTGGCCCTCAGACAAGACCATTAAGCCGAGCCGAAGTTTCTCAGAAATTAAAAGATCAACTTGGTTACACACTCAACATTAAACCATCTCAAATATCTCACAAGGATGGCGGCCAGGGTCTTTTTCTAGATGGTGCAGTGGATGTTGGTTCTGTGGTGGCCTTATATCCTGGTGTTGTCTACTCACCGGCATACTATCGATATATTCCAGGGTATCCTAAGGTTGCTGCACAGAACCCTTATTTGATTACAAGATATGACGAAAATGTAATCGATGCGCAACCTTGGGGTTCTGGTGGTGACAAGAGAGAACTGTGGGATGGTAGAAACATTGTAGAAGTCAAGGCTGATACGAAAGTAGCCGAAACAGGTTCAGACAGGATCTGGAAAGTGCTGAGTAAGCCTTTGGAAGGAAAGCGAGGAGACAACAGTGAAGTAATCGAGCGAAGAAATCCGTTAGCCTTAGCTCATTTCGCCAATCATCCTCCAAAAGGGGTGCAACCAAATGTCATGATTTGTCCTTATGACTTTCCATTGACTGAAAACAACATTAGAGTTTACATCCCAAATATTTTGTTTGGAAAGGATGAAGTTAAAATGAAGAGATTGGGCAGCTTCTGGTTCAAATATGGAGTGTCGAAGAATAGTGGATTGAACGTTCCAACGCTGAAATCTCTTGTTTTAATATCTACTAGGGCCATTCAAGAAGAAGAACTTCTCCTCAACTACCGGCTGAGCAACACGAAGCGGAGACCGGAATGGTATTCTCCTGTGGATGAAGAAGAGGATAGGAGAAGATGGAGCTAGCCAATGCATCATTGACTATAGAATTCAATTGTTGCTTTGTTTCATAGAAAGCTGATTTGCAATCCTTATTTCAGAATTATTTATCTTACATAGTAAGATTTTGGTCCGTTTTTAGAGATTCAAAATCCAAGTCAAGGGGTTGTGCTGGAATCCCAAGTTCAATTAGACTGAATAATGATGAATAACAATGAAGGCTATGTGTGAGATTATGTTTAACATGTATGGGATCAATTGTATTTTTTCTATACATTAAATTTAGTAGCAGTAACTCGTGCAACACAGGTCTAGAAAGAAGTGGTGCAGAATTTTGAGGAATGGCTCGAAATTGAGGTATAAAATTGACACATGGCACTAGGTTGTGTATAGAGTATATAAAATAATACTACTCTAAAATGAAATATAAGTAAAAAAATATCTAAAAAGTTATGTGTTTGATTTTAATTTTTAATCAGATATATCAACTTTTCAGATAGTTTTTTTTGTTTATATTTCATTTCGGATGAAGTATATAAGTAGATAGTGTAAAACTTTAAAAAGAGATCAATAATATGTATATATTATATTTAGCTCAATAACATGGCTACCAAGTCTAGATAGCCTGGACCCTAATATTGGGATATTGGGTCTTATTGGATTTGTGGTAATGTTGAATAAGAGCTCAATATACTATAACGTAGAGTTATACTATAACGTAGAGTTGACCAAGTCCTATAACCACTTTTCGCAACAGAGAAATATATTAAGCGGAGTCTCATGGTTAAAAAAGGGATTATTGTCTCATGGTTAAAAAAGGGATTATTGTCACTGGTGCATGTTGGCTATCGTATAGACTAAGCACATGACTAGTTGGCTAAACACGAAATTTCACAAGACTAATATCTTTTGTTAATTCTCTTGTTGTGGCATTGTAATTGTGAAAAGTGGATTTATTTTTATTGTCCCACCGACTAGTTATGTGTTTAGTTGATAAGGTGATACGTTGACCAACTTGCACTATGACAATGATCTCATTTTTTATGATGAGAAAGAGATTCTGTTTCTCAATTACGGATTCTCAGACAACTCTAGATAGTATTTAGGGTAGAAGGTTAAATTATTATCTAAGGTTGCATAAAAAAATAAAGGAAAGCGACAAGAATAAGTAGAAATTTGTTTGATTGATTGTATGTTTTGAAAATAATTTTTACTATGAATAGTTATACACTTAGACTAACTAAGAAACACAACACTAGCCTTATTTGTCATGTTCTTTACTCACTAACTTACATATTATATTATATAAGATCATGACTAACGACACTATTAAAGATAACTACCTTGTTTACTTGAGTTAAAACCCAAAATTACAATTTCGACTAAATTATTAACTTTCATATCATCCAACTGCGTCCTCCCTAACCACATCTTTAAGGAAATATGTCTTCATGTACAATCTAATCTTAGTCAACTAATATCTTACTCGAGCAGTAATAATAAAGAGAAAAATCCACTTTTACAGTTAACTGCTCATTAACTGATCGACTACCCTTGCTCTCCACATCTCCATTCTTAAGGGAATGGGTGGTTATCCATTAGACTACTTCACTCTGAATATTTTCGTCCACGCTTTAGACCATATCCAAAGTCTAAATTTGAAAAACCATATTTGCAAGCTTTGGTGCACTTTTAATTTTGAGATATGAGAGGTAGAAGATAGGAATGCTAACATGAATAGAATGTACAACTCCCCTCCAATACTAACATATCTGTTGCACTTGGACCCAAGCCTTCATCAAAGAACATTCAACATCGGTTGCCAAGTAGACATCTTGCTTAAATTAAATTAAATTAGTATCAATTGATAGACCAAAATACTTAATTAAACGACATAGTATGACCATACAATTGAGAAAATCCACCACCAATGAGAGAAAAGACTTCTCTACATTCACACTTATGAAGACAACTGTTAGGGAAGTTAACTAACCCTTAGTCCTAAAGCAAGCTTAGCCACCTTCATAACCCAAAAATTGTCCACACAAAGTCTCTTAAACTAGCATACTATCATCTAATATTATAAAAAAATGTGATACTATAAATTTCGAGTTGTCCACTTTAAACTCTTAAATTTATGAATTGACACAACTTTTTATTGGGGAGTTCAGGGTTACAGGAGAAACAACGAATAAAATGCTGTAAGACTATAAGAGGCTTTGACACCATATTTTCATCCAAAATTTTAAGGCATTTGGTATATGGTCATTTATCTTACATATCCAACATTTAATCCATGTGCAGTCAATGTGAGACTAACTACTCAAACTTGAATCTAACAATCTCCTCCTCATGTTTGAGTATTCGACATCCTATATTTGCTTTAGTGCTATAACCAATAGAGCACACCCTCTACTACACTATCAACAAGACTTTCAATAAAAAAATCCAATACACTAGGATCAACTTCGCTCCTCCACCAAGTCGGACTTGACTTTTATACCATTTATTGAGAAGTTCGGGGGATGGAAACAACAACAAACAAAATAGTGCAAAACATAAGAGAT
Source organism: Cicer yamashitae (assembly GCA_037974755.1). NCBI lineage: Eukaryota > Viridiplantae > Streptophyta > Magnoliopsida > Fabales > Fabaceae > Cicer > Cicer yamashitae. The sequence goes on along the minus strand of JBBPBQ010020324.1, from coordinate 41,614,377 downwards.
TTTGATACTATATTTTTATCAAAAACTTTAAAACATTAAGTATATGGATCATTTTACTTATATATTTCAACCTTTAACTTATTTATAGTCAATGTGGAACCAACCACTAACACTTGAACTCGTCAAAATACACCAAAATCCACTCCTGCTATCCACCAAGTCGAACCAGAGCTCTGATACCACTTGTTGGGGAGTTTTGGGGTATGAGAGCGACAACGTGCTAAATGTTCTAGGACCACAAGAGACTTTGACATCACATCTCCATCAAATACCTTTACGAGTTGGTTTTTGGAGAGTTTTGAAGGGTTAAATCTATATTTTAACATATATTTAAAATTTAAAAAAAAAAATTTAAAAGAACAACATGATATTATACACTCATTTATCACGTTATTCTTTAAATTTTCTTTAAAAATCAAATATATAGCAAAATATAAATTTCATCTTCTAAATTGGTTGACTTAATCGTTTAAAATTCAACTCATTAATTAACAGGCCCTTAAACATTTTATATATAAATTATGTCTTTTGTATATTTAATATTTAACATATTTATATAGAGAGACTCCATGTATGTATATATAGAGAGACTCCATTAAAAACATATATAAAGACAAACACAAACCCCCTAACTACCATTAACCGTGAATCTTATAATGACTTGACACTAGTGGTCTCTATCATTTTTCATTTATCTATCCAACAACTATATACAAACAAATCTTCTCAATTTACTTGGTCAAATATTTCCACAAAATTTATTTAATTTTTATTATTTCAAAACTTGTACAACATAAGCATACATGTGCTTATTTCAAACTTCTTCATGTTATTTTTCTGTGGCATTAGAAGGGAGCTATTAATGTATATTAAAGTTAAATGTGTTCCCAAAACATTGGTGACGCATGTCTCTCCCCCCTTATGCCACTCTATAAAACATTAATTTCCTCCTAAAGCAACACTAGCACACATGTACATAACATATATCCTCCTATTCCTCACACACCGACCCCTCTTAATTTCTTCACTATACAATATAAATAAATCACTATCTACTCTCAATATTCCTCATTCCTTTAATTTCCCTCTATACCTAACACAAACCGCCATCTCTCACAATTAATTTTTTTTTCCTCTCAAAACCATTACAATGCAACTTTTCTTCACATCATTTACCAATTCTTGTTTAGATTCCTCCTTTTTCATATTATTGCTCCTTTTTTTCTCTTCCTTTTTTATTCTCATTCCTTTCCTTCAATGGTGGCAACACCATAAAAACAAAGACAAAAGGTTACCCCCTGGTTCAATGGGTTGGCCTTATTTTGGAGAGACACTCATGCTCTACACTCAAAACCCAAATTCATTCTTCTCCAAAAGGCAAAAATGGTATACAAAAATATTAATATGTTACTGACCATAATTTTAAATTATATTCCGTACTTGTAGATGCAACATATAAAATTTTAAAGTCTCTGTGACGACCACAATTTTTTTTATATTTTATTGCAGTATAAAAGTTTACGACATAACTTTAATTGTACCTGCAATTTAAAACTATGTTACTGATTATATTCTAACATTTATTGTTAAAAAATCATTTTCTATCTTTCAATTACAAGTAAAAAAAATCAAACACAAGAAATTATTATTGTATGTTGTTATATATGTAACATATTTGAAATTGATTTTTAATGTTTGATGATTATGAACAAAATGAAAAATACATAGGTATGGAGATATATTCAAGACACACATACTTGGTTGTCCATGTGTGATGATATCAAGCCCTGAGGCAGCTAGAACAGTGCTAGTGACTCAAGCACATCTTTTCAAACCAACATACCCTCCAAGCAAAGAGAAGATGATAGGACCAGAAGCTTTGTTCTTTCAACAAGGTGCTTATCACTCCATGCTCAAGAAGCTAGTTCAAGCCTCTTTTTTACCTTCCACAATTAAGAACTCTGTCTCTCATGTGGACCAAATTGTACAAAAGTTGGTTCCGACTTGGGCTAATAGAACCATCAACACCTTGCAAGAGATGAAGAAGGTTCCTTACATTATTATTAATTACACTTTTATTATTTACATTCATTAGTTAAAATCTAGTACTCTTTTACAAATCTGGTGAAAGAAAAAAACACAAAACAGAGGTGTGAAATTTTGTCACGAGTCATTTAATGAAAAAAATTTATAAAATAGATAGATTATCGACCACAAAAATATATTATAATGTTTATTTTTATTCTTAATTTTGTGTATAAAGAAATTTGTTGTTTTGGTTTGTTATATAGTATGCTTTTGAAGTGGCTGCAAATTCAGCCTTTGGTGAAATAAAGGAGTTGGAAATGGAAGAAATAAGAGAATTGTATGGTTGTTTGGAGAAGGGCTACAATTCTTATCCTTTACATCTTCCTGGAACTTCCTATTGGAAAGCAATGAAGGTAAAATAAATTAAATTAAATTTTCTTGTTTTATATAGTTTGTACAATCATAACATGCATGATTATGTAATTCAGGACCAAGTATTTTTTGTTAAACTATATGTAGCTAATTACTACATCATATTGATTTTTTTTTTTTTTCACTTTTTACCGGACCACTTTCAAATTTTCAACAGGTATTAATTACTTTTTACTAAAACGTTATATTTTTCCTGTGATTTGCAATAAATACTATAAAATAAAAATAAACTAAAGCCCTGTTTTTTAAGGATTAAAAAAGTGATTTTGAAAACAAATAATTTTAAAATTATTTATTAAAAATAGATTTTTTTTAAAAAACTATTGTGTTCAATTACCACGAAAAAAATAATTTTTTTCAAAATAAAAATGAATCAATTATAAAAATGAATTTTATAAGAAGATATCCAACAATGTTTCTCTTTTGAAACAATTTTTAGATTATTTTTAAATTTTAATTTTTTCTTAAAAGCTATAATATGAAAACTTTTAAAAGTCATTTAAAAAAAATAATAGTAAAGGTTAAATTAGTGTTTAGTCTGTATAAAATTTTGAAATTTCATTTTCAGTCTCTATACAAAAAATCACATGTTTTAGTCCCTACAAAATTCTTCTACAAGTTGTTTTAGTCATTGCTAAAACGAAACCTACTTCAATTTTTAAATTTTTGAATGATTTTTTGCAAGCATGTTTAGAACATTATTAAAAATTTATCCGCACAAATGTAGATTTTTTTAATTTGGGATGAATTAAATGTGAATTTTTTAAAAGTCATATGTTTTAAAATAAATGTCCTTAAAATATGGACATAGAAATCAATTTTTGAGCTCATTTTTTGGGTAAAACTTTTTATAATATTATAAATATATATGCAAAACAATCATTCAAAAACGCATGTTAATGTTTGAACTAAAATTGTTTGTATATAATTTTGTAAGAATTAAAATATGTGATTTATTTTGACAAAGATTAGAAACAAAATTTCAAAATTTTATTGAAACGAAAAAGTTATTTAACGCAAAAAGTAATTATTTTTAAAAATAAATTATGACAAATAGACTCTAATTCTCTCTTTCAAAAGACAAACTTGTAAAACTGTACAATAAATTTAATATTACTATCAATATTCTTAACTATCGAAATCTTATGTAGGATATTTTAAAAGATTTATTTTGGTAGCAATGCTTAAATTAATATTTGTTAATTATTGATATTTAAATATTGGTTTTATGAAGGCAAGGAAGGTACTAAATGAGATTATAAGGAAGATAATTGAAAGAAGAAAGGAGAGCAGGAATTATGGTGAAGGGTTGTTGGGAATTCTGTTGAGAGGCAGAGGTGATGATGATGAGAAGAAGATGAAGATGAAGATGATGTATCAATACCAACTCACTGATTCTCAAGTTGCTGATAATCTCATTGGTGTTATCTTTGCTGCACATGACACTACAGCTAGTGTTCTAACATGGGTTCTAAAGTACTTGCATGATGATCTCAATCTTTTGGAAACTGTCACTGTAAGTAATAAATACTATTTTTTTTAATTTCATAATTATTTTTAATTCATTAATTAATAAACTCATTGTCTTTTTTAGTGAAAATAGAACTTTGTGAGAAAGAAGGACCAATACACAGAAGTATAGCCCTTTGGTCAAAAAATATTTGTGTCTATTCACAACAAAAAGTGCGAATAGTAATTTATAATTATTTTTTGAATTTATTTTAATTATAAAGGGTTATGATAATAGAACTTATGCTTTATGGAGTTGAGTATCTTATTCCATTTTTTTGTGCATTATTCCATTTTTTTTTGTGCATTTTTAACGCTCAATTTTTGATATTTTTTTATTTGATGAAATTTTTATAAATTTGACTATTTTTGAAAATCGATACAAATTAATAAGACGGTGAGATCTGCAAAAATTTCATTCAATAAAAAAGAAGGGTTAAAAGTGAAAGTGTTTTTCTTTGAGTTTGTGTCACTTATGATTTAGATTATTACTTCTGAATTTAAATATAAATAAATAATTTAATTAAAAAGTTTATGTATCTAATTTAATTTTTGAATAGTTGATTTAATTAGTCAAAATTTTGAAAATTTGTTGTATTTGATCGAAAATTGAGATAAGATAAATTAATTTTTTAAATATTATTTTTGTTTGTATTTCATTTTAGATGAAATATTTTTTGAATTTTTTATGACCGATTAATTATTTTTTATTTTTGGCAGAAAGAACAACAACGAATAAAAAACAAATTAGCTATGGAAAGTCGTGGACTTTCATGGGAGGATACCAGGCAGATGCCCTTCACTAGCAGGGTAAAATAATCACTTAATTTGATGTTGTATATTGTTTACAAAGTTTTATTTAATTTTTTTAAAGAAAGAAAATGGGATAAATTACAATTTCAATTGATAAAAGTATAAGACTTTGTTACTTTGACGTTTGACTCAATTAAAATTCAAATTATTTTTATCATCAAAAAGTTAGTTTAGTTCTTTATGTGATAAGAGACTATTTTGACATTAACTTATATCTTTTAAAAAAATTTATGATAATAAATTGTATCTTTCAATAATGATTTAAGTATTAATTTGAATTTTTGATTGAGTCAATGACTTCAGTGTCAATATCCTACACTTTCGAAGATTAAAATAATAGTTTATAAAAAAAAAAAGACTAATGTCCATAGGTTTTGTCCACTAAAAAATAACCATATCAAACTGTCATCGACCAATTTCATGTTACTATAAATAGGAAAAATTGTCCTTAAAAGGTGGAACCTTCCTATATTTTTATATAACACCACATCCTCACCCTATTATTTTGGTAAAATTCAATTTTTTAACTAAAAAATCTACAAGGTTCACATTTGGACACTTTTTGGGTCCATATTAGAAGAACCTAAAAATGGATATTTTATTTTAGGAGATTCTTTTTCTGCCCAAATACACTTCAAAAAGTACATCTTTGCACAAAATATAACTTTTTTTTAATCAAGTCATTGGGTTTAAATAATTAATGAGTTTTAATTAGCAAATAATTTTTCAGAAAAATTTGAGTTCGAATCATAACTAAAATAATTATCGATAAGATTTTATTTGTCTCTCTGTCTAACTCTTAATTATTAAGACTCAATTTTTCTTGAAATTAAAAAAGTTAAAAAAAAAAAAACAACTTTCTTACCTTTAAATATGTACTTCTAGACAAAAACAATTTTTTATTTCTAATTAATCAGTGTGTTTGAAATAGTCATTAAAAAAAAATTCCCATTATCAAATCAAGTAAAATGGGATATATTTTCAGGTAATCCAAGAGACATTAAGAAGTGCAAGCATACTATCATTCACATTTAGAGAAGCAGTGAGAGATGTTGAGTTAGAAGGTTATTCCATTCCAAAAGGTTGGAAAGTCCTTCCACTCTTTAGAACCATTCATCATTCACCTCATTTCTTCCCTCAACCACACAAGTTCGACCCTTCAAGATTCGAGGTAAGAATATCTATTTTTGTTTTTTTGGTACAATAGTTTTTGTTTTTATACAAGGGGCAAGAAAATTAATTATTCCATCGTCTAATTAATTCAATGAGTGTAAATTAACAAACTACACTTTAATATGTATTTGTATCCGATAATTTTTTAACTATAACTTACTAATTTATGCTCATTAAAAAGAGTTGGTGTAAATCTCTATAAAATTTGCTAACTTGGACGTATTATTTTTTAGTTTATACATAAAAAGTTGTGTCACTGTTTTCTAAGGGCACTTGATGTAGAATTAAGTGATTTTCTTGGTTTTGAAATTCTTTTGTTAATATATATATAATATATATATATATATATATATATATATATATATATACATATAAAGAACAAAGGAAGTAAAGATTTTTTCATGTAGTTACAAAGAGGGGTTACATAGCACAGGGTCATATAAGGGTTGTCTTTTATCCTTTATGTCAGAAACATAAGGTTATAGATGAATGGTTAGGTTATCATGTCTTGTAATTTGTCCCTTTCATTTTCTATGATATGAATCTTCCCCTAGCTAGGTGATTCAGTGTTTTGTTTTAAAAATCTTGCTAGTATCAAGGGCACGTGATTTGCATTTGTAGGCTAGTACAATAATCAATCTTGCTAGATAGTTCTTAAACTTTAAAAAAAAAAAAAAACAATATATATATAATATTTGTAGAAATTGACATTAGGGTTGACTTATGTGATGGTGCATATATGCAGGTTCCACCTCGACCAAACACATATATGCCATTTGGAAATGGAGTTCATTCTTGTCCCGGTAGTGAGTTGGCTAAGCTTGAGATTCTTGTTCTCCTTCATCATCTCACCCTCTCATACAGGTAATTATTTTTTGACCCTATTACAAAAAGTTGAATTATTAAAAAAATATATTTTATTTAGTATTAGACACTAAAATGGGTATTAATTTTGTTTTTAACATCTCTAATTTTTGTGTGGATAATTCAACTTTTTAATTAGATGAAACGTAAGAGACTAAGATTAGTAAAAATTGTCATAGCCAAAATTAAATGATGCAAACAAAATTTTAAAAATGTTTAAATCTTTTATAGTTGTTGTATGGTACATTAATTGTTTTTATAGTTGCTATACCATAGAACAACGATAGAAAACCTAAATATATTTTGGAACGATTCACTCTCGCTTTTATAGTCATTAACACTTCAATTCCATTTGGCCGGATGAATCCATTACAACAATACAATAAGTCTCTATATATGAATCTTGCTTGAACCTTTTACAAAATTAGTTTGTCTCCTACGTACTAGGGACCTATCACTTTACCATTAATTAATGTTAGAACATATTGATTGGTCCTAATTAATTATTTATAGTTATGTTCCTCAAGATGTGGAAGTGGTCCTTAAAATAGAAATGGAATATATATTCCATTATAATTTAATTAGCTAAAGAAAAAAGTGAGTATAGTAGAGTAGGGACTTACGTGGTATACATGCATGGTACTGTTCGCCAAACGTTAACCTAACACTGTTGCACATGTATTACTAATTTGCATAGTGTTCCCTTGCTAGAAACCAAAACACAAGAGAAGAGTATTCTAGTTAAGTGGGTAGTGTTAACATCACACTTAATAATATACATTTTTTAATTTTAATATATATTAAAGAATGTGTTATTAATATTATCTATAACTAAAAAGACCTTTTTGTACAATACATGTTTTCGTACATATAATTTGTAAAAGTATTTGAATTTGAATATGTACCGGATAACAACATTAATATTATTCACGTTTAAAATAAGATAAATTGATAAGTAATAAAATATTATATTATTGTAATACAATTATTAAAAAAATAGTCAAAATTCTTTAATATTAAATTATAAAAATAAATATAAAATATTTAAATCATCTAAAGAGACACATAGAGAAAAAAAAAAACCTAAAAATCTAAAGAGACACACATTTAAGCAAAAAAATATTCCTTGGACCCACATTTAAGCGAAGAAAAAAAATTCCTTGGCTCAGCTTATTCCTTGAAAATAGACACACATGTCACAGTGCCTTGTGCTTTAAGTTTAAGATTTAGGAGTATTAATTGGTTAAATTCAATAATATCCCTTCTTTGCATATTTAAAAATAAATATGTTATTTTTGATAACCACTTAATTAATCAGTGGTACTTTACACAGTGATCCATATATATGTTATATATTGGCCTCTCAAGATTAATTGTCCTTTAGTTCCCAAGCAAACTTGGCCCAGAATTACTCAAAACTTCACACTAGTAGGACCCTCTCAATCATAAATGGGCCCATAAGCGTACTCTCCTTTCAAAAATATTCTGAATAATACACTTTTTTTTGGATCTACATTATGATACAAATTAACTATAAATAGACTTTTATTTTTTGGCACAACTATAAATAAACTTTTTTTTTTACTAAAAAGTGAGCCACTATAAGTAAACTTAGTAATATGTCTTATTTGTTTAGGGTTTAAGGTTCAAATTTGTTTATCTGCTTCAAGTTTACTTCTAATGTGTCTGCCTCAATAGAAGAAAATATAGATAAAGAAAAATGAGAATAATTTCACTTTTCATTTGATTCCTTTCGTTAAGGGTAAAAAATACATTATAATCTATTTGTTTCAAAATAACGGTTGCATTGGATTATTACACATGAATTAAGAAAAAAAATGATGATTTTATTAAATTATTTTTATTAATTATTAATTATTTATATATTTTATTTATCATTAATGTAAAGTAAAGAATAATAACCTGAGAATGATATACATAATATTAATTAGATTGTATAAGAAAAGTATTAAAATTACATTAAAAACTAAAAGTACCAATCTTTTTGAGAT
>JBBPBQ010020324.1:41580618-41599794 GCA_037974755.1 Cicer yamashitae | reverse complement strand
GACAATCTTAGAAGATTTAAACAAAAATAAATAAATAATATTGAAACAAAAATATTTTTATAAAAATTAGCAATATAATTGATAAAATATTCAAATAATTTTAAATGCTTATTTATATATTAAAAATAATCAATATACAACTTTTGTACCTTTTTATTATTATTACTGCATCGACACATATATTTACCACTTAATGCACAAATAACAATTAGTCAATTTAATAAGTGACTTTGGTGTCTTTTTTCTCTTAATAGTTATCTATGTATCTATTTACTATGAACATTTTCAAAACATTTTAAAATGTGGCGAAAAAAATGTTTCAATTTTAATAATTTCTACATAACTTATATACTTTTTTTCTACTCAGATAACTTATACTTTAATAAAAATAGAGTCTGCGATTATCAATTATATAAATTTTCACTTGAATCATGATTAATATTATATGTTCATGAGGTGTCTGTTAAATGACAAGATTTTGATATTATAGACAGAGTTTAAATTCAACCCGAAGTGATTAGTTTAATAATAATTTTTCCATCTCTAAAAAAAAATTTAAGATTAAACTTTTGTAAAACATTGTTTTTATCATATTATTTCGGGAGTAAAAATACTTATTTAACTACAAACTCTAGAATTTCTTCTATCTCATTTATTCTTCTTATAACCTTACCTATTTACAACATTAATACATTAATAAATTATATATAACGCGGGTAATAGTCCAGTTATAGTTAAATATACAACTTTTATGATAAAAAAATGTTGAACTTTAACAAATATATCATTCGAATGAACACTTCAAAGAAAACAAAAAGCTTGAATAAATCAATTCTAAGTAGAAAAAAATGTTAAAGATAAGGACTACATGACTAAAGTTACGAAATTATATTAAAGCAAAAATGTTTTAGACTATATAAAGCAAAAATGTCCGAAATAAAGCAAAAATGTCCGAAATAAAGCAAAATTAGACTATATATAATTATTCAAAAATATATTTATCTCTTAACACATAAATGTTTTAGTATATTCTACTCTAAAACAAAAACATTACTTTTAATTTACGTATTATTATTTTATATTCAATAATATATTACATTCTACCGCGCAACGCGCGGGTTAACCTCTAGTTATATATAGAATGAATCACACCCTGCTTACTCAATTCATCTCTAATCGCAACTCCAAAGTAAAACCAGCGCTTTCGACGGAACATCAGTTCGCCATAACTGCTTTAGCACCTTGACAAATAAAGGATTGTCCAACTTTTGTGCTTTGATCAATAACATATGCTTATAACAAGACCGAACATCAAAACGTTAGGACTCAAATCCAAGTATCTTTCAACTCACATCTAGCAACAATGTCGGGTAGACAACCTTCCATTTCAATCAACAACTCTTCCTCCCATGTAAACAATCTCCTCCACCACAACCATCACCAAACCCACCACTCACCCATATCACTAACGCAAACATTTTTGTCAATGCTAACCTAAAACTGTTGTAAACATATTTTGTTAGTGTAAATAGTTGTATAGATTTTATTTAGTCAGAAAATTAGGCCCATTTTGCATAGTATAGTCTATTTAAACAATTTAGTAATTGTACTCTTTTTTACTCTCTTGAAATGATATTTATAAATTATTTTCAATTCTACATAGTATCACGAGCTCCCAATTTGGGGATCTTACTTTCCAATAAACCCTAAATGTTGTCACAATTACATTTTTTTTTCCTTTCGTTGCTGTATTTTTCTCTTTTACCTCTTTTGTTGCAGTTTGTTTGTCACACCTATATTCTGTTTGCATCCTTTGTTATCCTGAACTCAATTGTTGCCACCGTCAACACACCTTTCGACATCTCTCACCACTGTTAGTATTAAATATCTTAGTTGGTTAGTTAGTTACACCAGCTAGTTAGTTATTTTACATTAGTTAGTTGTTTACCTAATTGACTATATAAGTCTATGTAACTTTTGATGTAATTTAAATTATCTCAATTATCAATATCATTTTTTAATTTACTTTTCTCTATTTATATTTTATCAATTGCTTAAATCAATAATCATTATATGGTATCAAAGAGTAATTATTCTGTTATTTTCTTTCCATCTCAATATTTTCTTGAGAAAATTTTTAAATTGAAACATTTTTTTCTACTCAACTACCATTTTTGTATCAACACTTTAGTGCTTCATCTTCAATTCAACATTTATATCTAAAAACACAAATAACAATGAAAAAATCAAGTAATCAAAACTCCAATTTATTAAATAAAGGTGGTGAGTTTCTAAAAAATTATTATAAGTGCATATATCTTAATTCTACGATTACGAAAACGGTTCAGGGGATACAATTTGCCACTATGGAAAACATAATCATCAACGTCTTAATCCAAATATGTAAGAGATCATTTCAAGTGAATCTTCAACCTATAAATCAAAATCTAGTAAAAACAAATATTAAAGACATGAGATTGAGCAATGCGAGATTATTGACTGAGTTCTATGATCAAGATTTGTAAATTTTTTTAAGAACACCAAAAATTTGGTGATATATTTCTTCTTTTTTTATAATTATTTTAATTGACATTTTACAAAATTCATTCTTTCTTTTAGCCTTAATTGGCATTCTACCAAATTCATTCTTTCTTTTGCCTTAATTGACATTCTAGCTTATATCCATCAAGAAATGAACGGTTAAGAAAAATTCATTCTTTTTAGCCTCATTGGTATTTCGACTTCTATCCAAAATATATATATATATATATATATATATATATATATATATTGGATGGTAAAATATAATTTCATAATTTCATGAATAGTCAAACACAAAAATCATATTCTTTCACTGATGTTTTCGGCATTTCAAATTATTTTAACTGATGTCTTTTCGGCATAACTGTTGAGGTAAAATCCCAAATCAAGTGTTTTGAAGATAAACAAACAAGCTAATTAATCTCTAATCATGATTCTAATTGTGTTGCTATTTAACTTGTGTTTTTGAATGATTTATTCAAAGATAGGTGATCAAATACATTCGTACAACAATCAACGATCTCACCATGATATAAATCAAAGAACATCATGCCTTAATTGAACTGGAAATGGATTACAAGGTCATTCTGATTTATCAAAGGATCATTCTAGTTAATCAAGATCATTCCGATTTATCAAATGACCACTCTAGTTTATCAAAGATCATTATGGTTATTTAAAGACATAAGTAAAACAAATCATTCTCCATAGTCCAAATCTCAAGATAATAGAATATCAAGACTACTCAAAACTATAATCAAGCTTAGAATTCAAGCTGAAGGCCCAAAGAAGCAAAATAGTCTCCAGATTGATGAGCTGTGAAGCAAAGACAACAAGGACAAAAAGACATTGTTGTTGCATTGTTTGCAGAAAGCTCAAGAGCATGTCTTTGAGACAAAGGACTGACACTAAACAACTACTAAATTACTCATCCACGTTTTCCATACAACAAAGAACCAAGAACGTTCTGGTTTCGAAGAAGAACATTCTAGATTAAATAGCACACATGTCTATTACATCTCACTATGAACATACATTTTTCCTCAGGATTAGTAACGGCTATAATGAGTCTTTCCTAACCTTCTCTATGCCTATAAAAAGAACATCAGGATGAAGACAATAGCAAGAATTTTCAGTGCAATCATTCCAATACTCAAACAATCATACTCAAGTAAACAAAACTCTTCAATCAAGCAAAAACTCCAGCTTTCTCTTACTATATTCAAGGATCTCTTTATGGATTTATTGCTGACAATCAATCTCAAACAAGTGTTTAGTAGATTATGATTCTAAAATTTTTTATTATAGACATCATTTGAAACTCAAGTCTATCTCTTAAGATAGTTTGAGTATGTTGCAAAAATCCTTTCCTGGATTGAAAGGTAACTGTAAAAATTCTTTCAAGGTTGAAAGGTGAATTATGTAACTGATCAAGAGTGATCAAGAAAGATAGTGTGAAAGAAATAACATTCTTGTGTCAAACATATTAGTTGACGTAGCCCACCTTGGGTAAATCAGGATACATCATTGTGTGATCTTCTTATCTCTATCTTTATTTATTTCTCACTCACTATTACATATCACTTAGAAATAATTTGCTTTATTCGTTTTTAACTTACCCATAACGTTTTTTATTTTTATTTGTAACCAAGATTGATCCTGGGTTAATTTAAATTAAAAGTAGGAATTAATATTTTTAAAAAAAGATCACAATTCAAACCCCCCTTTCTTGTGATTGATATTGCTACTTCAATTACCCATAATTCTTTTTCCGGCATTTCTTTCTTGAGATTTTAATCTCAAAATGTATTAACATGTTCTAGTTTGAGGGGGATATTAGATATTTTAGTTGATTAATTAGTTAAATTGGTTAGTTAGTTACACTAGCTAATTAGTTATTTTACACTAGTTGATTGTTTATCTAATTAACTATATAAATCTATTTAACTCTTGATGTAATTTCACATTCTCTCAATTATCAATATTATTAAATTTATTTTTCTCCATTCACTCTTAACAATGCTTAAATGAAGTCTGTTTTGTAAGGATGATTTAGGCCCAATATAAAATCTAAAATGGTATCAGAGCCTACTCAATCGAGTCACCCACTATTTATATATACGCACCAAATCCCAATAATGTCGGACATGAAAGGGGTTTATTGGGAAAAACTAAGTACCGCATGGATAAGAGTTAGAGCTCTATAATAATTTATAAAGAGTGACACTCATCACCTTACAAATCGATTTTGTAAAAATGAGTTAGACTCAACATAAAATCTAAAAAATCAAGAATCGTTATAGTTAGTGCTTACTCACCGCCATACACTCATCATATCGCACTACTGCCCCTTTCATTGTGCTCAGCAGGCCAAAAACCGAAGGAGCTGAAAAAAATATTTCTTTTATTTGTGATTTGTAGTTTAAAGTTGTGATGATATTTAGATTTGTCTATTTCTATTTTTCTCTTTAACAACAATTTGAGGTTCTAAGGAGATTTGGCACAAAGTGACATATTTTCTCTCTTTTGATAATTTATTTGTCCATTTTATTATTCAATAACTACCAATAAGTGGTCAGTGTTTGGACACCCAAAAGAAGCCTGCGTGGCTAACTTACCATGTCGAAAAAGATTCATTGAATTTGTGGTTCCATGACAAAAGCTAACCTATTGAAATCTCTCTTGTCCTCTTTCATTTTCCATGGGAGAATAACATAGTTTTGTTGAATTAACAACAATCAATTCTCCACAAATATATTGTATGGACACAAAGCATCTTCCAATTATATTCTGATAAGATAGTATACTCCGTCTCATATTAACATTTACGATAAGCTATGGAAGATCCTTAAGCAACATGCACACTGTCTATTACAACAAAAATGCCAGGTTGTACTAGTCTATTTTCTAAGTGAAGTCAAATACACAATATCTTCTTTCATCTGACACATATTATTTCCGTCGTAGATAAATCATGTTTGAGACATTACCCGACGTTAAACATGAACATCTCTTTTAATTGAGATTTAAATCGTAGTTCACAATGTTATAAGTATGACAGTGGTACATATTTTGCCTCTCCCACCTTGACTGCCGACTTCTCAGAGAAAATTTGTAGTTGTCTTAATTTTTTGATGGGTTTGAATATTGGCTTCTTATCCTAGTCTCGGGGGTCAGGTTGTCCCGCCCTACTCTCATCAATATAATAAATTAATAAGTCATATTTATTATTTATTATTATTAATATAATAAAATAATAATTATTACACAATAATACAATATTAAAATTATATTTTTTATAGAAATGAGATTAAAATTTATAATATATAAAAACTGTAAAATAAAATAAATAAGTAGGTGTATATAAAAATTTAAAAATACTAGTAATAATTTTACAAATAGGGCGAGTTCGGGACAAGTAACAACACCCCGATCTAATTTCTACATGTGAGTTTGAATATCAAGGAAAATCTGTTCCTGCATCCAGTCAAAACGGATTTTCTACGTCAAAGTTGGGACAGATTAAGGGCTACTTGTGAGTATAGGTTGAAGAAAATTTCTAAAACGAAATTTTTTGTATCTAAAACAAATTGAGAAAAAAAAAATTTCTTATCAGAAATTTCGTTTTTGGAAAAACATAAAAACACGCTGATTTTGTTTAAAATTGAGTTTTGTATGAGAAATATTTTCTCAATTTTTTTTACATACAGAAATTTTGGTATGCAAAATTTTTTCAATTTTTTTTATATACCGAAAATTGTGTTTTCGAAATTTTCGATTGAAAAAATGTTTTTTCAATTTTTTTTATATACCAAAAATTTCGTTTTCAAATCTTCTGGTATGTAAAATTTTTCTCATTTTTTTTTCATATCGTAAATTTCAAAAATAAAATTTTCAATATCTAAAACAAATTGAGACAAAATAATTTATAAACGAAATATCTAGTATATAAATAAAATTAAAAAAATATTTTGCATACCATAAATTTCAAAAACAAAATTTCTAATATATAAAAAAAATTGAGAAAAGATTTCTAATGTAAAAAATTTCAAAAACTCAAAATTTTTGGTATATGAAAAAATTAAAAACTCAAAATTTCCAATATGTAAACAAAAATTAAAAGAAAAATTTACATATCAAAAATTTCAAAAATAAAATTTTCAGTTCGTAAAAGAACATAGATGTTGGATTAAAAAAAGGTTGATTTTGTTTAAAATTTTTGTATTTTTAAAAAATATATTTTTAGAAGTTCATACAAAAAATAGTAAAATATAAAGGTATGAAATCCAATTCTCCGGATTGTGTTGTCTAACCTTTTCAGCTAAACCAATCCCTCCCTTGGTCAATCGAACTTTTTAAATCAATTAATTTGTGACTGAAAATTTTATGAAATAACTAAGTATAATCGTATATACCTAATAAAATAAATATTTATAGTTAACTGAAAAAGTGATATAATGGGATGTGTGTGAACATATTTATATTCCTTAAAAAAAGCGTGAACATATTTATATTCTTATATATAGTCAAACTAAATCACAACATTCCATACTGGAAAATTTCAGAAAAAACTTCGCCACCTTCCCATAATAAAGTCATTTTATGATATAAGTGTCATTTTACTTTTTTTAAGGCAACATTAATTATTTTATATCTTTAAATTAATATTATATGAATCACTCTCAAATCATTTTTCTTAACGGAATATTCAAGTGATTATAATTCACTGTTGATTTATAACAATAATTGATATCCATTATTTAATAAAGATAGTTCTGCATAATTGTTACACTCTTTCATTTGTTAATTTTTTTAATCCATTTAAGGGAGGAACTTTCCCCACCCTCCAACATTACTTCGGATGTACATATTTAAAAAGAAAAAACATAAATTTTGTGTTGTTCGAAAGTACATTTTCGAATATATTATGTCGTCTCTAACAACAATTCTGAAAACACATGTGATGTTTTTGAAATGTGGGGCTGAAAAGTAAGTAGCCCCTCCATTTAGACATTTTGGACTAAAATATTGGGCCATTATTATTTTTCATGGTACAATGCTCCACAACCTTCTTCAGTTTGTATGTATATCAAGTAAATAACATAGTAGCTCATATTGAGAATGTGACTTCTTACCTACTACAACCTGGTAGCTTCATTAATCCCTCAGAGCTTGATTTTCATCCTAAAATTGGCAGCAGCCTATGATTCTGGGATTCGACATGTCGCGGGTGTCCGACACCTACAGGACATTCGTACAGTACGACCCCTCAAACCCCTCAAACATGTGTCCCTGTATCAGCATTTTCCAAAAACATTACATCCCGCAAGGAGTGCACCCGAAACAAACATCAAATAGAATTTTCAATTGCTTATAGCCCATAATAAAGGAGAAAGTTGCAAGCAAAGCAAGTAGTACATTTCAAATCCAAAGAAGTTTGGTTTAATATTTCACATCTAAGTTTCCAGAATACACTGATCAAACAACTAATTAATCATGTATTGTATGCTTACACTTAATGTTAAGCTTGTAAAGTTTTAATACATCATCTGCTCTGATTCATACTTCTTCATGTACCTTCTTCTTACATGTATCTATCCTATCGTTGCTAGTAACCTTTTAAGCTTTAATTATGTACATCTTTTTCTCTTTACAATTATGACTACAAGTTCTATTATTGCTATTTTAATTATATACCATGTGGATGCTGCTGCAACCAAAAGCTGTTAACAACTTCCAATGCTAGAGATCAACAATATGTTGTTTCAAGTTGAAACAACTAATATGTTGACCCTAACTCATGTGATCAAACTGTAGGAACAATAATCAATATGATAACCATTGGAAATCCCTATCTAATAAGGATATTTTGAGTCCCCGAAGGATTAGCACAGTAGTTTGGGTTGGGACACCGAATAAGTATTATAATCAGTGTTCGATCTCTGCTACTAATATTTTCCTTTTCCCTTAACAAATTAACCAATAACATTTGTCTATAAAAAAATAAGGCTATGTTTATTCTCAAGTGTTTCAGGATCACTTTCATTTGTTTTCTTTCTATCCTTTTTAGGCTTTGTTTTTCAAAGAGATGTTATCTCGTTGATCCACTAAGTAGAGAATGAGGAATACGTGCTCTGAAGATTTAGAATAATGAAGACAATTTCTTATGGACATTCTTGGTTTCTTTGTATTCTCACATTATCTTCATAGGTTCTCACTGAAATGACAATAATATTAAATATTATATATCTTATATAATATAAAATATTTTAAACAATGGTTGGCATCTCACAATGCATCATTGCTAACAACACTTCCATTTTTTCCATTGCCTCTCGCAATGTGAAATTGAGTCCCGAAATTTCTCCACATCTAAGAATACGTTAGTAGCATGACCACTGGCAATATTACCTGAACCTACTCTTACATTGCAATGTAGCTTTTTCAGACATGAAGAACTTCTAAGTCCAGAGCTGCAAGATTGGACCTCACGCTAACCCTGTTTTATTCAAAAGAAGAAAAAGGGTAAGTCATAAGATATATATAAAGAAAAAGGAGAACTGCGATTTAAGAATTCCATGCCAAAACATTTCCATATTAGTTATTAAGTCACATTCTTCTAAAATTAATGAATGTTCCTTAATTCATATATGCCTATACAAATTGACATATACTGACAATGTATTTTCTGAGCGCAATGAATGATATTGTCCGTCTTGTATATAGCTATATTTCACAATACTAAGCACAATGAATACCGTAATCTATTTGAATATCAAGCTATCCCACAAATACATCAGGCTAGTTGCTCAACCCTTTCCTTTGTTATTTTCAGTAATCCTATGGAATTGCAGATGGGAAAAAGGCGATAGGAAATGTCCTTTACATGAACATTTCAACTATAGAGTAGATATTGGACTTCTTGAGTAATTTTTATTCCACTCATAGAAGACAGAGAAATTGAAAGATGGTGGATTATTCCTAGAAAAAAAGAAGGAAAGAGAACTTCTAACTTATTTCATTTCAAATGTCTCTTTGATAGTAACAACATTACTTCTAACTATGCAGTCCAAAGAGAATCGTCATGTCTTTAATAAACAGAAAAATCCTTAAGAAATTACCAAAATCTCTAATTTGTGCACAAACACCCACATGAAACCAACAAGCAACATCTGCCAGATCATAGTTAAATCTGCAAAAATCTTAGCCCACCAAATATGATTGCGGAGCAGGAAAAAACTAGATCATAGAACTTCAGTCCTGTGTAAGTCCTATAGTCCTTTGTTTCTTTAAGTAGTGTTGTCGATGGCAGAAGGCCAAAAATCCACCATGTAAACACGCCATTGCAGCCTGTGGCGCCGCCATGGCGGACATTCCTTCACAAATTGCATATGGCGGTTGTCCAAAAATCCGTCATGCCATGGCGGAATGGCAGCGTCATGGCCGCCATTTAACAACACTGTTCTTAAGCATAGTAACTCAGCAAAGATAAGTTGTAAAACAATGAAAATTTCAAGATGCGTACAATCAAGCGCACACCATATGAAAGGAATATAGTAAACAGTTGGGAGACAATTTATTTTTTATATTGGGGAAAGAGAAATTATTATGAATAACAGTGACACTAATGGTCATTTTACAAATGTCCCATATGAGATTTGAACTTTGTCTCTTGAGGTTAGGGTGTCAAGCTCTTACCACTAAGCTGACACCTTGGGTACAGTTGGCAGACAATTAAAATGAAAGAAGCAGCAGAAAAACCACAATCAACAAATATCCTTCATGAAACAACAAAAAGAATTATCAACAACCTTGTAAGGAATCAATAATTGATAAGTATACTTGAAAAAATGGATTCAAATGTCAGATCCGACTTTCATGATCACACAGCTACGTACTCATTTAATATGTTTTCTTCTCCCCTGATGCTTGTTAAGTTCTAAAGGAAAATTGCACAACCATGACCTAGCAAAATATCTGGATAATAATAAATAAATAAAAAATACCAACACCTAGACTATTCTAATGTAAGCCCTATTTCTATTACAAACCCCCAACTAAATACATAACTCTCTTCCAGTCTACCATTTGAGGAAGGAATGTTTCTCAATCCTCTCATTCTCACACAAGTTTTTTGCAACTCAACAAAGAGAAAGATGACAGAAGCTCTTATAATTAACAATATATGCATTTTAGTGATTCCAAACATACGAAGCCAAAAGCAGGAATGGCATACACACTTACGAAATGCGATGGCCATGACAAGATTGTGTTGCAACTTCAATTTTCGGTTTGTAATCAGTAATCGGCCCACTTAGCAACAAACTTTGCTTTCGATAAACTGATTCAATAGCAAAACCATTTCATCTAACAAAGCACATTTTGGGCAACCAGACTGAGTATATGAGTCTGCTGGTGAAGCCTTTGAATTCTGAACTCTTTGCTTGCTCCTACATCATATTATATCACATAAATCAATCAAAATGTGGCAAACAGTTTCACTTGAAATTATTCTGCAAAACATAAATTCTTAGATTCAGTACTATAACTATTAAATGCATGTTCAAATACAAAATCTCACAAGTTTCTTTTTTATTTTCTGATGTAACAAACATTACAGTGTATACTATATTAATCTCACAATCAAAATAGTAATCTGTAAACAAAGAATGGAAATTTGTCAAGCTAGTTATCCTTTCAGTTTTTTTAATGTTCATGATCACCTGAACAGAAACATAGAGGACATGAGCTACTCTAAAGAAAATTAAATAACAGTTTACATGTTAATGAGTTTTTTTGGGCAGTGAAAGTGACCAAAGTACACTTAAAAACAACGATTTCGGTCAGTAAAAATTAAATGTGTAATCTGTAATGTACCAGCAGTAGTAAACATTGCCACAATTCAACTCCACTGCATAATCCAAGGCATAACCAACAAGGATTTATACTATTAAATTTCCACATCAACCAATAAATCATCTTCTGGTATGTCCCCAGCCTTCTTCATTTTTGTATGTAGATCAAGAAGTAAATACCCTAGCATCTCAGATTGAGAATGTGATTTATCACCAACTACAAATACTTGCACGGTATTGCCGACTTCAATCCAACTACAACCTGGCTGCTTCTTTAACCCCTTGTCCTTCATTTTCATCCTAACATTGGCAGCTTCTTTCCATTTCCCTACAGAGGCATACATATTTGATAGCAATGAATAGGTGGCTGCATTTTGCGGATCAATTTTCAAAATTTTATTGGCTACGAGCTTTCCAATATCAGCATTCCCATGCACATTACATCCAGCTAGGAGTGCACCCCAAATAGTCAATGATGCCTCTTTCCCAAGTCCTTCGATGACATCGAAGGCTTCCTTTAGCCTTCCTGCACGACCGCAAAGATCAATCAGACACGTATAGTGATCTTCTCTTACTTGTATATATCTGTTTTCCAAAAGCTCGTCAAAGTATTTAAGCCCCTCCTCGACTAAACCGGCATGGCTACAAGCTGTGAGAAGTCCAACAAAGGTGACATCGTTGGCTTGGAAACCTAATTCTACCATCTTATTATATAGGCTAATTGCTTCCGTGCCGGATCCATGGTGTGCATAGGCGGCAATCATACCATTCCAAGATATCAAATCCATTTGCCCGGATAACCCATCATCAAACATCTTCCTAGCAGCTTGCAACTCCCCACATTTTGAGTACATATTTATCAGCGCCGATACCACGTGATTGTTCTCCTGAAAAACTGTTTTACTAATCATTTGATGAATTTGTTGTCCTTCGATGAGACCTGCCAAATCACTACAAGCACCTAAAACGGTCACGAAAGTTCCAGTGGTTGGTTTTAACCCATCATTAGCTTGCATTTTGTTAAATATTTTCAATGCTTCTTCACTTAGACCATGTTGTACATACCCTGTCATCATAGAAGTCCAAGTAATGACATTCTTTTGTGGCATTTCATCAAATAATTTCTCTGCCCTATTCAAGTCTCCATTCTGAATGAAACCCGTGATCATTGTATTCCACGAAGGCATGTCCCTCTCGGGCATTCTCTCAAACAACTTTAAAGCCTCATCCAACCTTCCATTCTGCGCATAACCCGTGATCATTGCATTCCAAGAAACCACATTACGAACCGGCATCCTATCAAAAAGTTCCCGAGCATCATCAATTCTCCCATTTTTCGACAAACCCGCAACCATGGTAGTCCACGAAACCACATCCCTTTCCCGCATCTTACTGAAAATTCCCTGTGCATCCTCAATCCTCCCAGAATGCGCCAAGGCCGTTATAATTGTATTCCAAGAAACCACATTCCTCTCCGGCATTCTCCTAAACAAATCCAGAGCCTCTTGAGTTCGGCCATTTCGCGCATACCCATCAATCATGGTATTCCAAGACACAACATTCCTAACTGGCATCTCATAAAACAACCTCTCCGCTTCTTCAATTCGATTCAACTTGACGTACCCACTAACCATAGCAGTCCAAACGATGACATTTTTTTCGGCATCCGATCTATCAAAAAGCTTCCTAGCTTCCTTAATCATGCCACACTTGATATACCCACTTATCATTGTAGTCCACAAACAAATATCTCGTTCAGACATTTCATCAAACACCTTGCGTGCTTCATCAATTTTGCCCTGTTTGCAAAGACTTGAGATGAAGAAATTGCAGCGTTTCATTTCCAAACTAATGCTGACAGTGGATGTTAACCTGATACTGAGATTGTTTAGAAATTGGCAACCATGTATGATATAGTTTGGGTTTGTGTTGAGCTTGGGAATATTCATCAAAATGAAAGATATACGATTATATAGCTTCTTCATATTTAAAATTTCAATGATGATTGATGCATATTGTAGGAATTGTGAAATGGATTTGTAAGTCTAAACTAAAAAGTGATGCTGGCAGTTTCGTTAACCCTTTGGGTTTGGCGACAGACACACAAATACCGTATTGTAGTAGATAGTGCAAAAACAGATGAATTTGTCTTTCATAATAAAGGTTAATTAAGTTTTCCTCCTATAAATATACAACATTTTATTTTTAGTGTTTATAAAAGTTTTCTTTAAATAATGATTTATCAAATGTTTTTTATTAAAAAATTAAGCTTTTGATTTTAATTCAACTCATAGGTATCTTTGGAGTTTTTGAATGTTTTTGCATGCATGTTTATAATAGTATAAAAATTTCTCCTACAAAATTTAAATTAATAAGAGATAAATTAAATATACGTTTTTTTAAATTTTAGCGATGGTCTGTTGTGATTATGGTTGATGATGCTGTTTAAAAGTATTAGTTTATGATTCGCAAACATTTTATGTTATTGTCCCTGATCTTGAAGAATTATTCTAATAGACATTTATGTTATTGTCTCGTCAATCATATAAATGAGGTTAGAAAGTTAGATCACTTTAAGTTATCTCATATCCTCCGTGAAGTCAATCAAGTAACATATATTTTTGCTAAATTCGGTCTCTTTTTCTCTTGGACTGACCGTGTTTTTGATGTAATTCTTGATTTTTCTTCACTCGTTGTGTTGGTCGATAAGAGTTTGGTTCCCTTTACTAGTGGCTTTTAATTTTGTTTCTTGGAGCTCGACCCCTTCCTTTTCACTTAAAAATAATGATCTTTATCGTTTTTATGGATAACACGGTAATCTAATTGATGTCGATTCAATACGAAATGCATATTTGTTTTCTTTAATTTTTATCGAATCGTCATTAAATTCACTATCTCAATCATGAAAATGAAAATGATCAATAGCGTCTATTTTTAAGAGACGACGTATATGGTCATTAGAGTTTTAAACATTTTTTAAGGATGGTACATTTTGTCCATGGTCCACATTAAAACTTGACATAATAATAAGCATTAAATATGTTTTATGGGCGAATGCCACCATAGTAGACGGTGCTACAACTTCACCCAAAATTAAAATCACGATTGATCACAATTTCCATTTTCAGAAGTATAAGTTAACAATCATTGTCTTTCCGGTTAAAATGACAACTCAATTAATGTTTGCTTGATAAAAATAAAGTAAAAACATATGTGTTCAGTAAAACTCAACCCGTCAAACAGACATCAACTATGTCATTATCTTAGCTGTAAAGATGAAGAGAGTCGTTAACATATAACATATACTTTTGAGGAGTGTCATTAATGAGTTTTCAGTCACTTTTAAACATTGTTAGGCAGTGCACCACTACAAGAATTACCTTAATTTGTGGCGGTCAAAGGCCCCCACAAAGGGGAAAAAATGACCACAAAAGTCAAATTTGTGGCGGTATCAGACAGCCACAAATAAGCTAGTCACAATATTTTGTGGGGCCACAAATAAGTCGATCACAACACTTTGTCACCATCCTTTGTTTTGCCTTTCACATTCATCATAGTGTTAAATATATTGTCAAAGAAATTTTTATTGATATGCATAACATCAAGATTGTGTCTCAAGAGATTATCTTTCCAATATGACAAATTCCAAAAAACACATCTTTTTGCCCAATTATGTCATCGTTTGTAACCTTGTGGTCTATAAGCCACACCATCAACAACTTGTACATTTGACCTATCTTTTACTTTATTCCAAACTTGTTCCGATGTCAATTTAAGTAATGGTCCTAGAATTTCGATTTTTGATGTATGTTTTAATGACAACAAACTTATGGAATAAATGATTAAGTTTTATGAATGGGGATCTACTAATGATTGCACTTGAGTTTTATTTAAGGAAGAAGAATTGGATAATCAAATAAGCAAGATCATTTGAAAGAAGCATGATCAAATTTGAGAAAACAGAAACAGAGAATGTTTTGGTTATTAACTATAAAAACGAAGAACATTCTTGACAGCATTCTGAAAAACGAAGATCATTCTGGACAACAGTCTGAAAAACGAAGATCATTTTGGACAGCAGTCTAAAAAACGAAGATCATTCTGGACAGTAGAACAAAGATCATTCTGGACAGCAGAACGAAGATCATTCTGGACAGCAGTCTGAAAAACGAAGAATGTTCTGGTTTTGACAGCATTAATCCAAGAACATTCTGGTTTACAAAGAACAAAGTCTTCTTTAATTCAAGATTGATTTGGGCTGCGAAAATACATCAATCTACATTGCAAATCACCAGTATTCATTACAAAGGAACATAATTATATACTCAAGATCATTTTAGGCAGATTCTTTCCATAAGATCAACAAAAAGCAAAGCAATGCATAAAAAATAAAAAGCAAGACTAATCCCCAAAGTTGATGGTTAAAGTAAGCAAGTATAAACTGGACATAAATGATAAAGTCACTGCATCACTGACACACTTACAGAACAGAAAAGCTTGGCACGCAATAGCTGTCAGAATTGTCAAAATCCAGCAATCATTCAAAACAAAAACGAAGAACGTTCTCCGTTTTCACAGCTTTGGAAGAGCAAAATCTGTTGTAATTTAAGATCGATCTGGGCTACAAAAGTACATCTATCTACACTACAAAACATCAGTATTCATCACAGAGGAAGTTAATAATCTACACAAGATTGTTTTGGATAGATTCGATCAAAGAGGATCAACAAAGGCAAAGCAAAACATCAAGATCAATCTCCAAATTGATGAACTATGAGAAAGGACAACCATGATAGCAAGGACACTGCTGCTCACCTTTTTGCATAAAGCACATCATGTTTCTGAGACAAAGGACTGACACATAACAGGTGTCAAAGTTCAACACTCAAACAAAACAAGAAACGAAGACAGAATTAAAGACAGAATTGACACATATAATTTTACACAGTATAAACCACATATTAAACACTATCAAGACTGCTCAAATCATTGGTGAAGCCAAGAACTCGAGATCAATAACCAAAGGTGGAAAACAACCTCAAGATTGATCTCCAAATTGATGAGTTGTGAGCAAGGACACAATTACATTGTACTTACAATATTCTGCAGAAAGTTCTGCATAAACCTGACTGAAAACAGTGCCAACTGACATGTGACAACTCATTCACTCACTCATTCACGTTTTCCATGAGACCCAAAAGCAAGAATGTTCTCCGTTTTGTCAAGAACGTTCTGGACAGCAAATAAACACATGTTTAATTGCTTTAAAATATATCTGACACTTGGGAAATGTGTCCAACGGATATATTCATTTTAAACTGAATATTCAAAGCCTTTTAACATCTATAAATTGAAGATCAATTGGAAGATAAAGGCAAAAGTTCAATTTACAAACCTACCAACACTTGTTCAAGTAACAAGTCAAAAAAACTCTTCAAGCAAACTCTAGCTCTCTTCACTATATCTTTAGATCATTATTTACTGAGTTTGTCTTTCATTTATCTCAAACAAGTGTTGAGAAGTTTCACGATCCCAAACACTTTTATCTTCTCAACACTTTTATCACACACATCATTTGTAACTCAAGTCTATCTTTTATGGTAGATTGAGTGTGTTTGTAAAAATCCTTTCAAGGCTGAAAGGTGATTGTAAAAATCCTTTCTAGGTTGAAAGGTGAAGATTGTAACAGATCAAGGTTGATCTGGACTGGTGGTGTAAAAACCAAGAACGTTCTCCGTTTTGAACACTTAGTGAAAAATCTCATGGTTGTGAGGACTGGACGTAACCCGGGTTGGCTGAACCAGGATATATCTTTGTGTGATATTGCTTCCCTTACCTCTATTTATTTCTAGTCTTTTGATTATCAAATTAAATAGATAAATTAAATTGTGTTTTTCACTAACCAAGAACGTTCTCCGTTTTCTATTTTCATAACCAAGATTAATCTTGAGTTAAATTCTTTAAGTTTTAATAGGAAATTTTAAAAAGGTCAAATCACAATTCATACCCCCTTTCTTGTGATTGACATTGCTACTTCAACCTTGTGGTCTATAAGCCACACTATCAACAACTTGTACATTTGGTCTATCTGTTACTTTATTCCAAACTTGTTCCGATGTCAATTTAAATTATGGTCCTAGAATTTCGGCATAACCCTTGATTAATGTAGCTTTATTGCTTCTAAATGTGTGATCAACAGGTAATAACCTACGATGCGAGTCAAACCACGATACCTTCCCGCCAAATTTTAATGTAAATTCTTTTTTGTCATACATGCAAATATGACAAACCAATTTACCTTGTGTCCTTCATCCTTACAACATCCCATAAGCAGGGGAATCATTAATGATCCATATCAAAACAACTCTCATCCTAAAATTTTGTTTTCAAGCAATATCATATGTCAAGACACCACTCCACAACCTCTTCAAATTGTTAATCAAAGGATGTAAATAAATATCAGTTGTAGGATCAGAAGGACTTGGTATCACAACAGCCAAGAACATGTAAGATTTAGACATACATATATTAAGAGGAAGATTGTATGGAGTAATAATAACAGACAACAATAATAAGGAGTATGTGATGCTTGTATAGATGGTGTAGATCCATTTGAGGATAACCCAAGTCTTACATTGTGTGGATTTGACGCAAAATCAGGATGCATTTGATCAATGTGTTTCCATTTCTGACCATCAGACGAATGTCGCAACTCACGTGAATTTCTTCTATTCTTATAATGTCACATGATCTTTCATGTAGTTTGTATTGATGCAAACATTCTCCGCAATCTTGATACAATAGATTGATAAAGCATTGTCTTCCTTGGAATTGGTTTTCCCTATTTGTCCTAGAGTTATTCTGTTGGTGATACCTTGATTGTTGCCAAAACTTACATTTGACTAAATTGACATCATTTATATCAAATTTGTTGTTGTAATACAACATGCAACCTTTAACACAACAATCAATCCTCTTGACACCTAATCCTAACTTTGACACTAACTGTTTAGCATTGTAATAACTTTGTGGCAAATAATCTCTAACAGGTGTTGCATTTAGCATCATTTTAGTCATTAAATCTAAAGCTAAATCAGGAACATGAAACTTTAGACCTAAAAGTCTAATAAACATCGATAACTTTGAATTTGAAGATCCTTTAAACAACGAGTTATTTGTCTCTTTCGAAAGACCATAAAATCTATGAGATTCTTCGTTTGGAAGTCTATCAGTGTCGTCATATTGATCTCATTGAATGACAAATTAACTCCAACAATATATGAAATCATATCGTTCATCACCTCAAAGTGTTGATAATTATAATAATTTACACCTAACATGTTAGTACCACTTGAAGGACCTACGTTATTCTCCACACCTTTACTAGTACTAGACGCCGAAGACTCTTTCTCTATGGTTAGTCCAAACCCATTAGTTAGGTAGGAATTCATCTTTATATAAATGCAATCTTATTTCATCTTCACTCTTAAATTGTCTACATTGACATAAACAACAAGGACATTTCATCCCCTTTAATCTTCAACAATTTTCTATATTTTTGCAAAATTGAAAACCTTTTCAACATTGTTAGCAAAACGTGGTTTAAGACTCTTCCTTCCAGAAAAATTTCTATTACACATCCAACTACAATCCATATATATATATATATATATATATATATATATATATATATATATATATATATATATATATATATATATATATATATATATATATATATATATATTTCTTTGAAAATTAAATAAATTTAACACGATCA
>JBBPBQ010020324.1:41479265-41579993 GCA_037974755.1 Cicer yamashitae | reverse complement strand
GTATTGTTTTGTTGCTGAGATAATTACAATTTCTTAATAAAATAATATTTTCCTAACATAATAAATCGTAATAAAAAAATAACTGCAATAAAAAAGATAACATTTTATCTAACATATTTTAAAAATAACGACTTTCTAATTTGAGTAAAAATTTTACATTCTAAATATTTTACGACCACTTGGTTTAACAAATGTTACTAACATTAAACTTTAAAAATAATATTATAACTAATTTAAAAAATAATATATTCAGTATTCTAAAATAAAATATTAACTTTATAAAAATACTTTATAACCATTTAACCTTTTTTTTCAATACTAAATATATAAAATATTAATCTATATTTAAAATATATTACATACTAACTTGATGTAGAATAGTATATGACTTGAAACTTATGAATAAATAACAATTATTTGCAATTAATACAATAACACCACTATCAAAAATGAAATTTCTTTTTCCGATTTATAAGTGTTTTTTTAGCCACAATAATAATTAATTTGAATTTTAATATTTGTGAGGGTTTTTTTGACCAATAATTTGTGAGGATTTTTCTCAATCACGAAATCTTTTTTAAATTAGCCACAAATTGATGTTATTCTTATTGTGCGCTGTTTATTAAAATAGTCCACCATACAACCAATATATAGTTTTTGTTTCTCTCCTATTTTTCCATACTATACAATGGGACACTTTTTTTAAGATATTTCAATTTCAATCAATTCTAACAAATTAAGACTCTTTATCATGAAAATCATTGTTACGTGGCCTATAATTGGTGGAGGAATCCAAATAAATTGGTATTAACTTCTTCTTAGCTCTTATTTGCACCATAACCCTAACACTAGTCTTAATTACAAACAAGTTAAGAAGGGAATAAAGTGACTTATAATAATTTTTATTTTTAATATAACATTATTTTTACCATTTCATAGATTTAGGACACTAAATTGCTCAATTGTTACAAATTCAAAGGATAGTTTTTGGAGAGATCTAAACAATTGTGAACACGTGGTAAACATTTGATCAAATGTTTGAATTTTAGCTTTCTTAAGGACAAATCTTGATTAGGAAGGAAGAACACATTTTGTGTGCACAATTGATTCTAAAATAAACATTAACATTAGTCAATATTATACAATAGATATCTAAATAAATATGGCAAATGCTAACAAGTGCCATTACACTTGTTAAGCATATAAATATAGAAAAATGCATTAAAAATTGTGCTCATTTTAAATATAGAAATATTTATTGATTCATTCTAATAAATATAAAAATCGATAAACTACCATTTTAGTCCTTAAAAGTATAGGACAATGTTATTTTAGTCTCTGATTCAACACAAAATCATATTTTGATAATAAATTGTGTCTTTTAAAGACTTTTATGATAGTAAGTTATATCTTTCAGGAACTATTTTGATTATTAATTTGGTTTTTGGTTGAGCCAGTCACCAAAGAGACAACACCCTACACCTTCAAGGACTATAAGAGTACTTTACCATAACATTAACAATTTCTATTCAATGCAAAATTTCTAGTTTGTTGAATCCTTAATTAACATTATGACATTCATTAAAATGAACCAATAAATATTTATTAAACTGGTTGAAAACAATGGTTGGACCAATCAATTAAGATTTGAATTGAGTGCACTCAAAAACCATATATTCACTATAGTTTTTTTTTTAAATAAGCAAAGGGATAAACCACAATTTTAGTCTCTGAAAGTATATGATCATGTTATTTTAGTCTCTGACTTAGAAAAAAAATCCAAATTAATAATTGAATCGTCATAATAGTTCCCAAAAGATAAAACTTACTAATAAAAGTTCTTAAAAGATACAATTTAATGTCAAAATAGTCTATGATCGTTATAACGTCTGAGACTAAATTGACTGACATTTTGATGATTTGTAGACTAATTTGAATTTTTTATTGAATCAGAGATCAAAATAACAACGTCCTATACTTTTAAAAACTGAAATGGTAGTTTATCCATAAGACAAAGTGTATTACGAAGTTGTGCAAGGCTCATATTCATGTAAAATAAGTTTTAACATATATATAAATGAAAGACAACACATTACTCCAAACAACTGATCAATAAAAAGGATTGTTATTTGTTGTTGTTGATAACTTAGGAATGATGGAGTATTACTTAGATTAAATATTTACCCCACGTCAATTGTATTTCATGTATTGTTTAAGTATATTAAATAATCATAGGATAAAAAAAATTCAAATAAATGAATTAGGTTTTCATATTAGTGCTTTATGTTTGATTTTAATTCTGATGACATTGTTAAATATTAGCTTTCGAAAAGCTCATGACACATGAGGTGTGCAATAATCTGAAGCTTATGACACATGTGTTGCGTATGTAACCAATGAAGTGGATATTAATATAATTCGAAAGTTTTATATAAATTGGTAATGAGAGAAACTTAATTTGAATAAAGTGGTAAGAAATTATAAACTTTTAGAATCAAATTCATGAAAGTAAACACATATCATAGCAACAAAAGCCTTGTCCAAAACAAACAAAATCTTTAATTATATACGCACTTAATATTGAAATCAAGGCCATTTCGAATATTTTAGAGACTTTTTTTTTATCTTAAAATTAGACCTATATTAAAAGAAGCACTAAAAACTCAAAAAGAGCCATCCTATATTTAAATTGTTAATAATATAAAAAACTTGAAAATAACAACAATAATATTAAAAAAGAGTTAAAAACTCAAACTACTTAATTTAAATCGTAAATAACATCATTAATACCAAAAAAAGATAAATACTCAAACTATTTTAGAGGTCTTGATGCAAGTATTTTTGGATCTTAATACTCTTAAAAAAATTTAAAAATTGGGTCATGTGCTGTTGGTCGTGCTGCACGGACCCATGACCGACTTTAATAGAAACTACTAAACATAATATTCTTCCAACAAATACGACGGTGTTGATGAAAAATGGTTGAAATCTGCTACCAAAGAAATGCGCTGACTGCATCTAGGAATTACTTGAACGTAGAAAACACTGTTGTTAGAAGCTAAAATTACACCAATCTTTATATTTGACCCTTCTACCAATCTCCGAACTTTGTAAAATTTGTCCCGCTTTCTTGAAGTTACACCAATTCTTGAATCCTAAGATCTTTATTTTCCTCAACTACAATAGCAGGATCACATGAGACTGTCAATTCATAAAAATAATAAGTTAAATAGTATATTATACAATTGCAGCAAAAATATTATAACACTATCGGTTAAAACTAATAACAAAATACAACCTTTTAAATTTAATAGTGTCATTGCATTATAAGAGTTGTTGAATGCCATGATAGAAATTTATTTTATGGTTAGAGACTACTTTGAGTAGTTGAGTGGCAAGCAAGCAAAAAAACAAATATGAAGTCACCTATGTGTTGTGGTTGGGCGATGTATATAAAAGAACACTATTGGTCATTGATTTTTATTGTAGGGAAATGAATAGATTTGCTTTGGAAGCATGGCTCGGTTGTAATCGATGGCTCGACCAATTTATTGAGATTTCAATTGAGTGTAGCACCATACAAACACTATAGTTAAAAGATCATATAGTACAATATATTTATATATTTTGAGTTTTATTTAAAATGTGATTTGATAAATTGGAAATAAATATAATCTAAAATTTAGATTTATGGTGTTTTAACTTCACCATATTAGAAGTTAGAACTATCCCCTTCACATGTTGAATTTCCATTAATATATTTCCTTCACATATTAAACCCTCAATGTTTTTTAACTACATTTGATTGCAATTTTCTACTATAACAATGATTTGGACGTAGCCATCAAACCACAACTAAAAATCTTAATGAGATACATGGAATAGAGGATGTTACATTATAATTATATCAGATCTACAATGCATTTATTTGAAAAGAAAAAAAAAATCAACGAATAGAGGGAATTAATGGTTAAAATATAAGTAATGAATAAGATTAATTAAGCTAACAACAAATTAAAACATTTGTATCTAAAGTTTTTTGAGCTAGCTAGCTAGTTAATTGGTGTTGAGTTATTATCACTAAAACTCACAATTGGTAAGTATGTTAAGAAGCAAAACCCTTGTATGGATCAAACGTCTAAACATACACTCCAACTCAACCTCAAGATCTTCAATTGCTATTTGCACCCCTGCCAACCTTTTCTTTGCACTTTGAACCATCATGGCATCAAATACATCATCACAATTATGCAAACTCACACCAACAAGCTTTGATGCAAAAGATCTTTTGCCACTTGGTTTTGAATCCAACCAAGGTGTTGAAATTAAAGACAACAATGATTCCACAATTGAAACACTTGTCATCCTTACTTCACTTAACACGTCAACAACTAATTTTAGTTTTTGTTCTTTCATTGGGGGGTGCAAATTCAATTTTTTACTATTCACACCCTTCAACCATTTCAAACACTTCAAAGTCTCTTTTTTTAATTTCTTCCTATAAATATTGTGAGAAGTGATTTTCTCTTCAATTCCTGGCTCCCCAATGCTTGCTCTACGCAAAGTAAATTGAAGTTCTTGAAGATGTTCTTTCACAAACAAAAGAACATCTTTTGAAATACCACACACTTCCAATATTCTTAATGATGATTCCGAAACATCATTGACCCATTTTTCTTCTCTTTGATTCACAAGTGATTGTTGCACAATTGAAGAGTGAAGAAGATCATTTGCTGAATTTTGCATGTCTTTAAGTGCATCAAAATCAAGTGGGCCCATCTTGAATATTGCAAGAAATTAAAGGTTTACTCTTAGAAAATTTTTAGAGGACTAGAAATTAAAGTTGATAATAATTATGGTATATAGTTTGTAGGGTGGTTGAATGAGTATATATAGTAATAAAAAAATTAAAAACTAAGAATTTGTTTATACTAAGTAGATCTTAGATTTGAAGATAAGGAAGGAAAAATGAAGTATCCTATTGTGGTACGGAAATGGAATAATAATTGTAACAACTATAAGGTACAAATTAATTTGTCTAAAGGAAAGTTCCATTTGGATATGTTAATGGTTTTAGGATATTGTTGTTGAATATGAGAACAATATGATTAACAATATATGCATGCACGAGTGCATGCCAACCTGTGAAATAGTTAATTTGAAAGCAACAACATAGAAATAAATTATTTAAGGAATGTTAAAATATGATGTTGGATTATTAATTAATTAAAAGACTATACTAAATAAGTATAATATAGAATGGATTAGTGACAACTGTGGACTGTGCAATGGTTTTGTTTAGTAAGTTGATGACAT
This sequence comes from Cicer yamashitae, assembly GCA_037974755.1. Taxonomy (NCBI): domain Eukaryota; kingdom Viridiplantae; phylum Streptophyta; class Magnoliopsida; order Fabales; family Fabaceae; genus Cicer; species Cicer yamashitae. The sequence continues at coordinate 41,574,677 of JBBPBQ010020324.1, read as the reverse complement.
ATGATCTGGATGCTATCATCCACCGTTTCATAAGATTGTTCCTAGAAATTTCCCCTGCTTTTAAGAAAAGACAAAAGTTGTCGAATTCATACATGAAATTATAGTACTTCATGCAAATCTGAAAAACACATTTGGTTATTTGTGATGTGTAGGTCCAATATATTTTGACGATTTAATATCACAAAGGTATAGAATATTCAAATTTTAATATAGAGATACAAACCGAAGATTAGTCAACGAAGCATGATAGCTAGGACATCAACACTAGCACGGCTTTTATAATCGGTATAATTTATTCTTACAAAACTGTGTATTCAGTATAATAAATTGTTATATCGTAGTAGTTTTTTATATTTATTTAACTCATCCTTACAAAACCAAATTAAAATGTAAAAGGGAGCATCTCTTTATAAACTCAATTTTTTATATTTGTCCAACTTGGAACTAGATTTTTTCTAACATTAAATATAACTTATGTGTTTGTACCGTGTCTTTCTTGATGCAACCAAAATTTAATGTATCCATCGTGTATGCATCCACATCGCTTCTTTAGTAACCAAAATTCGATCTAATCATCACTTATCTTTCTTGGTGATCATGCTGATTTTGTTACTATTTTCCTTAATCTCTGATTTTGAGTATTATTTGTGTTCTTTTTGTATTTTTTTCCCAACTTTATCAAAGTCACAGACGTAAGAGGACAAAAGGATTTATAAGAGAGAAAATTCGATTAATTCAATACTTGAACATTTTAGTTGGAGACATAGTATCTTAATTAGCACATGTTTGAAATCACTCAAAATTAAAATGAAATCACAATGACTCAAGAAGCTACAAATTGGAGTTGGAGCTCCGATTATGAGAGAAAAAATCCAATTATTTAATACCTAAACATTTTGGTGGAGATATGGTGTCTTAGCATTTTGTTTTTTAAAGAGTCAAACAAACAACTAACTATATTAAAAATGCTACTGCAAGTACAAAATGTACTAAGAATAGAAAGAATTACATCATGATAGTATTTACACAACACTCAAATCAACACATGCATTATAAACATACAACACCAAAAAAATAACCAAAAACTCAAGACTTCATATAACCTAAACATCCAATTGAATTAACACACCATTTGTGTAGATCATAAGAAAAACATTTATATGTAGCCTTAAACCATGACCATGTCAAGCATTTAATAGATTTAACATGAGGTATCTAATGACTTTTTTTTTGTCAATTCATAACATTCTTGTTGAATAAAAATCGCAGAATTTCTTATCTTCCAAATAACACAAATACAACACAACCAAATAACTAAATTTCTCAAAACCACCCTTAATGCTAGGTTTCAATACCTTTGACCAAACATTTCTAAAAAATAGGCAATAAAAAAATAATGCATATCTTCATCATTACCACAACCACTAACACAAAATATCAAATTCAAATTTAAAAACCCTCTACGAACAAACACTGAAATCTTTAAAGGAACTAATTTATTCCAAACAATGAAATACATCTGATCATGCTCAACAATATCAAGCTCTTGATGTTGCATCAACACCTAATAAGCATTCTTAACTGAATATTTTACATTTATCGTATTTGGCGCTCCTGTCAATATTTCATAGATAAAAAAAAATTTACATTGCATATAATGTCACACACATTATCTTTTACTGATATCATGTCACACATAAGAAGTATAATGTTACAGAAACTCAATTACAACAAAACACTAATTACACTCTAAAATTTATCACACAAGATTGAGTTTTTTGGTTTTAATTAGGGATAAGGGCTTGTTTGAGCCTGTGACAATCAATAAAGTAAGCAAAACCATAAGCCATGTTTTTCAAAGTAGCCTCATGAAGATCTATATCAGAGGTAGCAGTTGCATCAATGGAGAAGAACACCCTAAACCCTCTAATAAAAGCATCACGCGCGGTCGTCTCGCAGCACAAGTTAGTCATGACGCCCGTCACTATAACCTCATCCACACCCATCTCCACCAGCTTCTCTTCCAAACCCGTCTTCCTAAACGCGCTATATGTACTCTTCTCCACCACCATGTCCTCACCTAATAACCACATTTATCATAGCATCAATGTGTCACACTACACATTCACGGCATGATGCAACAACTGTGATGACTATTAAATAAAATTAAAATCTATACGATATTTACAACTTTGTAAGAGTTCGATCCCCGGTCAAAACATTAATTGAGCAGATTATACTTATCTACCGACCAAATTTCGTAATATTAAAACTACTTTTCCAACAAATTGAGAGTTAAAGAAAAAATAGATACTCTAAATTGAAGTTTGTTTACACAATTATCATATGGCATATGTTGAGACTCAATATAACATAGTGGCCTAATACTGAAATCTAATTGAAAGAAGGTGTAAAATATATATATATTATAATTTCAATGCATAGTTATTAAAATCATTTTATAAATAAATGTGGTGAAATTTGTAAGGTAGAAGTGTTGGTGCTCACCGTTGCGATCCAACGCCGTCATGAGCTGAGACTCTGCGGTGCCGTCAATGATAAGGTCGCCAAACCACCACTCCTCTAGCATGCCGTGGTCGGAGGGAGACTTGTGGCAGTGGCGCGTGAATATTACGGGGATGGAAGCGCGTCTGCAGAGGGTGATGGTGGTGTTGAGGTTGTGAAGAATTGGGGATGCCATGGAAGAGAAATAGTTCTGCATATCGATTACCAAAAGTGCACATGATTTCGGATTTGGGTTTCGATTCCTTATCTCGTACTTCTCATATGAGGATGATGAACTCCATTTTTTGTCAGAACTAGACATTTTTTTGTGTGTAGGGATTTGGAAAAGAGGAGGATCAGAGGGTTCTCAAGAATTGATTATTACTATATGATTTTTTTTTTAATTTATTCAAAAAAAACCTTTTTTTTTTATAAAAATATACCATTTTCTTTTTTTATTCAAAAAATACTATCATCTTTTTATATAAGCAACATAAATAATTTTTGTATTTAATATAAAATTTAGATTAATTTTCATACTATGTTATTATTAAAGGTTTTACAATGTGATAAATTATTATGATTTACTGATAATTAAAAAATAAAATAAAAACTAAGAAATCTTTTTTAGGTTTTTCAAAAAAAAATTAAGGTATATGCATCCATAAAAGTGGACAACTAAAGTCTTTTATATTTTGTGTTTTTATTTTATCTCAATGAAAGAGACTCTTAAATAAAAAGTTGTCATAGAAAGAAAATGAAATGCAAAATAATAACGATATCTTTTCAAAAATAACAAAACATTTTTTTGACATTTTTATTATTTCTAGATACATAAACAATTGTTCAATATACAAAATTTCTTATTTTTTATTAACATTTAACATGAAATATTTTACCAAGCAAATTAAACATCAATAAAATCACTAGATACTTTTCAACAATACCATGGTTATATTGAAAAGGCAAGGGGTAGATATGTTTCTAAAATTATTCAATTGCTTACATTACAAATCCACCTTTCACCTTTGATATATATATATATATATATATATATATATCATATAAATTTTAATGTCTTTAGATCATAGAGGTAAGGCTATAAAAAAAAAAACACTAAACCTATGTGTTACCATTTCACACTTGAGTTTGAGAATAACTTAACACAGTTAAACAAATAAATATGCTTTAATGGAGAGCTTATAATACATCATCTGTACTTTGTGATTCATGTGTTTCTTCATATACAACTTAATATTACATTACATGTATCTATGTTCTATTCTATATTCTTATAATCATTAATCAAATATCTATAAAAATGAAGTTCTTCTATCTGTTTCTATTTCCAATGATAGCCACAAAATCAATAACAGCAATTCCAATTATATACCATATAGCTGCTGCAAGTACATATTGCAACCAAGAGCTGTTAACAATTTCCAAAGCAAGAGAACCACCCAAATGCTCTTTCAACTCAATTGTTGATCTTACTTCATGCAATCTAACTATAGCCATACCAAACAATGAAGTAACCATTGGAAATCCCCATCTAATTGGACTCTTTTGATTCTCATATCTTTCAACATCACTTTTATTTCTTCTTTTGTTTCCTTTAAGCTTCTCAAATTGTGTTGGAGTAGTAATAGTAGTTGTTGTTGTTGAAGAAGGAAGAACAATGGTTGATGGTGTCCAATACTCTTCATGGTTAGCTATATTTAAAGGAGTTTGGTGGTTGGTTTTTTTTGTGTCTATTATTTTCTTTCTTGCTGCTGCATCTCTAAGTTTGTCAATGTTTGGTTGAGGTAATTTGTGCATGACTCTTGTTATGGTTTGGTTGGATTTTGAAATATGTGGTTGCCAATATAACCAATTGGAGATTGATCTTATTGCTTGAATTGCTGATATTCTTGATTCTCTTTGGAAGTCTGGTTCCTGCAATAGATGTTTTCTTTTGTAAGTGAATAATGAAATCATGTGGAATACAAATTTCTTATGCTATTCTTATTTTCTTTGTATCCTTCCATCATATCATATGTTAAACTAACCTTAGAATACTTGGAAGCTTTTTCCATTGTCTCTTGGAATCTTGTTTGAAACTTTTCCACATCTACAAATATGTTAGACACGCGGGCGCCGGCTGTATTACTTGCACCTATTCTTACATTGCCACGCGGCTGCTTCGACATCAAGAACTCTAGAGCAGCAAGGTTGGATCTCTCAACAACTCTAGTTCATTCAAAAGCAGAAAGAAAAATGATGATTCATTAGATGTAAAAAATAAGGGAGAATTGTGATTCAAGAATTAAAGGTATGAGACTACAAGCTGAACTGCAACATCAAAGTTTTGTATGTCAATGCGCCTGCAATGGAGGCCGCATTTAACCACAATTCTTAGCAATATCAAGAATTGCTACGTGGCCACAATTTAAAACCATATGCAAAATAATATAGATGACCGCACGCGTGCGCTCGCACACTTACGAAATGCAGTTGACAGGACAAGCTTGTATGGCCTCATCAATTTTGTGTTCAGAATCAGCCCATTGAGAAACAACTCTTGCTCTTCCATAAACTGATTCTATAGCAAAAGTCTTTTCAGCTAACAAAGCACATTTTAAGCATCCAACACATTTTACTTCATCAACAAATATAGCCCTTTGTTCATTTTCTGAACCACACCAAACTGAATATATTGGTCTTCCTGTGAAGCCTTTGAATTCTGTGGTCTTTGCATGCTCCTGCATAATATTTTCTCATACTAATCAAAACAACTCAAACAAATATATAGGCACAATATATTAAAAGGCAAAATCTCATAAATTTATTTCAACTTTTATTAGAAGTGTAAAAATTAGTTACGCTAATCAGTTAAATTTGAGCATAATAGAGAGACTAAAATTGCAAACATATTTTGTTATAGTGATATCTGATGGAATATTGTTGGAAAAAACCGTACAATTCACACACACAAGCACAGATATAACTACATATATCAGTGTCAGACACGAGATCGACCATGACATGAGTAATGGATTGGACTTAATTAGTGTCTACAAATTAAGAAGAAGTAGAGATATCAAAATGAACCTTATCATAAGCAAGGCGTGCATATGGATCAGAAAGAATGGCATAAGCATCATTAAGAATGATAGCCATGTCATGACCAGAAGGACCAGCAATATCAGGATGACATCTTTTCTGAAGAGATCGATACGCCGTCTTGATCTGTGACTGATCACACGAGCTATCAATTCCTAGAAGATCATACAAGTCAAATTCCAACATGTATGATGAAAAAATTCTTGTTGATGATGATGCTTTACATGTGAGAGTTGAGAAATAATTGGATTTGGAAAAACAAGATTTGTTGTTGTTGTGGAGGTTTGAAGATTTATGGGGGGTGTAGAAAGGAAAGCATGTAGATGGAGCTATTGATGACATGTTTATGGTTTGAGTTTGAGGAGGAAGAAGAGGATAAGACATCATGGTAACATATGAGAGTTTCATTAGGAATGGCTTCTATTGTATGTAACATGTGATGTCCCACAACACAACATTTATGGAAGATATTTTGATTTGTAATCTAACTTTTTCTCAACAATGATGTAACATAGGCAAAGATATTTTCGTTTGAAACCACTAGTAACACATTTTCTAAGGAGTCAAGAGTTAATTTTTGGTTTTCAAAATTGTAATTTTCAATTAAATTAGTTTTTTTATTTTTGCAAATTACCAAATATATACACAAAATAAATATTTGTCTGTACTCAATTACAAATTTATACATTAATACATGTACTTCACTTTAATTTAGATATATAACATATAAATGAGTAATTTGTATATTTATAAGTTTTCATGTTTCATTACTTCTAACTTTTTTAAATATATTCTTAATTTATATAAGTTGATATTATTTTTTTAAGTCACATAAAAAAATAATATTGGCTTTCGAACCATGCAAATCCTTGAGTATTTTGTCAGAGTTTGTTTTTATAATTTTATACCAAACAAACTCCATATTTTTAAAATAAATTTCTGTCTACTATTTAAATGGTGTGTGATGGATTTGTCGTAGTAAAACAAATTTGAAATGAAGTGAAATATCTAGAAGAAAAAAATGATAAAATAAAGAGGAAAAAATGGAGAATTTTAAACGAATATTTTTCTTGAAGAATTTTATAAAGATTTTGAGTAGGATATATGAATTAGTGAGTTTAAAAATTGTTGACAAATGTGCGTTCAAATAACATTTTTCTTATTATTATTACTATTATTCCTATGTTTTATCATGCAGTTAGTTAGTTACTTGTAAGGGCAAAATTGGTAACAAAATATATGAAATTTCCTTTTATATATACTGAAATGAAATACACACACCACATGAATGTATTCAAAGACCACACAAATTTCACTCATCCTTGGCGGAATACAAGATTCTGATCTCAGTGTAAAACTAATTTATACATATCCAATTTTTGTCATATATATATTTATTTTCATATGCATGTGGTGTGGTATTTAAGTGCTTTTCAATCTTTGGAGGCAGATTCAGGAAAACACATATAGTTTATATGGTTATAATTTGAAAGATAACTTTGTATTCAACATTTAATCATATTGCATGTTTGCATTGGCAATGGAGACTGAATCAAATATGAAATAGTATATATTATGTGTGGAAGATACTTTAAGTTTTCAAAAGTAACGTTTGGTACACAACAAATCTCTAATTAATTAACTCAACTTTTAATTAATTGCTGCACTCATGTCAAATCTCTAATCATTTGGAAAGTATTCCATCATGAAATGGAAATGCATCAGAATGTATACAGTATAGTTATGAAAATCCTCATAATTCACAGTAAGTAATTCTATAATAATTAATGGAAAATAAGAACTATAATATATGATGCTTTCTATAGAGTACATAATCTTTTATTTAATGTTCTCCAATTTTGTTATGTTGGTTTCATTTTTACATCATATTAACTTTCTATTTTTTGACTTATTAGAATTGTTACATATTTCAGTTCATAGAAAAATCATCCAATGCTATATGTTACTAATGCTTGCTATCATATAAAAAAGAAAACAAAAATGGGTGCAACAAATGTTATCAAAAGTAGAAGAAGAAAATTTGTTGGTAAGAGTTCAATTACTCAGAAAACAGCCAAATTGAGTAAAATTGATTTTGTTGATCAAAACTGGACCAACATGATTCCAGAATGTCCAATATATCATCCATCAGAACAAGAATTTGAGCATCCTTTAATTTATCTACAGAAAGTTGTTCATGAAGCTTCTAAATATGGTATGTGATAACAAATTATGTATGATTTTCTTTTCATTCGCCGCGTTTATGAAGGTTTAATTTATCTGTCATAATAAAATTTCATGTAACATTTTTTAGTATATTTCAGGTATATGCAAAATTGTTTCTCCAATTGCTGCATCTAATTCTGCTGCTGATGTATTAATGAAAGAGAAAAAGGACTTTAAGTTTGAAACAATTGTGCAGCCTCTTCGCCTTTCTAAATGGAATGAGAAGGATATGATAACATTCTCTAAGAGAGGAAGGTAATTAAAAAGATATCAATGTTTTTTATTTGAAGTTTTTAAACCATGTAAATGATGAAATATAAATTTATTTGGATTTTTTTTATATTGTTTCTAGCAGAAAATATACATATCATGAATTTGAGGTTATGGCAAACAAGGCCTTTTCCAATAGATTTTGCAGTACTGAAGCTATTTCTTCTTCTGATGTCGAAAAAGCGTTCTGGCATGAAATGATGCATGGAGAGAAAAGAACAGTTGAATACGGAGTTAACATTGAGGGAAGTGTATTTTCATGTGATCCTAATGATAGGCTTGGAACAAGCAAATGCAATTTGAAGGTTTCTTTTTATAACTTGTAATAAATTTTGGATTGTGACCAATGATTCTCAAAATCTTTAATCTATTAAGTTTGTTTTTGAATTACTGTGTTTATAGTTTGATTAAAAAAATTCATTTGATTTTAGAATTTCGCGCGGCTGCTGCAGTCCCCGTTGCGTTTAGTTGACAGGGGAATTCCGGTTAGGACACAATTTTTGGAGCCTAATTTGAATCGAAAGTCTTAATTATGTTTTTGTTCTCTAATTCTCTTTTGAAATTTTAGGGAATAACTGATCCTATGCTTTACATTGGGATGCTTTTTAGTATGTTTGCATGGCATGTAGAAGATCACTATTTGTACAGGTATGTTTCTCTGAAAAATTTGCTTCTCCATTGCTTCAAATATTGTTTAACATTGCTAATATCATATCTTAAGTGACGTGTCTGGTGTCTGTGTCTAATGTATGTGTCAGGACTTCATAGCTCATAACACTTTTATTTTACATTGTTTCGGATATTGTTTAATATTGCTCACGTCATATCTTAACTGACGTGTCTGGTGTCCGTGTCTAGCATCTCTATCAGTGTTTCATAGCTCAGAAAAGTCTAATTCACCATTGCTTCAAAATATTGTTTAACATTGCTCATATCATATCTTAACGAACGTGGTGTCTGTGTCAATGTCAGTGTTTCATAGCTCTGAATAGCTCGATTCTCGATTGCTTCAAATATTGTTTAACATTGTTCATATGATATCTTAATATATACTATTATTTATTTTTTTGCAGTATAAATTACCATCACTCAGGTGCACATAAAACTTGGTATGGTGTACCTAGTTATGCAGCCTCTGAATTTGAAAAGACTGTATTGAATCATGTGTATTGCAATAAAGTCTTGATAGAACATGGAGAGAATGGTGCATTCCAATTTCTTGCACAAAAAACAACCATGTTCCCTCCTAATGTCTTGTTACAGCATGATGTGCCAGTTTACAAAGCTGTGCAGAAACCAGGAGAGTTTGTCATCACCTTTCCTAAATCATATCATGCTGGATTTAGTCATGGTACTCTCTCCCTCCCTCTCTTTCTCTACATGTGCATGTGATTATGTTTCTGCATATCAAGACATCTATTTATTCTCAAGTAAATCATCATTTCAGTCCTTGAAATTGTAATGGTTGAGTAATTTGACCCCTCAAATTTACAAATTAGTCTCTTAAATTATAGTATGTCAATCAATTTAGTCTGTGCGTCATAATAATTCTTTTGTAAACATCTATCAAAACGACTAAAAGACCTACATATTGACTTGAGTAGTCTCTTGCTGCATCAATGCACGTATAGAAAAAATAACTAAATTAACTGACATTGTTCAATTTAAGAGACTAAATGGTTATTTCGTAAATACGAGGGACTAAAGTGACCGATCATTAAAATTTCAAGTGTTAAAATGTTAATTTTGTCATTTATTTTCAAAGGTCTTCCCCTAGTGACACGTGGCATAATTTCACTCAACATTCCGCTATTTTCCACTAGATACGAGCAATCTTGCACGGAATCTTTACTAGTACAAAATTCTAAAGATGATCACTAATTCCTTATTCATTAATTCTCTTGTTGAGTTTAGGCTTTAATTGTGGAGAAGCTGTAAACTTTGCTATTGGTGATTGGTTTCCACTTGGTGCTGCAGCTAGCAAACGTTATGCACATCTCAAAATGCTACCTATAATTCCATATGAGGAACTTCTTTGTAAAGAGGCAATGCTTCTCTACAAGTCCTCAAAACTCAGAATTTCCAAGAACAAATCCAAAGATAATGCATCTTATTGTGCTATTGTACCGTCTTTCTTGCATCTCATGCAATTTTATAAGACATCGTTAACGCGGTTGAGCAGTTCGAGAAAGTTGTCAAGCTCTTCAACTACATTATTAGGTTCTTTGACATGTAGCTTCTGCCATAGGGATTGTTATGTAGCTTACTTGTTGTGCAAGAAATGCTATTCCTATCCAATTTGCCTTTTCCATGGTAAGACTTCATTATTCTATTTAAGTATTTGAGATTTGTTATTGCATTTGCTTGTGTTATTGAGAGATAAACTTGTTTATTTTGATATTCAGACATTGCACCACAAACTTGCTTATGTGGTAGAAAATATACTGTTTTTAAGAGGAATGACATGTTGGAAATGCAAGATGCTGCCAAAAGTTTTCAACAGGAAAAAGAATGTATCGACTCGTCGTGTTTAACAAGTATATTATCCTGTAACATCAATGAATACATCAAAGATCTCAAGGTATGTGAAAATGTTAACTATACAATTGCATTGACAATTTAGGATCCTCTAAACTCGGTTAAAATAGTTGCATTAGTTTTCTGGCATCACAAGCAAACTGCATTACTTTATCTTTAGGTTGGTTGTTTTATTGTATCTGATTGATTTTAACTTTTGAAATTGAAATTGAAATTGAATGCAGAATAATCATTGGCATGAAGAAAAAAGTGCTAGAAGTACCGTTAACTCTATAGGTGCAGCATCTAAATTGAAAAGAAGAGTTGTAGACAACATGAAGCGCAATGTTGAAAAGAATAAAAAGAAGTCAAAGAATCATTGTATTTGTTGAAACAATGCGCCTTCGCCAATGAAGATTACGAAAAGACCACGGATCCTTTATAACTTGAGAAAATATGAATCAAAATTAATCAAAAAAGTTCCTACAATATATTTTCGTTCGTCGACATCTGAAAAATTAAAATAAATTCTCATCTTAATCGCAGATGACACGAAAGACATTAGTCAAATTGTGACAGGTTTTTGTTGCTCATTCAATTTTTTAAACATTTAGCATTTTCATTCTTTTGATATGGCATTATTTCCAATTAATTAGGGTAATACAAAATTATTTGAAAGGCTTAGACAATTTATTCTGAAATTTGTTATTGGAGTAATTTGATGTAAGTATTGTATGATGTAATATTTTACCATACATTTTAGCATGTAAGGTTTGTCACAATTTATACTTCTGCAGTTTATATTTCTTGAATGAAGTGGTTGTCGTTTGTACATTGATGCAATTACTTTTTCCAAATACAGGTGTTCATTAGATGACTACTATATGAATGGTTGAATTGACGATGAGTTTAAGAGAATCATGTTATGGTTGAATTGACGATGAGTTTAGGAGAATCATGTTGTATTATCGTGATTCTAACAAAAACTACACTTTAAAGTTTCAACAAAATCACAGAGGCATTGTGATTTTGTCAAATTCACTGTGATTTTAAAAACATGCAACATATCAAATTTCACATGTAGAACCAATAGACAATTCATAGTTACGACAGTATAAATTGAATTTTAAGCGATTAATAACCGATTGAGAAATATTCTCTAATATGTATATACATTGACCTTGGAAATTCAGAGTGCAAATTTTTTTTGTTGAGCATGACTAGTCTACACTCTTTACTCCATTGAAAGAAGTGAATGATTAAATGCTTGAAGTTAATCTATTTTATTTAATCAACTGACCCAAAAGAAAAATGATCCGCAAAGACTTCCAATTACATGGCAAGTGCCATCGGCCATGGAAACTATCTCAGAAGTGCTAACCTTAGCTACGACCATGTTGACCTAAAATTCTACAACCTCTTCTTTCCATCGAGGGAAGCACACTAGAAGAATGAAAATGTCTCTTTTCTCTCTTTCTCTACAACATCTCTTTCACCACCATTTGCTTTCGTTCTCTACAACTGAACTCGCTCACATTGTCTATTTATGATTCTTTACAACTTGGTCAACATAAATATTTGACCAATCACGTCATTATCTTAGCTGTGGAAATGAAGAGGACCATCAACTTCTGCTTCCATGAAACGTCTATCTTTGTTAGTTTTGAACATTTTTCAAATATCATTCAAAGTAGTCCAACCAAGAATTGGTCCGAAGAATAATTCTAATAGTGAAATCTTAGCACCAATAGCACTAAGAAAATAACCATGTTCCCAAACCATCTTGTAGGTAGGCTTCCTCACATCTAACATAATCGAACATTTTGATTGTCTTGATAAAATGACTATTCCAACTTCTAGAAACCTCTTTTGATTCATAAATGAAGTGATAGTTTGCAAACTTAATTTTTTCACAGTGATAGTTTGCAAATTTTATCATGATCAAACATAGATGTAATTTCTTTATCATGTATCATGTACACTTTTTCCTTCAACTCGCCAATTAGAGAAGTGTTTTCACAACCATTTGACATATTTTGTAACCATACTATACACATACTATACACTATGCAGCCATGTCAAATACAATTGGAATTGATTTTAGCATCATGTCAAATACAATTGAAACTATAACCTAAGTGAATACTGTTTGTCTTCGTTGATAAAAAATAAAAAAAAATAAAAAAAAATAAATAAAAGAAAGAGTCCATTTAGCATTTAAACAATCTAGAATGTTATAATAATGAACTATTTCTTGGCAAAAGTGCACTTGTTTTTTGAATTGACACATCATGATCTCAATAATAGATTTAGTTCCACAGCAAAAACAGTTATTATTAGCATCAAGCAGCATACTACAAGATACTTGGTTTTGATTCAAAGTAATGGGGGTCTTGTTACAGATAAAAATGCTAAGTTTTGAAAATAAAGAGTAAAGTAAAAATGCAGTTAAAAGTAATAGATCATTAATGAAAAAGAATTATTAAAGAATTATTATACAAGGTAAATTCCTAGCAAGGAGTCAAGGCCTGAAAACTATATTAGTGTGTTAACTGTTATAGACAGGATATACCAATACCACAACTAGGTCCATAAAACTTCAAAAACAAGAGAAATTATCAGAACATCATTCACATCAAACTAAATAATGACAAAAAATAGGATAGAAGTGTAAACATCAAGAACTGGAGTTCTTTCATGCCAAAGATGATTTCCTGTTCCCAGCTCTAACCTGTCTTTGAAATCACTAGCTACTTCCTGCCGAGAAATCCTACATTACTGCTACACACAGATTACAGCATAGTGGTAAATTAAATATATGATTGTTTCTCTAACTGCTCTACTAGATATTGCAGAAAATAAATCATACATACATTGGAACAGCACCACATCAACATAAACAACATTAAATAAAAAATTAAAAAACATTATAAACAACAGTAACATAGAATATAAAAAGAAAAACAAGACCAAACCAATCAAAATACAGCCATATGTACATGGAAGCCCAGCATGGCAGCATCAGCGATGGGTCAAAGGATTACATCAGAAATGATTATTCAGATTTTCCATGTCACTTATCTATTACAATACTACAATACTATTTCTATAAATTTGTTATTTGAATCTTGATTGAAAGCTTTATGTAAATATGATTATACAAGTATATAAAAAACCCTGCAGGGAAGGAATAGGGTGTCTTGAGGGAACAGATTTTGGTTGCAGTACCTGAACTTTTAATTGTTAATACAAATGTTCATATTACTTAGCAAGAAATTACTTTAGAAATACCACCAATGCAAAGAAAGAAAACATACAAACAACATCGCGAAAATCAAACTGCCCCGTCAATTGAACATCCCCAAGAGTAAGACCACAACATTCAGAAGCATAAATTAGAGTTTTAAGTGTGTAGTGACTAAATATTGTACGTTAAGTCCATCTCAAACTTCATTCCTTCTCTGCTGGGATATCATTTACTATTTATCGATACATTGAATGGCATCACAATTTTAGAAAGCTACTTAAATGAAAAGCCAACTGAACTAAATTTTGAATGAATCAGTCTCTAGTCTAGTTAATAACATAACATCACAACCATACACGTTCTCAATTATGTCTTTTCTCATTTGACCTGAATTCTGAAGTCTTTTCAATTATGTCTTTTACATCCACATGAATATGTTAAACTGGACAATATATTAATGACTAGATACCACTTCTATTAATAATAATACTCAGGAAACTATGTTTCTTCTAAGCTAGAATAGGAAGTTACAACTACTAGTACCTGCTAGGATATTAGAGCCTCGTCTCTCCGAACTACTGGTAACTGCTTCTATTTATTTTTATACACATACTACTAACCTCTAAACTAGGCCATTTGGCTTGCACCTTACTCCCTCTGTAACAAAATATAAGTAAAATAGTACATGTATTTAGACTAGATATGATTCAAATACATAAGTGGGCCTAACAGGAGGTCTACATACAAACAAGATGATACATTGGCCGCAGTAATAGGGGTGAACAAAATAACTGATTCCAAGCCCCAATCCCAACTATATATAAAATCAATTTTGAGAAAGCGGATATTTGCCCACACAAATAATTGCCCCATTTTAATGTTTTTTATATCCAGTTGGGTTGTCTAATTTGTGGAAACCAGTTGCAGTTGGATATCTAAATTAAAATCAATTGTCTGATTTTCAGTCTTTTTAGCTACCACGGATCTTGTGGATTGCGATCAGAACTCCCGCCGGCTCTTTCAAAGAAGTTTCAACCCGCCAGCTACATGAGGAAGCCCTCCGCCACTGCCTGCAAATCAGTGTCCAAGCTCTCAAATCCAAAATGTCCCCTTTGGACGACGTTGACCTTGTCATATGTATTATCCACCATTGATCAATCGCCTTGCAATCGCCTTCTCAGTCTCTGCTATGTCCCGTGCTGTTTTGACTCATCTTTTTCATTTAGGGTTGTGAGTTAGAGAACATTTCTGACTTTAATGCAGGCATTGACCTTCACTCAGACCACAATCACAACAGGCATGGAAGTGGCAGATTTGGTCGGGCTTGACAAAGAGTATTCCAAGAACACGGCAAACAAGGACGGTGATGAGGTGGACATAAGAGAACTGCAGATTCGGAGTTTCTGATGAGTGAGAGATGGAGAAAAGTAATAATGAGAAAACAAGAATAAGACCAGTTTTAAGGGAGCGGGGGAGCATCTGAGGGTTTTAAAATTGAATTTGGGATAAAACTGGCTTTACAACCTAATTTGGGACCAGTTTTGAGTAGATAATGTGATTTGGTTTCAAAATCTAATCTGCATAAATGGTTAAGAAACATATCTGTTTAAGCATTTTTAAAAATCAAGCCATGCACAACCGTACTTTAACCCACTGAGCAACTCACTGATCAATTAGAATTTAGAATAAACCATAAACCCCCATAAGTGCAATAATAAAAGCATGGCTGCAAAGGTCAAGATGAAATATTGTCTCAATTAAACAGCGATAATACAACCTATTTAAAATATAAGAAGACATGACAAAATTTTGCACAGGTTATTGCTATGCTATGTAACAAAACAATGCAAATATATTTTTCCTACAAAATTATCTATTATTCATTCAGTATAGTTCAGTCAATAAAGGAAAACCATCAGCAAAAATTAAAAAATAAAAGCTTTAATGTGGAATAGAATATCATGTTTATCATCAACAAACAGCAAGGTTACCGTTCATAACATCCTTAAACCAGCTCAATATGCTAATGTTATAAAAAAAATAAAAAGCATTAGAGATTTCCAAAACACATACTTGTAATTTGTTTCTTCATATGGAAATCCTATGCAACAGATAGTAAATACAATAGAATCAATGTCCCAAAAAGCTTGGGTCTCCTATATACTCTGCCATGTGTTCAAGTTTAACATTGAGCAGCTCATGTGTATCAGCATCCCTAACAACTCCAATCTCCCTATCCAAATCCCTCTCAACCAAACTCCCAAAGACACCCTTATGTTTACCATACAAAACAAGAACAGGTCCTCCTCGTTTTGGAATAGCCGTCTCAAGCATATCTTGAGACACCCCTTGAATAATCTCCCTACTCTCATCCAATGATATATCACAAGTAGTAGGTCCAATAACATCCAAAACCTCTCCCTTTTTCAAATACAATCTCCCTGCTTTAAAACTCCGGCTAATCACCCTAACCCGAATATGACTTGTAAGCCAAGAAATCTGTTTCTTCCCCTTCTCTTCCCTACCACCACCATTACCATTCACTCTCCTCTCTTCAACTTCATCCCTACCACGTTTACTACGAGACCCATTTTCCTCTTCACGGTCTCGAGTCTTAGAATCCTTCAATTTCCTCAAACACCTATCTTCTTCTTTAGAACCCAATTCAGCAACATCTTCTATCTTAACCTTAACTTCCTCACCACTCCTTAAAACCTTCAAAACTAAAAAATCATCCCCAAATCTATCTACAACACTGGCCTTCAATCCAACATCTCTCCCTCTTACAATTCTAACAATTCTCTCCTCCTTCTTCCTCTTCTCACTCTCTTTCTTTCCATTCATTTCACTTTTCTTCGACGTAGGAGGAGGCACATCAGCAACAAACCCTAAACCTTCCTTAGCAGTCCTCCTCTTAATCTCAACAACCTTAACATTCTCCTTAGCATTTTTCCCAATTCCCATTCCTTCTTTCCATCCATACCCACCAAGTAGAGCAGCACCAAAACCATCCACCGCAACATCCTTAAATTCATCGAAACCCTGATCATCAGGAAGCCTCTCTAAATCTTCCTTAAACTTCTTCATCATCGAAACCTCAACCGGAACACGAGGCCGCGGCGCATCAGGTTGTTGTTGTTGTTTGTTGTTGTTATCGGCGGCGGTGGTGGAACGGAGGTTGAGACCGAACGACGTGTTGTCATCGGGTTGATCGGAGATGGAAGTGGTATCGATTTCGAATGTGAGGGAATGGGAAGAGTGGGAATCGGTGATTGGAAGGTCGAGATTCTTCATTTTTTTGTGGGCACGCCATTGATTTGGGAGTGGGGGAATTAGGGTTTTGGGAGGTTGTAGGGTTTGGGATTTGGAAGGGTCAAATTCGGTAATTAATTGTTTGGAATTTGAAGATGGGTCATCGTCGTCGTGGAAGGTTTGAGAGGGTTTGATGGAATTAGATTTGGATGATGAGGATTTTGAAGAAGGGAGAGAGAAGGATAGTTTTTTGTTTGACATTGTTTTTTGTGCGAATCAACAACAAAGGAAAAGGATATGAATTGAATTGAAGAAAATGGTGCTGATTTGATTCAGTTATGTATGTTGCTAGGGCTGTTGCTACACGGCGTCGTTTCAAACGACTTGTGTTAGCGGTAGTTTCATTCAGTTCAATAGGGCAAAACTTGTTGGATTGCGCTTGTCGGAGTAACTTGCTTTCACTCTATCAATCCAATATTATCAAACCTTTTTTATAATATATTATTATTACTAACTATCAATTCGCAAATTAAACGTGGATATTATTCATAAAAAAATGTATAATAATTCTTAATTTTTACATTTTAGTTTTATTCACTATCTACTTCCTCATTTTTCTATCTGCACCCCTTAAATTTTTTATAAAAATAAAATATCTAAAATACCCTTTGTCTATTTATAATATTTGTAACTATATCTTCATCACCATTCATAATCTCATAACTCACATATCACAACTTATCCAAGAGTAAATATAAAATTAATGGAATTACAATAGTTATTTCGTATTCTAGACATAAAATATAAACATAAAATTTTAGATGACTTATGAGAATAGTTTGCACAAGAGTTAAGGGTCTGATTTGTTCTATATCAATTTTTATTTAACAAATTATTAACTTAAAATAAAAAGAGTAATATTTTTAAAAAAATTGCTAGAGAATTTTGGGTGGTCGTGGCCACCCTATTTCCCAAAGCTCTTCCACTGGTCACCTAAAAAAAAGTATGTTTATTGATCTGTGTTTGAATTCTTTTTTTTTTCTTTCAAAATCTGAGGATTTTACAAAAATTCAGTTCAGGCACGTTGTAAATATTTCAAAATCTGAGAAATTTACGCGAACTCGGTTCACGTAAGTTGTAAATATTTCAAAGCCCGAAGATTTTACGTGAACTCCATTCACGTATACGTAATCTCAGTTAAGTAAATGAGTGGTACGTAAATTCGGTTCACGTAAGGGTTAAAAATATTATAAATAGACAAGGACATTTTAGATTCACGTATACGTAATCTCAGTTAAGTAAATGAGTCGTACGTAAATTCGGTTCACGTAAGGGTTAAAAATATTATGAATAGGCAAGGACATTTTAGGTATTTCGCTATTATAAAAAAATTGAGGGGTGTGGATAGCAAAACTGGGGTGTGGGTAGCAAATTGCTTTTTTTATCGCTATGTTTTAGTCACTTTTTTATTTTTGATTAATTTAATGGCAAAATTCACACAGACTAAATGTAGAGAAAAAAAAAATTCAAATTTAAACATACACTTTAACATATCATATGTCTATATAATTATTATTTAAGTTGGTTGAGTTGTACTTACAGGATTATTATATTTAAGTTATTTTTAATGAATATTATTTTACTGAATATACCTCATTTATTAATTGAGAAATAAATACAATATGAGTGAGTCTATTTATAATAGTAGCTCTGTAACAAGGCTATCAACAAAATAGTTATAACAACCCAAAAATAAAGGCGTAATAAACTAACTAATATAAAACCAACATCCCCCTCAAGATGGAGAATGTATGTTAAGAATTCCCAGCTTGTTAAGAATTGAATTGAATGATGTAGATTCAAGTGACTTAGTAAAGAAATCTGTCAGCATATTTGATGAAGAGATGGGCAAGAGTTTGAACAATCTAGTTTGCAGTTTGTCCCGAACAATGTGACAATCAATTTCTATATGTTTTGTTCTCTCATGGAATGTTGGGTTTTATGCACTATTCCTGGCTGATTGATTATCACAGTAAAGAGTTGTAGGGGCAGAAAAATCCATGTTTAATTCTTGCAAAAGAAATGTTACCCATTGAATTTCACAAGTTGTTGACGCTAATGCTCTATACTCTGCTTCTGAAGATGAACGAGATATAGTGCTTTGTTTCTTAGACCTCCACAAAATCAATGATGATCCAAGAAATATACAAAATCCAGTTACAGACCTTCTCGTTTCTGGGCAGGTTGCCCAATCAGAATCGCTAAATGATCGCAGTTGAAGTCGAGACGTTGATGAGTAAAATAATCCTTGGGCTGGTGCATTTTTTATGTATTTGAGGATCATCATGGCTGCCATGTAATGGTCTTCAGTCGGTGATTGCATAAATTGGCTAAGTTGCTGCACGGCGAAAGTGATATCAGGTCGTGTGTTGGTCAAGTAGATATGACGTCCAATAATTCTTCTAAAAGAGGTTGGGTCATGAGGTTGTGCGTTTGAGTTGTATAGAAATTTGCAGTCCTTGATCATAGGTGTATTGCAAGGTTTAGCGCCTAATAATCCAACGTTTGACAAGATATCGAGAGCATATTTACGTTGACATATGTGAATACCCTCCCTTGAACGAGAGATCTCCAATCCAAGAAAGAACTTTAAGTCCCCAAGGTCTCTAATCTGAAAAGAAGAATTTAAAAAAGTTTTAATCATATCGATCTCCAATTCAGAATTATCGGCAATAAAAGAATTTAATTTCTTGAGAATGAATATGGAATGATCGTGTTTTGAATGTTGAAAACCAAATGATATCAAAACAAAAGACAGTTTGGCAAACCATTGTCGACTCGATTGTTTTAAACCATACAAAGATTTTTTTAAACGACAAACCTTATTACTATTATGACTCAGATAACCAAGAGGAAGTTTCATATAAACTTCCTCATGAAGGTCACCATGAAGAAAGCGCTACTAACATCTAACTGTTTTAAAAACCAATTATTAGTGGCAGCCAAAGCAAGAAGTAATCTAACAATAGTTAATTTGGCCACAGGAGAAAAGGTGTCTAGAAAATCAACACCTTCTAATTGAGTGAAACCTTTGGCAACAAGTCTAACCTTGTGCCTTTCAATAGTACCATCAGCCTTATGCTTAATCTTATATACCCACCTACATCCTATGACATGTTTATCTTTAGGCATATCAACTAATTCCTGTAATTTCAGGTTGCATAGCAATGACCAAATCCTTAGATTTAATGGATTCATGATAAGTTTGGGGTTCAACAGCACTAGTCATGGCATGGATGTATTTTAAATGAGTAGAAGAAAAAGATTTATAAGATAAAACAGAAGATAAAGGATATAAAACAGAATCAGCTGTAGAGTTAGTAGCAGTACCTGAAGTGTTTAAAAGATTGCAATGAAAGTCCTGAAGGTAAACAGGAGGATTTCTTGGTCTTGTTGATTTGCGAATACTATGTGGTATAAAAGGCTCTTCATGTACAGAATTATTTTCATCACAAGTAGGCATGACATTAATATCATTCAAATTAGAATGACTAAATTCACTATTGACAGAATCTAGTTCTATAAGTTCAAGAAGGAAATTAAAAGTGCTCAAAACACCGCAAGAAGACAAATCACTTTTAGAAGAATCATTACTATATAAGTATGGAAAAACATTTTCATGAAAAATAACATGTCTAGAAACTAGAATTTCTCTGGTATGTAAATCATAACTAATAAAGCCTTTAGTGCCAAATTGATATCCAAGAAATAGATATTTTCTAGATCTAGGATCTAATTTAGTCCTATGTTGTTGCAAAGTAGAAACAAAGCAAAGAGATCCAAAAACTTTCAATTCATTAAGATCAGGGAGGTGTTTATATAACAACTCATAAGGGCTATGATTATCAATGGATGTTGATGGTAATCTATTAGTGAGATAAATGGCATGTTTGACAGCAAAAGACCAAAATATTTTTTGGAAGATTAGCATGAAAAAGCAAGCATCTAGTAACATTTAAAATATGTCTATGTTTTCTTTCCACAACAGAGTTTTGTTGTGGAGTTTCAACACATGATGTTTAATGTAGAATTCCAAATTTTGCATAAAATTCAGGATACAAGAACTCAACACCATTATCAGTCCTAATAACTTTGATAACTTTGTCAAACTGATTTTTAATTAAAACAACAAAATCATGCATTAACTTTCGAGTTTCAAATTTAGCTTTCATAAGATAAATCCAAGTGTGTCTAGTACAATCATCAACAATAGTTAGAAAACATTTATGACCATGAATAGAAGAATGGGACAAGGGTCCCTAAATATCCATATGAATCAAATCAAAAGCGTTATCAGAAATAGTATTACTAGCATGAAAAGGTAATCTAGATTGTTTGGCAAGATAGCAAGAATTTCAAATTTTATTTGAATTGGAACTCACATATGGAAAATGTTTACAAATATGAGTAAGAACATTATTAGAAGGGTGTCCTAATCTAAGATGCCAGAGATCAAAAGTAGCATGTGACGTTCTAGAATTTAAAGAATACAACATAGAATGTCTGACATTGTTAATAGGTTGTTGCAGATGATATAAACCATTCAAAAGCTTAGCATGCCCAATCATCTTGGATGTAGGGTCCTGAATGTCACATTGAGAGTCAACAAAAGTTAACTTACAATTCAAAGAAGTAATTAATTGTTGAACAGAAATAATGTTCAAGGTAAAATCAGGAATGTATAAAACATTGAAAAGTTTAAATTCATTTGTAAAATATACATTTCCTGAATGTGTAGCCATAACAGTATTTCCATTTGGCAATGTAACATGAATTGGTTTAATTTCATGAAAAGTAATAAAAAAAATTGGAATTATAAGTGACATGGTCAGTAGCACCAGTGTCAAGAATCCAATAGTTTTGAGAGATATTACCTAAAACAGAATTATGTTGATTAGAGGAGACTCTAGCAATTTGAGAAATTCGATTTGTAGGTTGAAATTGATTTTCAGAAGAGGAAGCAGATTGTTGAAGTAAATGTTTGAGTTGATTAATTTGGTCAATAGTGAATTGAGAGACATTACCATAGATTGGATTTAGGAGAACTATGATCGTTAGGAGCAGTCCAAGAATCATCATCAGTAATTGAAGAATTAATAGATTTGGTGTTCTTGTATCCTGGAGAATATCCAAGCGGAAAACCATGTTTAAAATAGCAATGATCAACAGTGTGTCATAGCCTGTTGCAAAAAGTACATTGTCGCTAAGGACCTCCACCTCTTCCCCGACCAGATCCGCGACCTTTACCACGACCTGAACCATTTCTAGGATTAGCATTAGAAGTACCATTGATGGAAGAGTTCATTGGAACCTTGGCATCAACAGAAGGACCAATAATTTGTCGTTCTTGCTGTAAAATTAAAGAAAATGTTGCGGTGATATCAGGTAGAGGATCCATCATCAAAATCTGAGTTTTTACTATATTAAAATTGTCATTGAGGCCCTTTCAAAAACAGGTGAGGGCTTTGGAGGAACGATAACCTAAGACTAATTTTTGTTAACTACACTAAGAAGAATTAGAGCAAGAACAATCGGTGATGGGTCGTAAAACCTCTAACTCCTCCCAAAGAATACTCCATTCAGTAATGAAATCAGAGACCAATTTATCACCTTGTTTAATAGAGTGTAAATCTTGAAGAAGATCAGAAAAACGAAAATGGTCTCCTTTAGAAAATCGATTCTTTAGATGATCCCATAAATTTTTTGAGCAATAGAATGAGAAAGAGTACGAGTAATCTAAGAAATTACCATCATATTGCAACGCTCCCAAGCATCAAATAACGAATCGTTCTCTGTCGGCATTGATAACTTGTCGTTGATGAATTTCGCTTTGTTCTTGGAGATCAATGCATGTTTCATCAAATGGCTCCAGTTGTAATAATTTGATCCTTGTAAGGTTTGATTTATAAGCAATGCGCCCGGATTTTTGCCAGGATGAAGGTAATACGGCAATGTTGTATTTCGCGATTCATCATGAGAAACAGTTGCAGAGGTGGTTGAGGATGAATCGTCATCAGAACCTGCCATTGAAGAGTTGGGAGAAGGAAATGAGAGGAAAAGGGCAAAATCGAGAAGAGAAAGATGAATGAAGTAATCGTTTTTGGAATTTTAGGGGTAAGAACCATGAAGGCGTGTTTCTGGGTTTGGAATTTTAGAGTGTTGGCAAAATTGGGTTTAAAAGTAGAATAGAGAAAGAAAAAGAAACTTTTGATATCATAATGATACAATATAAGTCTATTTATAATAGTAGCTCTGTAATAAGTCTACCAACAAAATAGTTATAACAACCCAAAAATAAAAGCATAAAAAATTAATTAATATAAAACTAACAACTTTAGTAATTAAAATTGTTCTTGTAACTTTTAGTTTAATGTGAGACTTATATGAACTAAAAATGAGTCGATCTTTCTCCCTTACAAGTGCAGATATTTAATAAGTGTTGGAATTAATTTAATAATTAATTGTAGTAAGACGCATTTTCTATTACACTATATTGAGATAATTTAATAGTCACTAAAGAATATTGATTTCTCTTACCAATCCTTTAAGAGAGAAAAAGGGAAGCCTTTTTAAGAGGAGATCCTAATTTTTGCTCTAAAGCTGCTTTTGAGATCACTAGCTACTTCCCTGCTGGCAACTTAGAGAGGCCCTTTAGCAATCATTGAGATGGGCATGGAAGTACACAAGCATTTAGTATCAAGAAAAATTGACCATCACAGTTGAAAGCTAAATGCATCAGAACTGAACAGAGAACCAAAGTGTCTATCTATAAAACACTAATTAATACAAACCCATAATTTAAGAAAATAAAAATGATTGAATGTAACTATAAATATTGATGTCTTGTCGGCACTGGACGGCAACACATATTGGATATCAAACACACTTTTAATAGGTGTCTATTATTTATATGGTACGATTCATTAATATACAAAAGCCACCCTTCCAAACAAAACCTTGAATGTTAAATAGAACATTGTATTTATTTACCATCAACAAACTGCATAGTTCCCAAGCATCAGATATAGTTGCATCCTTACATTTTTCAATGTCCCAATGAGGTCCCCTATTTTACTCAGCAATTTGTTCAAGTTTGAATAAAACGTTCCCTTTATTCTCCGAGCCCTTCATCAGCGTTGTCAGAGTTTTCTGCCAGAAATAGTTGTACAGTAAACAAATATGTGTATTTGATGTACCAATTATAGTTATTAGCTAAACCAACCAAATGGGAACAGGCAACAAAAAAGTAAGACAATAACAGATTACAAACCAAGAGATAATAGAATTTTGTTATGCTCAAATTCATGCATTACCAATAACTCTTTGAATCTTCAAAGAACAATTTCTAGTATGCAGAAAAACTCATTTCACTGAAAGGGTTTTGATATGTGCCTTGAACAAACTCATCTGCTGCTGCTATTTAGAAGTTAGGGTACCCTATGAAACACGGATGATGATACTGACATTAGATACAACACTTACACATCAACACAGGTAATAATTTAAAAAAATGAATTAATTGAATATAATCAATGTATCTTACACAGACACGTGTCTCGCACAGAATCCGGGCACGCTTTCAATTAGAAGTGTCGGTGTTACATAACTTCTAACCTCTAAGAAAGAAAGTTAAAGTAAAGATGAATAGAGAACTCAGACTACACTTCCAGCCCTTCAGATAAAATCAGTGATATGCATCTCACCAAACACAGTAACAAATCATACAACTTCTCTGTAGTTATATTATATCTGAATATACTTAGCATAAAGGGTCCATTTTTTTTCCTTTTCCTTAAAATAAAAGGTACCATCATAGTAAACTAAAGAAGGAAAATTAGATTAAGTTCACAAAGTAACAATCGGTGCTCATCATGTTTTAAAGAACACTCCAAACTAAACCCCGCAAAAGAAGTAATTCTTCTAATGTCCATTTTGAGGACAACTTAAAAAACTTACAACAGCAATTATCTTCTTCTCCAATATCAACACTAAAAACAAAAAGTTGAAAACTAAGAGTGGATGGTCCGGCAAAAATTGAATTATTATCGGAAGTACATTTGCAAAATATCATAACAAACTTGATTGTATGTGTCAAAACTTCATTGATGATATTGATATGTAAAATAAAAAATTGTTCCTAACGTCACGATACTGTGTATGCTTATGAAGTGTACTATATAAGTTACATTCAAAAATTACATGTTCGGCTTCACAGCTAGGGACACAACAACAGTAATGAGAAAGATCAAACTTTGCGAGCGAGTGTCCTTTGCTTTGTTCCATGCTGTACTACCTTTTCCTCCACAGGAAGACCCTTACGCCGTCTGACTGTGTCAATCAACTTTCTTGCTGTATTTGGAAGAACACTGGAACCATCTCCAAACTCTTCAATTTCTTCTTCTGTTTTAGGTACAAAAAAAGGATCCTCAAGTAGTGCTTCCCAATGGCTTAGCACAAGTAGTGCACTTGCAGCGCCAGAAGTCCGACTTCTAAGCTCATCGGTAAAACCAAAGCTCTCAGAAACAGGAACATATGCATGCACAGTGAAGAAAGGCGAACCTTCCTGCATCTCTTCCTTCAAAATCCGAGCCCGTCTTCGGGAAAGTACACCATACATGGGACCTAAATACTCAGTAGGAGTATTCAATTCACAAAAGTACATTGCTTCCACAAGCCTTGGTTTATTCTTTAGCACAGCTGCCCTACAAGCATCTTTGACAGTTGCAATAACCTGCCCTGCAAAGATGCCATACTGGTCGGATTGTTGGTGTGTTTCAAATTCATCATATTGCCCTGAAGATGGAGATATGCGTGCCTCGATCACAAATGCTAAACCCCACATAGGTTCATCACATAAAGGTCCAGCTGAAGTGGCTAGTTGAAACCCAGTTATAACATTACTTTCGAGACGTGCGGCATCCATGTACAACACTTGGCTCTCATTTGAAGATGTACCTGAAACCAAGTTACTGCCACTGGAATCAGCCACGAAACCCAATTTTTCAGATAGTTGAGAAGAACCACGTATTAGAACAGAGCTATCGGTACTTTCGGCTTTAATATCAGGAGTGAAGAGAACGTTAGCACCGATGTAACTTGGTCCAAGTGCCCATATCCTCCTCAAAAGCTTTAACCACTTCAATCTACATTTCTCAGCATGGTCTTCATCATTCTCATTCCTATCCAAAACATCGCTCTCGATGGCTTCCATTATACGTTTTTTAAGCACTTCAGCCGGATTCTCATTTTCTTCAAGAATATTTGTTCTCTGAGTTTCTAAACTTTTAACTGTCTGCGCTGAATTTACTCCAACAATATCTCCAAGTAAATCAGCGCTTTCGTCGAGCACCTTTGTCAAAGAAGGTAGAAGTTTCATTACCTGCACTCGTACAACACATCTTCCATTGGGTGTCGTTTTCTCGACATAATCTAAGTTCCTGCTAAGAACTTTCAAATTTTCCAACATGTTGGATACTTCTCCTTCAATGGTCTCTTTGTAGGAAACAAGGGGTGGAGAAACCTCCAAGCTTACTTTAGCAAACCTGTCCTTCAAATCCTTTATGCATCTCTCAAGATGAACTTCACCAGCCGCAGCAAGAACGTGCTCTCCTCTAGCAGAAACCGTGACCTCAACAAACGGATCTGCTCGATTCAAAAGCCTCAAGCCTTTGAGCAGTGAACCCATATCTGCAGGGTCAGATGGCTCAATTGCAACCCTCAAAATCGGTGCAACTTGAAATGCCATACTCGAAAAAGGCCAACAGTTCCTAGTCGAAGAAAGGGTTGCACTTTTCAATATATACTGACCAAGGCCTCGGATAGCGACAACATCTCCTGCTTTCGCAGATTTCACTACTTTCAACCCTTGTCCCATCATCAAATACATGGATTTCAATTCAGCTTCCTGAATATGTTTTTGCATCGATTCCCCCTTCAACGGATCATACAAAGCAGAAAGCACAAAAACTCTCTGTCCAACCGACAAAACACCACTAAATATCCTAGCAAATGCCAAAAAACACTCATCAGATTCACCATCTCCTTCCTCACCAAAACTCCTTACAACCTCCCCTACTTGAGGAGGAGGAAGCATTCTAACAGGAAGTGCAAACATCTTCGCCACAAACGCAACACAAGGAGCCTCATCCCTCCAATCACACCTTTCCACCGACCTCCTCACAACCTCAGCCTCTTCCACCACCCTCTTATCAATCTCATTCTCAGCACTAACCTCACACTGCGGAATCAACCGTGATATCCGTGACCCCTGTGCAGCCACAGGATCAGGCAAACACTTAACCACCATTGACAAAATAGCATCCGAAAGCGGAAGCCAACGGCTCATAACAGATTGAAGCACAACCTTAGCATCCTTATTCATCAATTCTCGCGCTGGAATCTGCAAATTAAAAGACCTAATAACCTTCTCAATTAACCCTTTATCACCTTCAAGTGCACCCTGATAAACCTGCCACAAAGGCTCCAACACAAACTGAACAAACATAGGTTTAGCCTTCCCTCCACCACCAATCCCTTTCTTCCCAACAATCATCTTCGTCTTCGGAATAAAATACCGTGGACCCCACAAAGCTTTCTGTAATGCACTAACACTAGCCCCAAGCTTTGAAGCATAAATTTCAGCAAATTCATGAATCCCAAAACCCCAACCATCTAAAGCACAAGCAAAAACTACATTCCCTTTCTGAGGCTGAAAAACATCTTCAACATCATCATAATCCTCCATAACCTCACCACCAGCGGCAGTCCCGCCAGCGAGAAGAGAATCAACATCTGAAAGATATTTCTGCGAGTTATAAGCACTAACAATACCATTAACCTCATGAACAATCCTCAACAAACGTGTATAAGCTTCAAAAGGTGTAAGTTTCAATTCAGTGATTAACCTATCAATCTTATTAAGAACAAGACAAGGTGAAAGACGTTCGATCCAGCATTGACGAAGAACAGCGTGAGTTTGAATATGAACACCTTCAACAGCGTCAACTAATAGAAGTGCACCGTCGGAGAGACGCGCCGCCGTGGAAACCTCGCCGCAGAAATCGATGTGTCCAGGGGAATCAATTAGGTTAACGGTGTAGTGATTATAGTGAAGGGAAATTGAAGAACTCTTCATTGTTATGGCTCGACGCTGTTCTTCGTCGAGGTAATCCATGAAGCGGACTCGTCCGGCTACTTTTGGATGAACCATGCCGCCGCCGGCGGTTGCGATGAGTTGGTCCGCCAGCGTTGTTTTGCCGTGGTCTACGTGTGCTAGGATGCATATGTTGCGGATTTTGTGTCTATCGTTATCTGAAGTTCCTTCTTCCATTTGTTCTTTGGTTGTGTAAGGTGAATTGCTGCAAGGAAGAAGGTTTCTGTGATTTCTGTGAAAAACCCTAATGCCGGCGGCGTCTTTAGGAAGAAGGAAGAAGAAGGTCGGTTTCTATACGATCTCCATTCATAAAATTAATATAAATTTAAACACACTTTTGATTTTCTATTTTGTAAACATATCTTTTAACTTTTTTATTTTTAAAATCGATTTTTTATCTTATTAATAAATTATTTTGAGATTTTTTTTTGTATTTATTATTTTTAAAGATATGATATTTATTTTACTATTATCATTAATTTTACTTATATATTAAAATATTTAAAATTTATTTATTTTATTTAATAGGCATAATTCTTAGAAAATTCATCAAAATCTTCAAATAAAACTCATACAATTCAATATCAATTTCAAGAAAATTCATATATTTATCAAATGCATAACTCAAATATTTAAATAAACTTATATTTCTATCTCCAACAACATCAAATTCATCAAATAAAAAATGAAAATATAAGTTTATTTGAAAATTTTAGTTATGAATTTAATGAAATTTGCATTATATTGAAGATGATAATTAATTTTATGGGTTTTGTTTGAAAATTCTGATGAATTTTTGTAAAAAAATGATAACGTTGACATTTTAAAATATAAAGGATCAAATTATTACTTAAAATTAAATAAAATGCTAACTCGAGAAAAAAAAGATAAATGACGGAAGTATTACATGAAATTAAGTTAAGAGACCGTGGGAACAATTATGCCTATTTAATATTTATAATTTAAAATTTTAAAATATTTATATAAAATATTTAAAATTTATTTATTTTATTGTAAATATATTAATATTACATTTTTAATATTATTTAATATTTATTTTATTTATAAACTAAAAAAATTTAAAATATATTTATTTTATTTAAAATTAAAACTGAAATTTAAAATTTAAAATATTGAAATAAAATAATTCAAATTTATTTATTTTATTCAACAATAATTTAAAATTTTAAACCATTTAGATAAAATATTTAAATTGTTTTTTAAATATTTTAAATATAAATAAAATAAATAATAAAATTAATTACAATAATAATCACATATAAATTATTTTATTGAAATCACAAATGTCATTAAATATCACGTATTTATTCAAGTATCAAATAATATAAAATGATAGGATTCAAAAGAAATTCAAAAATTAATTAATAGAGATTAAAAAACTAATTTTTCTTTGTTTCTACTTTTTTTTTTAGTACAATTCCAAAATATTTATTTGCTTCTTTATTTCTATTTTTTCTTTAGTAATGTGTTTTTTCATTTGCCATTCACTTTTTGTGGTTTTCAATCTTCATTTTCTTTTATATTCATTTTTGTGGTTTTGAATCTTCATTTCCTTTTATTTCATTTACACATATTATATCTACCTCATATACATACCGAAATATCCCTTTTGAATTGCATATTTTCTCGATATTTACATTTAACACACACATTTCTTCATTTACTGCTAGTAAACCTTCGACAAAAGAGATCCATGGATATACATATTGTTCTTTTAACCATCATTCATCAATTCTAAAAGATATCTTTATTGCTTGGAACTAACTCTAAAAAATCATTTGAATCCTAAGTTTGATTCACAATTTCGACCACATTACG
Source organism: Cicer yamashitae (assembly GCA_037974755.1). Taxonomy (NCBI): domain Eukaryota; kingdom Viridiplantae; phylum Streptophyta; class Magnoliopsida; order Fabales; family Fabaceae; genus Cicer; species Cicer yamashitae. The sequence goes on along the minus strand of JBBPBQ010020324.1, from coordinate 41,544,507 downwards.
AGACATTTGAATACCTTCTACGAGTGCAAATTATTATTTTTTGTTTGCATTTTCACCCATTGTAACATTCCAAAGTCAATAGAAAAAGAGATGGTAAAGACAGATATAAGTTGATCCCTTTTTTTTTATACTATTGTCTCTTCTAATTGTTTGTTGTCTGTATTTTCTATGTTCTCTTTTGTTATATTTCTCTAAACTAGTTTTATCATTAAATTTTCATGGTAGAAATTTTGAGTTTTCGAATATCATTTTTTTTGGATAAGCAAATGTTAATATGTTAGTATATTATGTTCTTATTTTATCCTTCACCGAGTGTGAATCTCGGTACCATCAACTTCTTCAATCCTTTAGTTCAAATCAGTTGAACTACTCAATCCGCTTTCAAAATATCATTAATTATTTCCCTTTCGTTTGTTTATATTATTTGTAAGCGTTTATTTTTTATCTTTCTCGTTAATATTGTTTGGTATACTCTTTCTCTTTTCTTTTTGGGATGAGAGAGTTTTCTTTTTATTTCAAATTGAGAAAAATAAATTTTTGGTTGAAGTTTCCCAAGAATAGTTAATATATATCTACGGTAGTAGCTGAATTTCATGGTATATTTCATGTGCAATAGTAATATGGAGTAACAATCAAATTTTTTCCATTACTCAATCACATTCGTTAGATTATTAGAGATGTTTAACTTTTTTATAACTATTATAAAGTCATGTCCATGAATAATTGTGATATATTGATAGTATAAAAATTTTATACGGACAATACATAACAATTTAAACTCATAATTTTATTTTCCCCATTAAAAAATTAACTATTGTCCCAATTAAAAATAATTAAATCATTTTATTTATGAACAATCAAATACACAAAAGTGTGAGAGATATGTTGCTGAAGATCATTGTTTGGTCACATGCATAGAGAAAAATATTTTTGATATATGGTATTTATTTTAGTATTTTTCATAATCTTTAAAGTAAAATATAATTTTAATTTAGGAAGATACATAAAAAAAAATAAAAAAAAATAAAAAATAAAAAAAAACTCTAATTTGTAGCTAAGTAGATCACTTATAAGATAGTCCACGGTAATATTCATTTGTGTTGATGTATTATCTATTTAAACGTTTATAGTATATATTTTGCTTCTACCAATCAAAATGTTTGAATTCATCACTGCCATCAATAGTTGATCTTCATTGTTTTATGTGTTACTTTCTATTTGTTACAGTATATAATTTTGTGTCGGTGTCCAGGATTTATTTTTCTCCTAAACTTATCGTAGATTTGTAGTTTCCATAACTTTAACACGTCAACTTTAAATTTGATTGATTGTTTTCACTTTTAGCTATACAATTTAAATAAGTCTTAAATTTATTTTTATTTAAAATATTAATTATTAATCTTAAAATATAATTTTTCCATGCATCCTATAGGTCTAACATTTACTAAATAAAGTAAGATTCTTAATTAATAATTTTTTTATCTTTCATCATTAATAAGGCCTCAATCGGATATGAATTATAAAACAGGACACCTTTCAAGATACATGTTTTACAATGAAACTATTTGTAACATTCCATATTAACTATTTAGAATCTAATGTAAAATATTTCAAATTAATATCATTATAGTCTAATTTCATAAGAGAAGTCATAATAGTTATAAAAATACAATGTTACAAATCAAGTTTCGGATTTACGTGAAGGAAAGACCGGTTTGGGAATGGGAAGGAAGGTTTGTAAGAGAGAAAGAGAGAGAGAGGGGTGAAGTGTGTTTGGTTATTGTTGTGTGAAGTTTTGTGAAGAGAGTAGTGTGGTAGGTGTAAAATTCGAGAATTTCCTAAACCAATTATCTATTAAAAATTAATTTTATATAAATTGTTGGAGCAAATTTTATTATTTTAACCAACAACTAAATATATATGGACTTAATCTTGTTTTCATGATTTGATCTTACTATGTTAAGTATTTGACGTTGAAAAATATTTATCTATGTATGTGGCTTACATTTTTTTATATTAAGATTTTACTATAAGATATACAACATGCGAAAATAATATAGTGTAAGTAGAATAAAATAGTATATTAAATTAATTATGAGTACAAGTTATCGAAAGTTAAAGGAGGTTACTTACTTATTAATTATTTTATTGTATGTCGTATTAATATTTATTTTACCTATGTAGCAAAATAATATATATATCTTATAATTTCATTAAGTGAAGAATGTTTGATCATGTTATCTATGTGATAGAAGAGTTTCAATTGGTAAAACGAATTTGCATCTTTAGTGCAAGGACCTAGGTTCAAATCTGATGTGGGAGCATATTTTTGTATTAATTATTTTTATGAGAAGTCCTACATTGCTAGTAGAGAAAACCATTGAGAATAAAAATGACTATAAAAGAAACAAGGAAGATAGGTTGCAATAAAACTGAGACGTAGATTGCAATAACACTTGAAAAGTGTTGCGTCCTTTCCCCATTTAGTAGTCCCCGATATTATTCTGAGCATGTCACATACCCAGTCAAAACAATGTAGGAACACAACACCCTACGAGTCATGAACGACTTATGTGAATATGGTAGAGACATTTTAGAAACTCGCCATCACAAGTAAGAAATTTTTACTACTTTCATTGTGTATTTGTTTTACCATTTTCATTGTTTACGATATATTTATAGGTATAGTTAATTGATTATAATTTTGTTGTGATTGTATTATTAGAATTAAGTCAGTAGTAAATTTAAAAAATAATATGTAGGTAGAAGATGATGATTTTATAAAGTATCTAAATTATTAGTAGAATTAATTAAAAAGGTTAATTCTAAAAAAAATATTTGGCCAAATGGTTTAACTTGGTTAGAAATGATTTTTAAAGTGTTAGGAAATTGAAGAAACTTTTTTTATGATAATTATGGTTGTAAAAATGATTTTTAGGCTGTAGAAGTTTTTTAAGTAAATTAGTTTGCGTGAATTATTTTAATTTATCAGTTTTGAATTTTGGCATGAGACCAACTGCATTTTGTTCTTAAACGAGTTGTCTATATCCAGTCTAATTTTTTATTTTTATTTTTAATTTGTAAAGCTTCTTGTATGCACAAAATAGTTTTTGTGAAAGTTGTGATTCATCACTCAAGATTGATTATTATTCTGGGGCTAGCCTTTTTTATCACCAAAGCAAGGAAGCCAATATTAAGGGGACCATATGATAAAGACCTTAAGAGTATGAAAATTGTCCATATTTTAATAAATTAGGATAAATTTTATTTATTTTAATTTGTTTTGTAATAATTATTAGTTCGCTTTAATTTGGAATTGTAATAGTTTCAATATATTTAGTTGATGTCATGTGTAAATGAAAATACTTTGTTTCTTTACATTTAGTTTATTTTAGAAAAACATGATGTAAGCTCAATATGGGTATAGAGAAGGGTGTCAATATATTATGGTCCATTTAAGTTTAGAGATAGTCTTACTATAAATATGCATTTGTAACCTCCTTGAGACAAGTTTGAAATCAATTAGAGTCTTCTTTTAATGAGAAAGTTGAGTGAGATATGTCACCTTTTTGATGGCTTATTAATCATCCTTGTTTGTGGCGTCTTCTCCATCTTCTACATCTAACTCATGTTTGTTTGTTTCTTTTTCATTTTATTTTACCACTTTGTTTCAAGAAATCACTTGGTAGATCTTTCATCTCTTGTGGAATCAACCCAAATCCACGTCACCATAGGAGTTGTGGATGATCATGATTCCAAGCATTATGTAGTTGCACTAGTTAGTTATTTAACATTAGTTAATTGTTTATCTAATTAGCTATATAAGTCTATGTACTCCTTGATGTAATTAATTATCTCTATTATCAATATTATTCAATTTACTTTTCTCTGTTTCTCTCTTATCAATTGAGAGAATGATAGAATTAATTACATCAAATGATACATTAGACTTATATAGCTAATGAGAATCAACTAACTAGTATAATTAGCTAATTAGCCAGTTTACTTAACTAGTATAATCAACTAACTAATGTGTCTAATACCATCTCGCAAACTGAAATGTGTTTACTATACTTTCTGATTGAAAGAAAATCAAAATCCAAAAATATTGGAAATACAATGACCAGAAAAAGTATAAAGTCCCTAATAAAGTTAGAAAGATGGAAATTCTCTTACCTAAATATCTTGATTTATCAAACGTGCTAGGGAAGGTATGGATTGCAAATGATAGTATTGTGAAGCTTCTGGGTGGATTGGGAATGATTTTAGCATAAAATGGTGTTAACAATTTGCCAATATTGGTTAGAAAGATGAGGCTAACAACATTGGGTTTTTTTCATCAATGGGAAACTAGAAAAAACAACAGGAAAAGAAAACTAAGCACAAAGGAACTGAGTTTCTCTAGCATCAACAAAAATAGCTCAAAAGATAAGAGGATAAGAGGGGATGATCCTGAACTCATGACAAAGTGACACCCCAAATTTAACGAGCCAATCTACACAAGAGTTTCTTCAATGTAGAGTATGAACAAACACAACAACCCAATCTCATGTCAATAAGAAGAGCATAAGGATGAGTTGGTGGGACCCCTTCCTTGATAAAGTGATTTGCAATCTATGTAAAATAGCACAAAGCTCAACATTAATATTAGTATTTATAGCCACAACTCCTTGCAAAAACCATATATCCAACCACCAACTGAATTCCTTAGAAGACCCCCAAATCTCGATATCCCAGGGTTACCAAGCGAGCTACCATCAACATTTACTTTAATCATATTATTTGGAGGAGGGTGCCAAAAAAACTATCCTTTTTCCAGTTGCAAGCTAAAGGATATGAGATTCATTAATATATTTCCTTTATTTCAAAGACACTCTTTGTAAGACTCTTAGTTTTAAATTTTAATTTGTGCAATTTTAGTATATTTTTGGTGTTGAATTCTGAGGCTTTTTAGCCAATTTTAATGGTATTTTGTGTGTTAAATACCAGAAATATCTTTTTGAGACCGTTTAAAATTATTTGGCGAGAAATAATTTATTTATGTTACGAAGAATTTATTAGCGAACGATTTTGCTAAAAATATCTCTAGTTGCTGAAAATTTTACCTGTCAATTGAATTGCGACAAAAGTAGATATTTTTATCAAAATAGTTTGAGATGTGAGTGAAGTGATGTGTGTAAGAGCATCTCCAACGAGAGTAAAATTAAGTTCGTCCGCCAGCGTGGAATAACGTAACCGTGAATTTTTTGGGAGTTCACCGTTGGAGATGTGCCAAGATGTAATTACGGTTCTCTCAACAATGAACGGTACTTTCATATAACCGTTACCTTTTTTATTAATTTATTAATAATAATAAATTTATATCCATTACTTTTTTTTTATTATTTTATTAATAATAATAAATTTATGATCGTTACCTTATTATTATTTACTTTTATCATTTTTAATTATTTATGTCATGTATTTTAACATTTAATTTTTATTATTCTTATAAAAATTTTAAGTTCAATTTTATTTTAAATTTAAAATTTTATGAACCCATATTGAAGTTGGGATACTTACGTTATAAAAAAATTAAATATAAAAAATTAAATATAATTAAAATATTAATGTATAAATTAAAGTTGTAGGATCTAATATGGTTTTGTTTGTGGTACAATCGGCCCTATGTATTTGGAAATGATGTGGCACAGTAGACCCCATTTAATGAATCCATGTTGAGTTCACCGTTGTAGATGCTCTAAGAGTATTTAGATATTTATTGGTTTGGTTTAATTTTATATATATATAAATAAATAAGTCTGTTTACATATCTTTGATATACTTACATATCTTTCGCTTTGATACCAATAAACTCTTACAAATCAAAGGAGACTCTTGCATATCTTTGGGATACTTACGAATTTTAAAGGAAATCAAAGTGACTAATTCTGTTTTGATTTGCAGATAAGCGTTCTTGGTATACCCTTTGACTATATATATATCAAAAGCGAAATTAAAAAAAAAAAAAACTTATAGTGTCAGATTTTTTATTATTATAATTTTATAATACTATACCAACTTTTATTTATATATATATATATATATACACACACACACGTGTGTGAGAGGCAAACTTAAAAAGCAAATAGAGAGAAAGCAAGATTTTAATTCTCATGCGAGAAAACTTCTTCTTTCTTTCTTCAGTTTAAGAACAAAAACAAAACCGCAAACACAAATCCTCATTTATTTACTAGATTTAAGCTTCCATTCAAGAAGTGACAGAAGGGAAAATTGCTCCTTGTCACGCTACGGTGCTAGTGAGCTAACTTTGGAAGCGACGTTGCGAACGAAATTTTCACCGGAATTAATCGCGGTGCCGTAATCGGTTGTTAGAGCTACCGTCGAGGTAAGGGCTCCTTCCAAACTTTTAGTTTGCATTTAGGACCTTATATGTGATTTTGTGGAGAATAAATTTGATGTGTTTGAGGTGTAGATTTGTGGAAAATGAATTTAATGTGTTTATGGTTGAAAATTTGGAGATTTAAATTGGTGATTTATGGTTGAAAATTTGGAGATTTAAATTGGTGATTTATGGTTGAAAATTTGGAGATTTAATTTGGTGGTTTATGTTTGGAAATGTGGAGTTTTGAATTAATGTAGATTATTTGGTTGTAAAAGTTTGGTGTGTGAAAAAGATATAATTTTGAGAATTTTGTTGTGGTTGAATAAATTTTAGTTGTGAACAAATTGTTATAAATATTTATGTTTATGTAGTTAGCTCCTTGAGTCTCGAAAAGAAATCGAGACCGTTGGCACCGAGTTAGCGGTGGGGAGAACTCTGATATATTAATGTTGTTGATGTGATTCAAGTTTGGTGTGGTTTATGTGTTCATAATTAATATTATAAATTTTTGAGATGTGATTTACGTGTGGATTCTGTGGAAAATAAATTGATGAAATTGGTGATTTATGTTTGAGAATGTGGAGTTTTAAATTTGGTGATTTATGGTTGAAAATTTTGGAGATTAAATTTGGTGGTTGATGTGTTCATAATTAATATTATGAATTTTTTATGTGTTTTATGTGTGGATTGTGTGGAAAAATGAATTGATGTGGTTTGTTGTGAATTGCGGGATTATGAGTAAATATGTTTGAGTATGCTCTGTGTTGAATTTGAAAAATCATTAGTGTTAAATGAGTATTAAAAAAAAGGAATCTTTTAATAGCTGCATTTACTTAATGGTTGTGGTGAAAAGAGTCAGAGTATGCTCATGCATTTCATAGTACATGATGACCGCCATAGGCCATGGCGATAGTGGTGACCGGATGGACCACGGGATGATGCCATGTGAATTGTTGGTTCATCTTATCCTTGCGGGGATTATCGCGTCGTGCTGATATGTGAGAGATTGCACTATAGAATGTGCTGATCTGTGAGCGATTGAACTATAGAAAACAGTGTAGGGCCTGTGATAGGCTACACTTTAGTAAATCGTGCTAGCCTATGAGAGACTGCATCTCGGTAATTAGTATTGGCCTGTGAGAGACCGTACAATTATGATTTACGCCCCTTCGAGGAGGGTTTTGGTTTGGAATTCCGGAATCATGTGCATTGGCATATACGCATTGCATTAGGGTGTTTGGCACGTGAGTCATGTTTGATATACTGTGATGGTTGTATATACATACTCGGTTGTTGTTTGTAATTGTGCCGTAATTGATGAGTGTGATTGATTGATTTTGTGTGGTAAGTTTTGAATGATTGTGAAACGTTTTCGAAACTGAAATCTGCAAATTTTAGCAGTTGTATTCGGCTACAAGCAGTGTGTAGTTGAATACAGATATTCAATTTTGCTACTGACTTGTGAAATAGCATTGTATTCGAATACAAGGATGCTGTATTCGAATACGACAGTGCAGTTTGTTAAAAACTTCATTTTTCAACTTTGATTATGCATGTGTGGCATATGAAAACCCTTTCTAGATGTATGCTAAGTTGAAATGTTATTTTGTGCATTTAAAATTTAAATGCTATATGATATTTGTTAATTTCGGTTGGTGACCTTTACAATTATTGTGGAAACCTGGGCTTTGCCCTCAGATGAGAATCAAGATCGCCCTACCAGTTAGTACTCTGGAGATGGGAACAGAGTTAGACTTACCTGACCACTGCTGTGTAAGAAGGATTTCTGCGGGGGGCGTGGAGATCACCTGGGTTATAGTTTTTTTGTAGCGTGATCAGATTATATGGCTGTTTAGGGGTTAGATGTCTATCTGTTGTGGTTGTATTTATTTCATTCTGGAAGACTGTACCTATACAATATACTGTCAACTTGACTTTTATTTTGATGGGTCGTTGTACCACTTTTTGATGTGACGTGAGGAAGTTAAATTTCTTGGGGCAGTGTTTTTGTAGAGGTGTCTGTCGAGAATATCCTAGGGGTATGAGCTACGTTGGATAGGTCTCATAGCCCGATGTATTTTTATGTTTTAAATACTTTGGATTTTCATTTCAAAACCGTTTCCGCTGTGTGTAAATATTGTTGACTTTTTCGTTGAGTTACGACTGAAATATTTTATCTAAAAGTATTTCTTTTTTTATTTATTTATGAATTCGATTTTAGTTTATTTTTTTTAAAATAAAAAACAAGTTGTTACACTCTTCACTAGAGTCACTAGAGATGTCATTACAGAGTCACAGTGTCTTAATGCTACCTTTTCCTAGTTCTCTCTTGGCAAAGATAGTCATGACTCAGCCTCTCGAACCATCTCTTTGATCCACAATTGTTATTGTTTTGCTGATTGTTCCAAAGGTGTTTTGGGTGAGGATTTTATTGACAAATTTGAAAACATATTTTCATTCATTGAAACTGACGATGTGTTATTCAAACATTGGTATCTAGGAGAAATTTCTCACAGCAACAACTAGTTATCTAGGAGAGATTGACTATGTATTTATTAGATATTTTAATTGGTTAATTAATTAAATTAGTTAGTTAGTTACACTAGATAATTAATTATTTTACACTAATTCGCTATTTATTAATTAATTATATAAGTTTATGTAATATTTGATATAATTAACACCATCTCAATTATCAATATCATTCAGTTTACTTTTCTATATTTATCTTTTATCGACTTGTAATAATAACAACCTTGAGGAAAAAGTTATTCTTGAAGGGGTATGTAATGATAGCATCATCGAAGCCAAGAGTACAGTGACTCTTCTAGTTTATTGTAGAAAGGGTAATTTAGACATGCTATTAGTTATTAGTAGCATTGTTATTGTGTATTTGATATAATTATGTTATTGTGAGTATGCACAGGCCTTATTATAAAAATCAATAAATGAAGAAGAAATGGTTATTTTAATTTGTTGTTAGTTTTTCTGTGTTGTTCTTCCCTTTCTAGTTTAGAAACCCTAGTGTTACTATCTTGAAAGGAAAAAAAATCCTATCACTTTCATTATGTGGATTTGTTCCTCTTTGTGCATGGGAAATAGTATAACTTGCATACATACATTTAATTGTTGGGTTTGCATGTGGGGCCAGATATAATTGATTCTATTTGGAAACCAAAAAATAGGTATAGGTTTTTTTTTTTAAACAAAAAAAATAATAGTAAGAAGAGTAAATAATAGTAATATTTACATTAATGAGTAATGAAGTGGTTATGTGATTTGATGGAGTTGGAGTGACAAGTAGGACATAAGTTCAACTCTTTCTTTTCAGAATTTAAACAAAAAATTGCATTACTTAAATGTGTTGAATTTTTATATTCTTTATTTCTTAAATGAAATTGAAATCTTATGTAGAAGTATTTGGGATAACTCAAATTTCACATGAAGAAGAGACAAAGTTCTATAATAGTTTATAAAGAGAGACATCCCTCATCTTACATGCTGATTTTGTAAGGATGGATTAAAACTAATAAAAGATCTAAGAAGAAGTGAAATAAAAATTGATAAAAGAAATATGGGTATAACGTTGTTTTATAACTTAATTTTAATAGTTTATAGAGAGAGACATCCCTCATATTACATCCTGAATTTGTAAGGATGAATTAAAACCAATATAAAATCTAAAAAGAAGTGAAATAAAAACTGATAAAAGAAATATGGGTATAACGTTTTATAACTTAATTTTGAGTGGATTGACAAATTGGTTCATGAAATTGTAAGCGTGGTCATATTACTCTAAATTTTGCAAATTGGGAAATGCATCCTTGAAATTATCAAATATCAACAAAAATAATTCATCTGTAAACTTTGACCATTAGATATTTTGATGTGACCTTGTAATTGAATATGTGATTATCCACGTTGACTCGCATCGATGTCATCTTCTTGAAGACAAATTTGTCGATAAAATTTTGTCATCTCATAGGCAAATTTGTGAGAAATTATAATTGTGCATGGACAAATTATTTCATGATAGATTTAAATTTCATAGAAAAATTAATTGACGTTGTGATGACTTTGATATGAAAATAACGTGGATAAGTCAAATATTTAATTAACGATAAAAGTTTAAATATGAATTATTTTGATTACTATTTTATAATTTCATGAATTTATTTACCGATTAACAAAATTCAATGATTAATTTAACTGGCGTTCATAATTTAAAAGATCAATTTATCTATTTACTCTTTAATTTTTTAAATGTTTTTTTTAACACTTTTTGTTTATCTCTCTTTTAAATAAAGCTCTCAATTCCTTTTGTGAAAAAATATTGTTTCCTAAGTTACTTAGTTTTATAACTAACACATTTCTTTTGCACAATTTTTTTTTGTACATGCCTCGTGATCATACCAAATATTAATTGTCACATATGACTGTGCGTCGGGTTCACGATCAAGTTGTTTCTATATGATACTAGCGTCCAGATGTTGTCTGCTTTTTTTATTATGCTGGAATAGTGTGAAAAAATTATTAGAAAAATTATAGAAAAAAATTAGGTAAGTAAGAGTAATAGGAAGAAAAAATAAAATTGAAATGGTATAAGTAAGGAACTCTTTTTTTATAGAAGAAAGTTAATACATAGATTTTTAGGCTACACTAATTTGTATCTCTTATATTATTAATATAGATACAGTTGGTTACATGTAGTTTTATTGGGTTCACTTGTCGTGAATTTATAATAATTTAAATTTGATTTAATATTTTTAAAGTGATAAATTTGGTGGTATTTTCTAATCTCTTTAAAAATCGATGAACTTTAATAATGGTAGTTGATCATTTAACTTTTTTTTTATAATGTTTTAATTTTTTTACAAAATAATAATATTTTGAATTTGAAATGATGATAAATAATATTTTGAGTTTTTATTTTCTTATCTTAATTTTTTCATTCGGTTATTTTTTTGTTTGTTTGTTTGATTTTGTTTATGTTAATTTTTTCTTTACAATTGAGTTGAAATTTTGAATTATTAATAAATATTATATTATATAAAAAAAATATATATATATATATATATTATTTATTATATTGTTTATTTGAAATTACGAACCAATATTGTTTATTAAATTGTACGTCGATAAAAGAAATATTAGATTTTATGAGAATTGTCACTGAACACTCCATCATTTTGAAATTGCTTTATGTTATCACTGAGCTAATTTATGACTTATTAGATTAGCTTATACATGAGACATGATTAGTAAAATAAATTAAATAAATAAGTCACATGGTTGCAAATTTTAATTGATTTAATTTGTTAATTAATTGTTTTTGACAAGTGATTTGATTAATTATTGTGCTTGTTTTTTTTCTTTCAATAAATTATTGTGCATTGTAAGTATAGTTTAATTTCATACGTCTAATTGCTGTTTAGTTGAGTAAAAAATTCGACAATGACATCACTTAAATGAATTTGCTAATACATAAAATGACAATTTTATTAAATAAAATAATTACACATAATTAGATATCAATATGTGTCTTATCTTTAAAATTTATAATGCATTTTACTTAACTTATTTAAAAAACTATTAATATTTTTTAATGTAATATATAGTATTAATGTAATATATAAATATTTGGCTTAATTATAGTTTTGGTCCCTCTATTTTCACTAATTCACGAAATTAGTCTATCTATTTTAAAAGTTAATAGTTTTAGTCCTCCTTCAAATTTTTAAACTAATAAAATGAGGATTTAACATATTTTAAATGATGTGGCATACGATTTTATGATATAGGACTATCTAGATGCGCTAATTATTCATATGTTATTAATTAAATTACAAAAATAAAAAATTTCGAAGTTGAAAGTTAAATTTTTTTAAAAAATTTATCACTTCAAACAAATGGATTTGATGATCAATCTAAAACTCAAATTAAATCCTTAAGTACTCTACGTTGACAAGTGTAATGAACACAAATTTAAATTTATAAATAAGACTAAGACTATGTAACATTAATTCGAACAAGAAATAAACACTATTGCAAAATAAACACAAGTTTTCATTAGATGTCTCTCACCTCATTTAAAAGATGAGGCTGTGGTAATCTTGTAATTAGGAGAAATAGTTTTGAGTTGGTTTGATATTTCAACTTGATTTTATTAAACTGATTTATGGTATGTTTGGTTGTGAGAAGAAGTTCATCTATTTTAGAGTTAAAAATTTAATCTTTCAAATAAAAAAAACAAAAAATTTTAGTTTTTCAAATAAATAAATAAAAAAATGCGCGAAACAAGTGAAAAAAAACTTATGCCTTCATGTGCGAGCCTCTACCATCTGCGCCTCCAAGAACTTCAACTCCCTCTGTTTGCCGCTCATTCTGATTCCGCCGATTCCTCCGTCCTCTTTCTCTTCTCACGCAAAAACTGGTACAATCTCTCTCACACTGGATCTCTGTCAAACTCATGTCGGACCTTTCTGAGTCATGTTCTTTTTATTTTACGCTTTTTCGTCTTCTCCTTCTGCCTTTTTGTTGCTAATAGTTGATTTAGGGTTCAACATTTCTAATTGATTTCTATTTTTATAATTTTTAGGAACGTAAAGGTTTGGTGTCTAGTTATGTCTACTACCTATGAAGATAATTCTATTAGTGTGTAAGTTAACAACATTGTTTGTGCTCATAAATTCAATTGTTGATGTGTGCATGGTCTTCTTCTTTATTCACATTAGACTAAGTAAGCACCTTTACTTAATATTTGTTGTAGTTGGATGAAAGCAAATCCTTTAAATGAGGAGTAAGAGAAATGAGTTGATGAGTTTTTACAATTTGCTATCCAAAAACTCCCTAATAATAAAATAAGGTTTTATTGTCCTTGTGTTAAATGTTTGAATGGAGTTCCATTACATTTTATAAAAATAAGAGATCATCTTATTTGTCATGGGATATGTCAAAGTTATACCAAATGGATATGACATAGTGATCCTTTAAACGTGCTAAGTGTGTCGAAAAGAGGGGACGTTAATGTAGATATGGACGATCGATTAGAGGATATGATTCGTGATATTAGTCAAATGTCATTCACGATTGCATAATTTATGTAGTAACAAAGAAGAGACATTGTATCTAAGGTGCATTAACTTCACACGACTGTCTCTAGTGTTGAGATTGTTCAACCTGAAGGCGAGAAATAGACATACATATAAAAGCTTCACCAAATTGCTTGAGTTATTGAAAGAAATGCTCCCAAAATGTAACAAATTGTTGAATTGTAATTATGAGGCGAAAAAGATATTGTGTTTGATGGCCTATCACGCTACAAACGTGAAGGTTACTAATTTCAATTATGATGAAAGCATAAAGTGTCTTCCTGCAAAAGTTTTATGGTATCTTCCAATAATTCCAAGGCTCAACCAATTGTTCGCTAATGTAAATGATGAAAATAATATTAGATGGCATGCAAATGAAATGAAATGTGACAGACAACTTCATCATCCAATAGATTCTTTAGAACTAAAGAAAGTTGATAGTTTGAATCTAGAATTCGGCAAAGAGCCGAGAAATCTCAAGATTGGACTTGCTACAAATGGAATGATTCCATATTGAAACTTAAGTTGAGTAATAGTTCATCGCTTGTTCTCCTAGTTATCTACAATCTATCTCCTTCAATTTGCTTGAATCGTAAATACATGATGTTATCCATGAAGATTTCAGTCCCAAAGTAACCAGGAAATGACATAGATGTTTATTTAACTCCATTGATTGAGGACTTGAGAATGCTTTGGGGGAATGGTGTTGAATGTTGATGTATTTGATGGCAACTCTCGTGACTACTTCATTTTGCGTGTAATTTTATTTTGCACAATCAATGATTTTCCAACATATGGGAACTTGTGATGTCATAATGTTAAGGGACATAAAGCATGTCCTATATGTGAAGAACACACATGCTATAAGCAATTGAAAAAGAAATTTATCTTGGTCATCAAAAATTTCTAACGTTACCACCCATATCGTAGGTTGAGAAAAGCGTTTAATGAAGACCAAGAGAATGGTATTGGTCTGAAAGCCTCACAATCAGTAGATGAGCGAATATATTTTCCTTCAACTTGTCATATTTTGTCAAAAAATTATAAAATAATCTTTTGTGAGTGTCTACGAGGCATAAAAGTTCCACAAGGTTACTCTTCAACTGTTAAGAGTCTTGTTTCAATGAAAGATTTGCAATGTGTTGGATTAAAGTCTTATGATTGTCACATATTGATGTTACAACTTCTACTAGTGGCTATTTGTGGTATATTACCCAAAAATGTTAGAGATGTCTTAACTAGGTTGTGCTTATTCTTCAATGCTATTTGTAGCAAAGTCATTGATCCAAAAAAATAGATGAGTTGGAAAATGAGGCTGATATTATCACATGCCAATAGGAGATGTATTTTCCTCCTTTTTTTTGTTGATATTACGGCTAACTTAATTGTTCATCTAGTGAGGGAGATTAGATTGTGTGGTCTTGTTTATTTGAGGTGAATGTATCCAATTAAATGATACATTAAGATCTTAAAAGGGTAGTGAAGGATCCACATCGTCCTGATGCATCTTGTCGCGTCCTGCCATAATAACATTAAAACTCTAAAATTTTAAGTCTGCATGCTTGGTGGGTCGATTCACATATCAGGAGAGTTGACTCATACATGATAAAAAAAACAAAAAATGAAGTCTGATGTTGTGTGAGTCGATTCACACAGCTCTGAGTCGAATTACAAAACCCCTTGTATTACTTTAGAGTTGATACACACACCGTGTGAATTGATTCACCGCCCTTAGACTTCGAAAACTTAGTTCTTCAAGTTCATAAATCAATTCGTAAGTTGATTAACAATGTTAAAAATACATACAAAATGATTTGAAATGAGTTTTTGAGGATGTCAATGCTATATGATCATGCTTCAAACTTAATGCATGCTAAAACAACATGTGGTTAAACTTATGCATGGAAAAAACTTCTTTTTCATGCATTTTTTATTGATCAAGTAATATATGAAAGATCTAGAGAATGAGAATCAACAAAGCACACAAAAGAACACCATCTAGACTAAGTAAGTCGACATCACTCAAAACACTGATTCTTAAAGTAAAACTAACTAAGGAGTCACCTTACAATTACAGTTTTTTTATTTTATTTTTATTTTTTTATGATAGTGACACTTTGCAGAAATTGTTGTGAGACTTTGTTGATGAATCTTCTCAAAATGTGTAAGAGGAAAGGTTCAAGCCAAAGCTCCCCCTGAGTTTGTGTCGTTAGTGTAATAGCGTGAACAAACTTTAACCAATTATTCTAAAATATTATGCAACAAGGTTGTAGAATCATAAAACCAACAATAAGTGTAAACAAAGAAGGATAAATACAACAAACACACAAGAGCATGTCTAAAAAAAGAATAACTCAACACAGCTAGAACAAACTAGTTAAAGAAAATACATCAAAACACTAAAAATTGTCATGTCAAACACATTTAGTTTGACGATCAAAACATAAAACATATATTATACTCATTTCAAATATGAAACATTGTGATCCATGTTGAAAACATCTAAGACATAGAAGAGTATATTTACTTGAACTAATTCGAAAATGAGTAAGTTAAGAGACATACCTTTGTGTAGAGTTTTTGAAATAATGGCAACAAAAAGATTCAATTTGAAATTCTACCTTTGTTTGATTTTACATAAGTGACCAAACCTTTAAAACACCCTTCAAATATGATATGCATTCTTCAAATGTTTTGAGCATCATTTTTTAATTGTTACTTCAATCAAATATGATAAAGATCTTCATATTAGTTAGAGGGCTAAATAGTTGAATTGTATAATAATTTACGGTCTTTTTAGTAGATTTTAATAGTCTAAAAATCATCTAAAGAGATAGTGATAATTAAAAGACCAAATCAAATGATTTATTCATTTCCTACCAATGTTAAGTATTCATTTTATCGATTTTTACGCGATTCCCCACTATCAAGTTTCTCAATAGCAATAAATACAGTATATTAAAAATTTGAAATCAAGTTTCGCACGTCGTTATTATTTTATACATGTTATGTTTACATTTCAAACAAAAATTTTATCACATATTCTCTTTTATATTTATAAGCGACAAATATTTTTTCTCGTGTTTTTATATACTCTTATTTTTTAATGATAAAAAGTTGTTCTATATTTTTTTAATTATTAGTGATAAATATTGTCTTGATTTTTTTTTGTTTTTTATATATCAATGATAAATATTTGTTCTATGATTTTTAATATTTATCAATGATAAATATTTGTCATGTAGTTTTTTATGCATCAGTTATAAACATGTATTCCCTTTTCCTTTTTTTATCATTGACAAATATTTATGGTTTAAATATGTCTTTGGTCTCTGCAAATATACCACTTTTTAATTTTAGTTATCGTAAGTTTTTTTGTTTGAATTTAGTCCCTGTAAAATCAGAGAGGATTGGTTTTGGTCCCTAACGAAAAATCAAAATTTACAAAAAAAAAAAGAGCTGGCAAACCGCTGTGACACGGAAGATGACGGGTTTTCCAAAAACCCCGAAACACCACTTTTAATTTCTATTCATATTTTTATTTATTAAATAACACTAATTATTAAATGATAATTAATAAATTTATTAATTAATAATATAAAACATTTTAATTTTTAATATATCATAAAAGATGATGTGTTGATGTGCATTTATAGAGCTACGTGTCCCGACGCTCTTTTTCGTAATGTTGATTTGACGTTAGGGACAAAAGTCGATTTTCTTTGATTTTACAGGGACTAAATCTAAACAAAAAAGACTTACAGGAACTAAAATCAAAAAATGATATATTTGAAGGGACCAAAGACATATTTAAATCAATATTTATCCTGTGTTTCTTTAATATTTATTAATTAATAATAAATATTTGTCTCGTGTTGTTTTATGTATAAATGACAAATATTTATGTTGTGCCTTTTTATATGTATCATTGACAAATATTTGCCGTGTCTTTTTTTATGCATCAATTATAATTATGTATCTCACATTTTTACTTATATAATGATTATATGATTTCAACCTTAATAAGTCCGCTAAAATTTGAATGTTAGATGACAATTATGTAATTTTGTATTGAATTTGTAAATCTCTGTGTAATTATATCGTTGTCTCATTAATACATCCGCTAATACTTCTACTTTAGACATAAATTATTTAGATGAAAATTATGTTTTACTTGTAGTTTTATATTTCAGTTACAGTTTTATTTGCATTTTTTTTTTGCAATTTTAAGTGTCAGTTTCTTACATTTCCCCATATGGTTAGGAAGAATATATAAAGATAGTTCACCGGGAGAATAATTCAAATACAATTAACTATAATAAAATAATTAATACAGTACAATTCCATAATTCAAATAACTCTAATAAAATAATTAATACAGTACAATTCCATAAAAAAATTATATAATACAATATAAGCAAAGAATATCTTAAAGAATATACTTTTTCAATTTCTATGTCCTATTATTCTCCACCAATTTAATGTAATGTAACTGAAACAATGACCTATACTACAAAAAATTATGTTATTACTTAAAGTCAAAAGTCGTCTATAATTACAAAAGGTCGTGGGAAATACCGTTTTAGTGACGGAGTACCCACCACAGGTGGTGGAAAATCTATAGTCATAAACATAATGTATTACAAAATACATTGGTACATTAAAATCACCAATATATACATAGTACGTGTTTTACATAATTTCAATTTTAAATCAAGTAGTTATAAAACATAGAAGTTGTCATATGGGATAATTGCTACATAAGATAAATTTGAAAACCAAGAGCACCACCCACCCAATATCAAATCTTGTGTCAAACAAATGAAACTAAATACAATGGACTTAATCATGCAATCCTATACAGAGTAAATTCTTTGGGCATTGGGTCTTGTTCAACACACGAGTGAGATGGGATAAAATTCAAAGGTTGTTTATCCATTTATGTGTTTACTCATCTGTTTCTAAATACAATATCTAAAATTAGGATTCAATAGTGTATTTTACACTATCAGAAGTTATAATTCGGTAATAAACCAAAAAAATGAGTAAACATGATTGTTAATTAGATGAACAATCACCTAAATTCCATCCTATCTCATAAGTCTTTAAAGTAAGAAGGGAGAGAATTTCCTCCGATGACATGAGGATGCATTGCATTTTCACCCCTTGATTAACAAGAGATAGAGAGATTAACAAAATGAAAAAAAAAAAAAAAAGATTTAAGGGTGACGATTTCTCTACATGAGGAAAAACCATTGGAGAGACAATCCTTTCCCAAGTTAAAAACATGACCACCTCTGATCCAACATGTAAAGTACAAAATATTATTGTAAAAGAAAATTATAATTGAAATATTGTTAAAATTTATTTGAAATTTTTTATTTTTTACAGAATTCTAAATTTTACTATTAAATATATTTATAGATATATAGATCTTAGTACTATAATATTTATGTCTAAACAACTATCCAAATATTCAATTCCATTTTATAAAAGGAAACTTTAGTAAACAAATGATTAAGACTCGCGTGATGAATGAGTTTTAGTTAAGGACGAATTATTCAAAAGAATTTGAATATTAGCTAAAACGTCTTTAATTTGTTATGCTTTATTTACTTATGACCAAACTTTGAATTGTCGATATCTCTTTTCATTAAGAATCAAAATGTTTAGACAATACAACTTTAGATATACAATTATGACATTGCATTCTCACTTACACAGTTATAGTTCTCACTTGTACTTAACGGCAAAAATATGTTAGGCTAGGTATTGTCTGCCTACTATAAAAAATATTAACAAATTTATAATATAACACAAAGTATAAAATTTAATATAATAAACATAATAACATAAATATATTGGGTGAATTTAGTCTTGTAACATCAAAGTACCAAATTCAAATTCCATTAAGGACAATTTTACAATGGTAATTAGTGTAACTTTGATTAATAAAAATATTATCTATCCCATTTTTTATTTTAAAAATACATATATTGGATGAAACCTTACATAACGGTTGACCTTTATTTGTCTACCATGAACCAATACATTAATTGGTCCATTCTAAAACGACCTAATATCATATATTTTTTTTCATCTCAAACAACAAACTAGAAAGCATTCTTAATCAATAATGGATTGCGCACTTTACAAATGGCTTTTAAGGGAATCTTTTTTGACATGGTGACTCCTTTTCCTTCAGTCATATCAATTTTTTCTTCACCAATTAGTTTCCACTCAAAACACTGAATCAATAAGGCTAAAGTTAAGGCCGTAATTCGTTGGGCCAAGTTTGCTCCAGGACAAACCCTTCTCCCAAGCCCAAATGAAATTATTTTATTTACCTCACCTTCTTTCTCAAACCTTTCAGGCTTAAAACATGTGGGATCACTCCACAAATTTGGATCTCTATGAATGGCCCAAGCATTAACCAACACAATTGTATTTTGTGGGATGTTATATTTTCCTAAGGTAAAATTTGCTGAAGACATATGAGGTACTAATAATGGAGCTGCAGGATGTAATCGAAGAGTTTCATAGACAATGTTTTGAAGATAAGGAAGTTTTGGAATGTCAGACTCATCTACTAAGCGATTTTGTCCTATATGTGTTTCTAACTCATTTTTTGCCTTCTTTAATATTTCAGGATGATTTAATAAATTGGACATAGCCCATTCGATAGTTACGGATGTTGTGTCGGTTCCAGCAAGTATCAAAATCTACAAAGTCCAACAAAATATCAATATCATTTCAACAAACGAGGAAATATATATTTTCACCTTCTTTTCATGTATTTGCAATTCAATTTAGTAAAACATTAATAATAAATCCAATTCTCCTATGGATTTTCAACCTCTCATATATATATATATATATATATATATATATATATATATTTTATGTAGTGAGGTGTGAGTTCAAACATCAAGTACTCTCTATGAAATGAATAAAATTTGATCAAACTACATATATTAAAAATAAAAAATATAATTGATCTCATTTAATTTATATAATATTAATAAAAACATTAAGTATATTAATTAAATTACCTTATATTATATGACTAATACATTAAGTTATTGAAAATATAAAATATAAAAGAATTAAATAAAGTAGAGTTTGGAGATACTTTCATTAAATATAATAGAAACTATCAATATTTGAGATTAAAGATTATATATAGTCAGTGCAAAGATATTTTCTATTAACAATCAATCAGAACACGTCAAATAAAAAATTGAAAAGGAAAGTTATATATATTTGATGTGTTGATAAGTTGTGATCGATTGTAAATGTAAAATAATTTTAAGAGAGAAAAAAAAAGCAATGTATATAATTACTAACCGCAATGATTCCTTTGATGATTTGATCATTATAGTATTGAGGTTGTGATTGTTGTTGCACTAAAAGATGATCTATTATAGTATTAGAATTCTCCTTTCCAAAACGATGCTCCTCAATAAGATCTTGTAAATATGTGTCAGTGGTCTTACCAATCGTCTTAAGCCTCTTCACATAACCATCCAAATCAAACCATCTTACAAATCTAAAAAATTCTCTAACGTTTGCACCTGCTAAACTAAGAATCTCTTTAATTATGTCTCTAAGTATCTTTGTTTCCTCAACATCACAACCATCACCATAGTACGTTTTCCCCGAAACCATTCTTGTTATAGTATTAAAAGTCATACCCGAAAATATTGACGAAAGGTCAACTTCTGAAAACTCATTGTATGAGTTTTTTGCTACCGCTTGTAATAGTCTCATAAGTTCATCCTTTCTTATTTCATAAGAGGAATTTAAACGATGAGATGAAAAAATCTCGAGTGATAATATACGTCGGAGATTGCGCCAATGATCACCGTACGAGGAATGTATTACCGTGGTATTGTTGTAGCCGAGATATTTTCCGGTTAAAAACTTAGGTCGGTTTGCTAAAATGATGCCGTGTTTGCTAAAACATTCTTGTGCTAACGTTAATGAAGAAACGACAACTACAAAACGAGAACCAAACCAAAGAGAAAAGAGGTCGCCGTATTTTTGGGATAGGGTATATAAAGATTGGTGGAGTAATTTTTTGATTTGATGAAGGTTTCCAATTAGAGGGAGAGATTGTGGACCTGGTGGAAGGTGTTTGAAAGTTCTTGTGGTGTTGAATAAAAACTTTAAAGTGATGATGATAATGAAAAGGAGAGAGATGAGGGAGAGATAGAAAGGAGTCATTGTTGTTCAATTCTTGTTGAGTTTGTTACAAAGCAATGTTATCCATCATATACTACTCCATATTGGCAATAGGGCAGGCAATTGCCCTACTTCCATTTTGAATTTTGAATTGCCTACTCTATAAATATGGTCACCATCCTATGGATAATTACTTCAAATTTATCGAAAATTTTAAAGATCATAATACTTTTTTTAAAGTAATAGTTTGTGATCCTTTTCATTTTTATGAATAAAATGGTGATATGATTGATGTCGATTAAACACAAAATACACGTGAAAAATTTATCGAAAATTCTAACTAACAAAGATCGATAATACTTTTTTAAAGTAATAGTTTGTGACCCTTTTCATTTTTATGAATAAAATGGTGATATGATTGATGTCGATTAAACACAAAATACATATTTTAGTCACTATCTCAATAATAAAAATAAAGATACATTAATATTTATTTTTAAGAAATGTCTGTGATATCGTTGAACTTTTAAACATTTTTTAAAATCGGCCTATTTGTGGCAGATCAAAATTCATGTTAGAATTTTCCTTTTTATTTATACCTATAATAAATACAATACTTTATTTTGGTGTGGTTTATTTTCTTTCCAGTTTTATCTTTCACTTTCTCCCAAAGATTAATTAGTAACCACACACAATTTAATAGTTTTCATGTTAATAACAAATTAGAAAGGAAGGAAAATTTACACAAACTCAATCAAACATGAAATTATATTAAAATTGGATGTTCTCTCTTCATTTTAAAAAATTCAAAAAAAAAATTAATTTGTTGGATGCAAATTTCAAACACAAGATCTCTAACTTAAAGTTGTATCATATAATTATTTGACAAAGCTCGATCGTATATATCTATTTTAGATATACAATCGATTAAGTAATAATCAAGTATATGCTTCCACTACTGGAAGAAGTTTGTTTTTGCCACAAACTTTCTTCTTCTATTGTCTTTTGAAAACCAGTGATGTTATTTAATATGAGTAGTTTCTTATTTTCACGTTTTTCTTTCTCTCTCTAGATTAGGATTTCTAGTTCAATATTTTGTTTCTTGTTTTCTCCATTTCAAACAGCAGATTTGAGAAAGGAAAAAAAATGGTTGCTAAATAATCATCAAATTTTGTGTGTTTGTTTTCATGAAATGAACTCTATTATTATTAATTGTTTTTTTAATTATAATTTTATTGATATACAGTATGTTGATGTGTCAAAATCAATCATTCTAATTAGATAACGGTGTAAAATGATTTTATATTGTGATGTATGTTAACAATGATAATCTAATATAAACATAGAAGAGAAAGAAGAGAAAGGGAGAAGAGAAGGAACCCTGACTAGGGTTTCATAAACAAATGAACCAAGCTTAAATGTGATAGGATTACAATATGTATATATACAAGCTAATAGAAAAGTATAACATATACTAATATATAATAATATTATCTAATAATGTATATAAGTTAAACTTCTTTTATACTAAACTACTATATAATCATTTTTTTTTTCTTCTTTTCACTCTCTTTTCTTTTCTCCATCTTTCATTCATCAAACAAACAAAGTATAAAGGAGGTAGGAACTAAGATGTCCCAGTTTAATTTTCTCAAAGATTAAAAGTTACCTTTATTTTTCTAGTGACTAAATTGGATTGTGCAGTTTTTCTAAAGGACTAAATTCCGTTGTTACTTTTTTTTTATGGACTAAAATGAGTCTTCACTTTAAAAAAAAAATTACAATTTGGTTCCAACAACCAAAATTTCGCTAAATAATTTCAATTATCGACTAACTTTTATAAAATTCAGCACATCATTCATTTGATTAAGAAAAAAAAAAAAACTATTTGACACTCAAATTAGCTTATATCATAATGAGCTAATGCACCCATGAAACATAATATCAACATGAAAATTTTCATTTTTGAGAACTAAGTAACTATGAGGCAAAATTTCATTTAAGAGAACTAAGTGCTTAGAATTAAATAATGTGTTTTTTTAACCATTTGGCACCTATGGGAAATTGAGCCCTAGTAATCTAAAGTATGACTGTATTAAGTGAAGTTTGATAAATAATTATTGCAGTTAGGATTCAAATTTGAGTTCTCTTAAACGATTCTTCATTAATTGAAGCTTATTATCACAACAAAAAGAATGGATATACTTAAGGTCATTCCTAGAACTAAGAGAATAGCTAGGGCATTTTAGTCTGAACAATGTCTTTTTAGGTATTTTCTTAGGGTCTCAGTCCTAGGAACATAGTCATGTTATTTTTTGAGGGCCAAAGCTCTAAGAAAATATGCGCATTTTGAATTTGCAAAGGTTAAAACCCTCAATTTATTTCCATTAAAAATTTGCTAGGGCTAAAGCCCTCAGTCAAACTATGGGTGGGAAGTTTTTTTAAAAAAAGTTAAACATTTCCTAGGGCTATTGCCCTTGGTATTTGTGATTGGGATTGGTCGAGTGTCAGGGCCCTAGCAAAAACACATGCAGATACCACTTTTCGAGGGTTGGAGCCGTTTCTATTTGATAGAAAACCGTTTTGAGGGATATAGCTCTCGCCCACTCCCACTAATCTCACACAATCAACTTTTTCCTCTTCCTCTCTACTCTTCTCTTCTCTTGTATTTTCGTTTCTTCTCTTCTTCCTCATTTCTACTCTTCTTCTCTTATTCTTCGCATCATGCTCTTCTCTTCTGCATTTTCAAGCTCTCTATTTTACTCTAATCTCTTCTCTACTTTCACTCTCTCTTTTATTTATTTTCGGCAACTATTATAAAATTTCAAAAATGTGCATAACCAATAGGTCTATACTATATACAAATGTTATAATCAAGTAATTAGTCTCCTTAAATTAATGTGCTTCAATTAACGACGAATTATTTGACAAAGCCCGATACAAATCGTAGCTGCAACAATTTTTTATCAGATTTTACTTATCTTATAATCAAATTCTAAATTTCTAAGATCTCATTCTAATTGAAATTGTTGCTTAAAGAAGAGTTCCCTTATACAAATATTATCATATATTTCAATAGCAATAAATATTGTTTCGTGAAAATTTCATTATCAAGTAAAGACCATTAAAGAGGAGATTCCTTGTATTTTCTTCCAACACAAACATTTATTATATAAGTTAACAATAAGACATAATTATTTTCAATTTCTGGATTTTTCTTTTCTTTTCTTTTTTTTTGAAAATAATCAAATTTAAATTGAAAAAAAAGAGATCTATAGGTTTTGAATCTATGTCCTAAGACTTAGTTACCAATACAGCACCCCTTTGTTGTTGGCAAATTTAATATATATCATATTAATTCAATTTTTTTGTTGCAAATAAATTCTAAAATATAGTAGAATATTTTAAAATTCTATAGTATAAATATATATATTTTTATTTTTACGTATTATAATTATTATTATTTAAAGTTTAAAGATTACACCCTTTGAATTTATGCCCTAAATTCACTACTACATTATGTAAAAACCACTAACCATCCATAACAACGTAAAAGATAACACAATCACAAAAATCATAAGATATAAACAATCAGATTCATTCTTCAATAAACACAATAGACAAATTCATCTTAAGAACCCCATTAATTAAGACACAAAATTAAAAACATAGTTAGTCAAGTTAGTTAATATTGAACTGTTGGACCATCAAAATTAAAATATCTAAATCATGATTATTTTAACCAGAAAAGATTGAATTGTTTGATCGTCAAAATTAGAATTTCTAAGTCATTGTTAGCCTAATTATTTAAGATTGAATCTTTAAAATTATAATTGTAATTTTGATGTCATAGTTTGTCAAATTAGTTAAGATTTAACTGTTGGATCATTAATATAACAATTTCTAAGTAACAGTATGTCTAAATAGATTAGATTGAATCGTTGGATCGTTAAAATTAAAATTAAAATTTATAAGTCGTTGTTAGTGTAATAAGGTTTGATTGAACCGTTGGATCATTGTAATTAAAATTTCTAAGTTATAGTTAGTATAATTACATTAGATTAAACCGTTGGATCATCTAAAAAGTGGATCATTCAATGGTACAATCTTAACTAATTAGACTAACTACGACTTATAAATTATAATTTTGATGATCTAATAGTTAGATTTAACATAATTACACCAACAATTACGTATAAATTTTATTTTGGTGATTCAACAGTTTAATCTTAATTAATTAGACTGGCTAAGACTTATGAATTTTAATTTTGATAATCTAATAGTTAGATTTAACATAATTACACCAACAATTACGTATAAATTTTGTTTTGGTGATTCAACAGTTTAATCTTAATTAATTAGACTGGCTAAGACTTATGAATTTTAATTTTGATAATCTAACGATTCAATCTAACCTAATTACACAAACAACTTGGAAGTTATAATTTTGATGATTCAACGGTTCAATCTGACCTAATTAAACAAAATCGTTGAATCATTGAAATTATAATTTCTAAGTCTTAGTCAGTCTATTTAGTTAAAGTTGATTTGTTGGATCATCAAAACTTGGGTTTCTAATTCATTTTTTGTATAATTAGTTTAGATTGAATCATTAAATCATTGAAATAGAATTTCTAAGTTATATTTGATTTATTTACTTAAGAAATTCTAATTTCAATAATCTAACTATTCAATCTTAAATGATTAATCTTACTATGGTTTAGAAATTCAAATTTTTATGATTCAACGGTCCAACGGTCCAATCTAACCTAATTAGACTAATTATGACTTAAAAAGTATAATTTCGATGATCCAACAGTGCAATCAAATCCAACCCTGAACTCGAGTTCAAATGCAAACTTTAAACTTTAATTAATAATAATTATAATATGTATAAATAAAAATAAATATTTAAATTATATAATTTAATATATATACTATATATTTTATTTTTGATTTCCAAAAAAAAATTAATTAATATAATAACTAAAGTTGTTGGTTACGTAGAATATCGTATAGATTGGTGCGGTGAAGAACCAATGATGGCTCACCGCAAATTTAAACACAACAAATATAAGAATTCATCTATTTTTCTCCTATTTATGAGTGATTATGGAGAATATTATAAAAGAATGGCGCCATTGAATTTAAGGATACTTCACCTACATAAAGTTTCAAACACAATAAACTCTAATTTCCTCCATTTTACCTTTCCACTTTCTTTTCTTTCGTATCACTTAAACTCCTATTTATACTAATGAATTAGGTTAAAATATTTAGGAAATAAAATTTGTCATTATTGCTAATTAGGTTAAATAAAAAATTTAATTCTTCCCAATTTTAAAACTTGCCTTATTGATAAAAAAGGAAGACTTTATTAAAATAAATTAATTACAAGCAATCAAATCACATATGTTCTTAATTTTTCCAAAGATCTCAATTATCAGTTTATTATTTATTTTTTGAATTTTTCTCAAATTATAATAAAATGCTCAAAATATTGTATTTTTTACTTTATTCTGCCATCTTTATTTTTTTTTATTATTATTATGAATTTTTTTAATATACTGGACAAAATTAGATGTCTACAATTATATTATAAAAAGTTCGTCCACAATAAATGATTTTAAAATTCGACTGTTATGTCTATATATTTTTTTTTTAATCTTAAGTCTGTAGTAGTCTTTAAAAAATTATTATTTAATTCATTATAGTTTAGAAAAATCTAAATTATTAAATTGAGATATGATGTCAAAATCATATGTAAATGCTGAAGTATTTGGCAATGGGTCCCTAAAATGGGCGAGAGAAATGGAGTTAGATTCACGCAAAAATGAGTATAGGGTTTCTCGTAATGAGAATGAGAATGGTCCTGTGTTAACAAGATATAATAGAATGGTTATTTTTTTGAAACTATACCAGAATAATTTATACCCGTTGTTAAACAAATTAATAAAAAAAATCGTCGTCGTTGCATTCAATGAGAAACATTTTTCACTGTTGCAATAAAATTCAATATTTTATGCAACAGAATTAACACTTGTCTGTTTTGACTCCACTAGAACTTTTTTTTATACCATAAAAAATATATTGTTGTTATAAGCCTAAAATGTTGTAGTGGTGGTGTATATAATGGCCTCCTTTGACAAAAGAGGTTCAGATGGAAAAGTTGTCAATTTTCACTAATTATGTTGCTTCATCCATAATTTTTTGCTAAGACGGTTATATGACTTGATTGGAGCGGACTAAAGCATAGTTCTCCGTTAGATCGGTGGAATTGATCGGTTCGATTTCTGGAACATTGATTTTTATTAACTTTATCATTATAGTTAATAGTTTATGATCTTTGAGTGCATATAAATTTTATACATGTGTTTCTTCTTAGACTAAATTGAACTTGTGTTTCACTCACTACGTCAAAAATGGTATTTTATAGCGCGCCTTTTATAACACTTATTAAATAAAAACGCTGTTGTATAATATTTTAAAATTAATGGAGGATACAATAGCGCTTTTTTGACAAGCACTGTGGAAAAAGCGCTGTTGTAGGGTCATACAGGGTCACATAGCGCTTGCACATAATGTTTTCAACACTTTTACAGCGCTTTTGCTAAAAGCGCTGTAAATTAAAGTGCTCTCACATAATGTTTAGAGCGCTTTTGGAGTGCTTTGTATACAAGCGCTGTAAACTATAACGCTCCCACATTATGTTACAGAGCTTTTAAAGCGCTTTTTGTAAAAGCGCTGTAAAATACATGCACTTTCACATAATTAAAGGACCTATTAGAGCGCTTTTTTATACAAGCGCCGTAAAATGGTGTGTATTTCATAAAAATCATTGACTTTAAATAAATAAAAGAAAATTTAAAACAAATTTAATACGTTGTCCTAACCCTACGAACCCTCATCTCCTCTACTCTGCAAACCCTCATCTCATCTACTGTGCGCCAATCTACTGCTCCTTTAAAACAAATTGGATACGTTGTCTCAGGTACTGTATTTATTAATTTGTTGTTGTTGTTGTCACTAAAACTGATAAATTGTTACATAATAAATCATATAAAATATGTTCTTTTTTGAAATTTGTTGATCTGTTCTGTTTTGAAATCAGACTTGGACCTTGGTTTCCATTTTCCAATATTAGATATGTGTATTATATATTGGTATAATATTATCAGTAGCTTATTATTTGTGTAACACTGCATTTATATATGTCATATAAAATGGACCGGAAATGGATGTCTGCCAATTGATTGTCAAAAGAGTATGCAAATGAAGTGAAGGAGTTTGTTGAGTTTGTAGTGAAGAATGCAAAAGATCCAAATTGAATCATTTGTCCTTGTTAAAAATGTTGTTTTGGAAAACGTGTTAGAGCAGATGAATTGGAAGGACATTTAGTATGGCATGAAATTGATCAAAGCTATACATGTTGGATAAGACATGGTGAGAAAAAAAAAGGGGAACATTAATTTTGAGAATGGTTCGACATATGCTTCAATTGATTTCGACACAGATACATATGAGCGAGATCGAGTTGAGGAGATTGCAAAAGCAGTTGAAGAAGGTCTTCGGGATTGTCCAAAAATGTTTGAGAGTTTGTTGAGTGATGCAGAGAAACCATTATATAATGGTTGTACTAAATTCATAAGACTGTCGGCGATATTAAAGTTGTAAAAATTAAAAGCGAGTAATAGATGGTCTGATAAAAGCTTCACAGAATTACTAACACTCTTAAAAGATATGTTGCTAGATGATAATGAACTTCCCAGTCATTATATGGGATGGATGTATCCCATAGAATGATATATGAAAATTTTAAAAGGGTACGTAAAAAGTAGAAGTCGACCAGAAGGTTGTATTGCTGAACGATACATTGTCGAAGAAGCTGCTGAATTTTGTACTGAGTATTTGTCCAATGTTGAATCCATAGGGCTTCCCATGTCTCGTCATTCGGGAAGAATATCAGGAGAAGGGATAATTGGAAAAAGAATAATGACTATATCAAGGACAGAATGGGAGCATGCATAATTGTATGTTCTGCACAATGATGATGAGGTTCAACCGTATGTTACAATACACATGGATCAGTTATCTAGTTTGAACATGAATAGGAATCAAAATTGGATAACTCGAGAGCACAATCGAAGTTTTATAACATGGTTAAAAAATCACATTAACTCAATGTTTGATATAGACCCTAGATCAATTTCACAGAGATTGAGGTGGCTAGCAAATGGTCTGAGTTTACATGTCTTTTCTTACACCGGTTATGTAATTAATGGCTACACATTTCGTACCAAAGAACAAGATGATCGAACCACTATGCAAAATAGCGGAGTCACTCTCGTAGCTGAAGCGATGCATATCTCAAGTGCAAAAGACAAAACCCCAATATATGCAAATCTATCATATTTTGGGGTTATCGAGCGCATATGGAAGTTAGACTACACAATTTTTCGTGTTCCCATATTTGGTTGCAAGTGGGTTGATAATAATAATGGCGTTTGGATTGATGAGTCAGGGTTCTTGCTTGTCGATTTTAATAGGGTGAGACACAAAGATGAGCCTTTTATTTTAGCGTCGCAAGCTCAACAAGTGTTTTATGTCACTGATCCTACTGATGATAAATGGTTCGTTGTCCTATCGACCAATAAAATAAGTGATGATAACAATAACGATGAAGATGTTGGTAATGATTTTTTCTTTGCAACATCACAACCAGATGAAATTGATTCAACTGATGATGGTTTATATCTTAGAGATGATCATGATGAGGGAATTTGGATTAATCCATCATTTCGTATCGTTAAGGGACAAACAAATGTGAATCTCACCAGGAAAAGAAGAAGGGCATCTTAATGTGTTTAAGTGTTTTATATAAGCCATGTAATCTAAACTGAGTTCATGTAATTTAACTGTTTTTGTTTTTAGCTTTTTAGTAATTTGAGTTCATGTAATCTAAACTAAGCATTTTAGTTTTTAGCTTGAATTGTTTTTGATTTTCTGCTTATACTTATTTTCTGCTTATATTTAGCTTGATCTTAGTTTTTTATACTAAGTTCATGTAATTTAAGTGTTTGACCTGCCAGAACTGATTTTCTGCTTATATTGAACTTGGAACTTGAAAAAGCTTTGTTTGAGTACTGCGTTCATTTTAACTAATTGTTTGGAAGAAAAAAATATTTACAGAAACTGAACTTGAATTGTAATTTAAAATATTTAACTTGAACTGAACTGAACTGAACTGAACATAAACTTGTATTTTTACAGCGCTTTTGTCAATAAGCGCTATAAAAAGCCTTTTAAAAAAATAAGGAGGCCTTTTAAAGCCTTTTTTGGACAAGGTCTTTTAAAGCGCTTGTTATAAAAGCGCTGTGAAAGGGTCACAAAGCGCTTGCACATAATAAACTAATGAGGTCTTTTAAAGCACTTTTTTGGACAAGCGCTGTAAAAGGCTTTTAAAAAAATAAAATAAGGATGTCGTTTACAGCGCTTTTGGACAAGCGCTTTAAAAGGCTTCTAAAAAAATAAATAAGGAGGTCGTTTACAGCGCTTTTGGAGAAGCGCTTTAAAAGGATTCTAAAAAAGCGCTGTAAAAGGCTTTTAAAAAGGCGGTCTTTTAAAGCGCTCTTTGGAAAAGCGCTGTTAAAGGCTTTTAAAAAATAAAATAAGGAGGTCTTTTAAAGCGCTCTTTGGAAAAGCGCTGTAAAAGGCTTTAAAAAAAAACGCTGTAATAGGGTTTTATAACTAACCTGATTATAGTAAACCGCTTCAGTTTCCTCTTCATTACGTAATCTTCCCTACGAACTATTGGCATTGTGAAACCTCTTCATTTTGCTCCTCATTGCGAATCCTACTGTCCCTACGAACCCTATTGCGAACCATTTCCATCTTCGTTACTATCCCTACGAACATTACGTACTCCATACGAACCCTCACGTATTTCTGTGAACTCTTCTCGCTGTTCCTTCTTAAGCGAAGCCATAACCCTACGAACCCTACGCATTTCTTCGCACTCTTCAGGTATTGTATTTATTAATTTTTTGTTGTCACTAAACTGCATGTTGAACTTATACTGCTACATACGTAGACTACTGCATGTTGAACTTGTTGAAGTTATATACTGAACTGCATGTTGAACTTGTTGTAGATAAATGGATTCCAACAATGATCTAGATTGTCAAAATGAGGAAGTTGTCAACACTAAGAGTTATGAAAACGAAGTTAAACGTGGTGCAACCATTATGCAAAAGGTCATCAAAGCAAGAGCTAATGACATTAAATTTGAGGTATACTATACTTTGTTTGCTGTTTATTTTTTATCTTTTTTGAAAGCATGCATGTACTTACTCTATGAGTTTATTAGGTGGGATGGAATGAAAGTGGCCAGCCAATTGAGCCCAACAGTTCCATGATGGTAAGTTATATTGGTGCAGTTGTTTGTCAAAATATCCCAATTACAATTGACGATTGGAGAGATAAAGCATTGGAGGATGTCAAAGATATATTATGGAATGATATACAAGTAAATTTTTTACTCCACTTTTTTGTTACTTATAATTTTTTCCATTGAAATACTTTTACTCAAACTATATCTATATTTGGTTTGCAGTTGGCTTTTGATGTTGATGAGGTGAGAAAAAATTATGTGCTTAGAGTTGCCGGAAAAATACATAGGGGATTTAGATCTCATCTATCAAATTGCTACTTAAGAGATCACGATGGTAATGTGAATGTTGAAGCTCCTAAAATATATAAACACTATATATCAAATGAAGAATGGAGCGCTTTTGTAGCTAAACGTGTAGACCCCGCTTTTGTCGTAAGTGATTAATTTATTAGCATTTGTGTTTTATTATTAATATTCATAGCGTATTTTAAATTTTTACACGATTGTAATTTTTTTTTATATAGAGTATAAGTACGGAAAATCGCGAGAGGGCCAAAAATCCAATCCATCCATACAAAAAATCGCGTATGGGGTATGCACGTTTAGAGCAAAAAATTGTAAGTAAACATCACTTTGATATAATATGGTACATTATAAACTATAGTTTCTAACTAATATTTTGTTTATGATATTAACGAATAGTTGTTGTTTATGTCTTAACGAATAGCTACAAGAGACGCAATCTGATCAACCATTGGGTCGTCATATTTTGTGGAAGGAGGCTCGGTGAATAAAGATGGAATTGTTGATAATGAAAATGTTCAACAAGTGATACAACTTTGTGTAAGTATATTATCACTTTAATATTTTTTAATATTATATTTTAAATATGATATTGAACTTATGTTTTTAATCCTACATGTATTTTAGGATAATCTAGAACAAAGTTTTGAAAATCAAGAGGACAATAAACAAGTTAGTTGCAGGGACATACTTGGTAAAGTATTTAATGTTCCTGAATATTCTGGCTGTGTGAGGGGTAAAGGATTTGGCGTAACTCCAAAAAGCTATTTTTCACAAGCGAAGCGCACAAATCCATCTAATGAGGAAGTACTAGAGAAGCTGAAAATCCTAATAGAGCAAGTGGCATTCTTGGTGAAGACGAATAAAGAAAAGCAACTTCCGGAGCTCCAACATGAAATACAAATAGAGAGTGAAAACGCTAGTTGCAACATTGGTCGTAAAAGTCTTCCTGAAGTAATTAATTACTTAATAAAATAAGAAATTCATTCAACCTAATTGTCTCACATACTTATGTATTAACCATTGATTTAGGGTGTCTCTACTTGCGTGTTGTATTTATCCGATCGCTGTCGGCCATGTCAAAGTACCACCCGTGATTGCTTTTGAACCAAATGCACCGTTGCCTATACCTGACAATGATGGAGATATGAAGTATTTGGGAGAAGCAATAGGTAGTTACCTGGCAATAGGCCCAAAAATCTTGTTGGCCTAGATAAGGTATGTTTAATTGATATGTATATTTAATTGCACAATATATGATTATGATTGATTATATTTAATTGCTGATTTTTCCGCTGTTAACTTTAATTTCACATTTATTTAGATTCATACAAAGTCTAAAGGGAATGATAAGAAGATTCCTCGCAACGAGTGAGTCACGTCACCAGAAAAGGTTTGACATTTTTTTTAGATTAACCTAATTTTTTCAGATTCAATTAACTAACAAACTGATTAACCTCATTTTTTCAAATTCAATCAAAACCACCCGCACAACAAACCTGCTAGAATAAAGCCGCACCACAGCTGCATGTTCGTGGTAAAAATAAAGTTGGCAAACTTCAAAAACTAGATTGTAATAAAATTGCCAAAATTCAAAAACTGGATCGTGGAAAATCAGTTGCTGCTCCTAAAATAAGTCATCCACGCCTTGCTCGATTTGGGTCGTGTCTTGCGCCATATAATTCAGGGTAATTATATATTCTTTATCTATATCTTTTTTAATTTATTTTACTTAATTTATCAGTTGTGTAAACAAAATTGCCAACCAAATTTTTGTTGTTGTAGGGCAAATTGGGTGCTATTTGCAATCTATGCCACCTCTGAAATTATATACTATTTAGATCCCTTGCACGGCCATTACAACAATCACTCGGATATAAAGACTATCTTCGACACGTAAGTAATATTCATTTATTTCTTACATATATATATAAATAATGTGTTTGTTAATAGAATAATAATCACATTTATTTGATAGTGCTTTACAAGTTTTCCGAGCTCAAAGGGGTGCTACAGTGTCGAAGCAAAAGTCAAACAACATCACATGGATTCCAATAAAGGTTTGAAATTTTTGTTATAAAACTTAATTTCATTTACAATAAACTATGCCTTTAAAATTTCATTTACAATAAACTATGCCTTTAAAATTTCATTTACAATCAATGCACAAATATTTATTGAGTTATATGTTTTATTTTATAGTGCCCTCGTCAAACTAACAACATAGACTGCGGGTATTATATATTGCGATTCATAAAGGAGATTGTTGATATGAATCAAAATATAATTACAGAAACGGTACGGTATTTTCATTATATTTTGATTTTCATATATAAACTATGTATATATATTTGATTCTAACTTATTTATGTTCAAATATTATATCGCACAGTACTTTGACAATTCCAGTCCAACATACTCTGAAAGTGATCTAACTGAAATAAAGGAAGACTGGTGTCAGTATGTGATCAAACTGAAAGTTATTTAATTTGCTGGAAAATTGGCATGCTGCAGGTTGTGAAATTGGCATTATTGCTGGGAAATTGTAAAAAATAGAATTGTTGTGAATATGTAAAAAATATGTAAAGTTATATAGTTATGTTGTGAATATGTTAAAAATACAGTAATTCATGTGAATATTCAATTGTTGTACATGTTTAAATGAAATTGTTGTTGTTATGAAATATATGTAATTGGGTGTTGTTATGAACTGATTGTTGCTATATATATGAACTGATTGTTGCTGTTGCTGTTTAAATGAAAATATAGTAATTGTGTCAATATCATATGCAGGATGAAAATGATTTTGGAAACAAAATTAAAAGACATCGCTTTCTTAAAAAAATGCCACAAAAAACTTGTTTATAGAAACAAGCGTTATTTTAAAAATTCCATTTACAACACTTTTTAATAAAACGTGCATAAGAATGCACCTATTACAACTCTTTTTTGAAAAAGCGCTGTAAAACTAGTAGAACAAGCAGCACATTTTTAGAAGGGATTTACAGCGCTTTTGAAAAAAGCGCTGTAAAACTAGTACAACAAGCAGCGTGTTTTTAGAAGAGATTTACAGCGTTTTTTCAAAAAAGCGCTGTAAAACGAGTATAACAAGCGCGCTATATATGCACCTATTATAGCGCTTTTTTATGAAAAGCGTTGTAAAACTACTCTAAGATAAGTGTTGAGCGCTATATATTACATCGCTTTTTTATTTTAAATACCGCTGTTGTATCTTTTAACAGCTCTGGATACTATAGCGCTTAAAAGCGCTGTAAAGGGTTTAATTGTAAAGGGTTTAATCTTGTAAGTTTTTTTGTTTGATTAATATCCCTACAAATATAGTTTAATTTTAAAATAGTCCTTCTATCTAATTTTTGTTATAAAAATTGTAACACCGTTAAAACAAAAAAAACCCAAATATAATTAAATTTTTTAACCTAAAATTAACCCCAAATGTTTCAGTCTTCTTCTCTAAAAAAAACCTAAATTCGACCTTCTTCATCATCGTTTCAGTCCTCTTCCCGTTGTAGAATTCTTCACGTTGTGTCGCAATTATAAAATAAAAAAGTATGGAAAAACATAACGAATTTGATTAAAGCTTCAACCCTGTCACCATGACGAATTCCTTCAACACCCCTTATCATTATTAGGACTTAGACTTTCTTCTTTGCCCCTCATCCCTCTACAACCAAATTATACTCCCACTTTTGAACTTTTTCATATACTCCCCTAAAATCCCTTAATTTCCACGCTAAGAAGAAAAACTCTGATTCAGAGCCAATTCTAGAACCCACCATTGTCCAACAAGTTCCATCAAATGAAGAAAAAGATTATGGTAACGATGAATTTGAATTTGAATACGGTGATGAATCTCAAATGGATGAAGATGTCAGTGACAATGATGAGAATTATGATGAGGAAGAGGAGTGAAACGATGAAGAAAAAAACGCGATTTAATTTTTTTTAAGGGAGAAGATTGAAACATTTGAAATTAATTTTAGGTTAAAAAAGATTAGAATTTAATTATATTTGATTTTTTTTTGTTAAAAAATGGTTATGCTTTAACGGTGTTACAATTTTTATAACAGAAATTAGATAAACTTTCGAGGAACAAAATTAAAAAAAGTTATAATTGCAAGAAATAAAGACATATTTAAACCTTATCAATTTATAAATATGTTTTTATAATTAAATAATATTATTTATTTTATTTAAAATATTAAGAATTATTTTTTAAATCCGACTATGAACCCTACAATAAATTATCAAATCGAAGTCCATCTCCATATTCAACTTTCAATCTCAAAACCCGACATCGGTGAGATGAAAAAATTGAATTTCAAGGTTTTAAGATGAAATCTAGAATTTTTTTTAAATAGAAACACTAATTTGTTGAGAAAAGTTATGAGAATTTCAAGTATACAACCATGGTTCAGATGGGAAGAGGTTTTGTAACTTCACATATCACTACTCTCAAATCTATGAAACCTACTACAGGGCCAGGTCCAGATGGGATGTTAACTATCTTCTTTGAATTGCTCACTCTATAAGTGGTCACCATCCTCTGGATAATTAATTCAATATCATTGAAAATTTTATGAGAGTTGTTACTGGAACTCTCCATCATTTTGGAATTGCTTTATGTTATCACTGAGCTAATTTATGGCTTATTAGATTAGCTTATACATGAGACATGATTAGTGAAATAAATCAAATGAATAAGTCACATGTGTTACAAATTTTAATTGATATAATTTGTTAATTAATTGTTTTTTTTTCAAAAAACTATTGTGCACTGTAAGTATAGAATAATTTCATATGTCTAATTGGTGTTTAGTTGAGTAAAAAATTCGACAAAGACATTACCTAAATGAATTTGCTAATACATAAAATGACAATTTTATTAAATAAAATAATTACACATAATTGGATATCAATGTGCCTTATCTTTTCAATTTATAATGCATTTTACTTAACTTATTTAAAAAACTGTTAATATTTTTTAATGTAATATATAGTATTAATGTCATATATAAATATTTCGCTTAATTGTACTTTTGGTTCTTTTATTTTCACCAATTCACAAAATTGGTCCATCTATTTCAAAAGTTGTCAGTTTTGGTCTCCTTCATATTTTTTAAATAAAAAAAATAACGATTTGACATATTTTAAATGATATGATGTACGATTTCATGATATAAGACCATCTAGATGCGCTAATTATTCATAGGTCATTAATAAAATTACAAAAATGAAAAAAAAAAATTGAAGTTGAAAGTTAATTTTTAGAAGATTTTATCACTTTAAACAAATGAATTTGATGACCAATCTAAAACTCAAATTAAATCTTTAAATGTCCTAAGTTTAATGAACACAAGTTTAAATTTAACACTAAGACTATGTAACATTAATTCCAACAAAAAATAAACACAACTGCAAAATATACATTTTAGCAGAGGTTTTAATGGGATGTCTCTCACCCCATTTAAAAGAGGAGGAAATGGCAATCTTGTAATTAGGAGAAATAGTTTTCAGAAATAGTTTTTAGAGTTAAAATTTTAATCTTTCAAATAAAATATAAAACAAACACGTGAAACAAGTGAAAAAAAACTTATGCCTTCACGTGCGAGTCTCTACCATTTGCGCCTCCAAGAACTTCAACTCCCTCTGCCACCGTCCTCTTTCTCTTCTCACGCAAAAACTGGCACAGTCTCTCTCACACTGGATCTCTGTAAAACTCATGTCAGACCTTTCTGAGTCATGTTCTTTTTAACAACATTGCTTGTGCTCATAAATTCAATTGTTGGTGTATGTATGGTCTTCTCCTTTATTAACAATAGACTAAGTAAGCACCTTTACTTAATCTTTGTCATAGTTGGATGAAAGCTAATCCTTTAAATGAGGAGTATGAGAAATGAGTTGATGAGTTTTTACGATTTGCTAATGATAAAATAAGGTTTTATTGTCTCTGTGTTAAATGTTTGAATGGAGATCCATTACATTTTATAAAAATAAGAGATAATCTTATTTGTCACGAGATATGCCAAAGTTATACCAGATGGATATGACATGGTGATCCTTTAAACATGCCATGTGTGTCAAAAAGAGGGGACGTTAATGTAGATATGGACGATCAGCTAGAGGATATGATTTGTGATATTAATCGAATGTCATTTCAGCTATCACATAATTTATATAGTGACAAAGAAGAGACATTGTATCCTAGGTGCACTAACTTCACACGATTGTCTACATTGTTGATATTGTTCAACCTGAAGGCGAGAAATGGACAGACATATCAAAGCTTCACCGAATTGCTTGAGTTATTGAAAGAAGTGCTCCCCCAAATGTAACAAATTGTTGAATCATAATTATGAGGCGAAAAAGATAGTGTCTGATGGGCTATCACGCTACAAAAGTGAAGGTTACTAATTTCAATTGTGATGAAAACACAACACGTCCTCCTACAAAAGTATTATGGGATCTTCTAATAATTCCATGGCTCAAACAATTGTTCGCTAATGTAAATGATGAAAATAATATTAGATGGCATGCAAATGAAATGAAATGTGATGGAAAAATTCGTCATCTAGCAGATTCTTTAGAATTGAAGAAAGTTGATAGTTTGTATTTAGAATTCGACAAAGAGCCGAGAAATCTCAGGATTGGACTTGCTACAAATGGAATTATTCCATATGGAAACTTAAGTTGAATCATAGTTCATCGCTTGTTATCCTAGTTATCTATAATCTATCTCCATTGATTGAAGACTTGAGAATGCTTTGGGAGAATAGCGTTGAATGTTGATGAATTTGATGGCTATTCTCGTGATTACTTTATGTTGCGTGCAATTTTATATTGCATCATTAATGATTTTCCAACATATGGGAAGTTGTGATGTTATAGCGTTAAGGGACATAAAGCATGTCCTATATGTGAAGAACACACATGCAGTAAGCAATTGAAACATGAAAAAAAGACAATTTATCTTGCTCATCGAAAATTTCTAACGTTACAACTCATATCGTAGGTTGAGAAAAGCCTTTAATGAAGACCAAGAGAATGGTATTGCTCTGAAAGACTCACAATCAATATATAAGTGAATATATTTTCCTCCATCTTGTCATAATTTGTCAAAAAATTAGAAAATAATATTTTGTGAGTGTCTACGAGGCATAAAAGTTCCACAAGGTTACTCTTTAACTATTAATAGTCTTGCTTCAATGAAAGATTTTAAATGAGTAGGATTAAACTCTCATGATTGTCACATATTGATGCTACAACTTCTACCAATGGCTATTTGTGGCATATTACTCAAAACTGTTAGAGATGTCTTAACTAGGTTGTGCTTATTCTTCATTGCTATTTGTAGCAAAGTCATTGATCCAAAAAAAAAAAAGAGAGTTGGAAAACGAGGCTAATATTATCTCATGCCAATTGGAGATGTATTTTCCTTCTTTTTTTGTTGTTGATATTAAGGTTCACTTAATTTTTCATCTAGTGAGGGAGATTAGATTGTGTGGTCTTATTTATTTGAGGTGAATGTAGTTAAATGATACATGAAGATCTTAAAAGGGTATGTGAAGGATTCACGTCGTTCTGATGCATCTTGTTGCGTCCTTCCATAATACATCGTTCTAAATACATTATCTAAAATTAGGATTCAATAATGTATTTTACTTAATTTTATACTATCGGAAGTTATGATCCGGTAATAAATCGAAAAAATGAGCAAACATGGTTGTTAGATGAACAATCACCTAAAATTCAAACCCCTCTCATAAGTCCTTAAAGATAGAAGGGAGAGAATTCCCTCCGAAGACATGAAGATGCATTGCATTTTCACCCCTTGATTAATAGGAGATAGAGAGATTAACAAAATGAAAACAAAAAATAGATTTAAGGGTGACAATTTCTCTACATGAGAAACATGAGGAAAAACCATTGGAGAGACAATTCTTTCCCAAATTAAAAACATGACCACCTCTTATCCAACATGTAAAGCACAAAATGTTATTGTAAAAGAAAATTATAATTGAAATATTGTTAAAATTTATTTGAAATTTAATTTTTTTTTATAGAATTCTAAATATTACTATTAAATATATTTATAGATATATAGATCTTAGTACTATAATATTTATGTCTAAACAACTATTCGAATATTCAATTCCATTTTATAAAAGGAAATTTCAGTAAACAAGTGATTAAGACTCACGTGATTAATGAGTTTTAGTTAAGGATGAAAGATTCGAGAAAATTTGAATGCTAGTTAGAACATCTTTTGTCATGCTTTATTTACTTCTGACCAAACTTCGAATTATGAATATTTCTTTTCATTAAGAACCAAAATGTTTAGACAATGCAACTTTAGATATTTATCACATTGCACTCTCACTTGCAGAGTTATAGTCCTCACTTGTACATAACGGCAAAAATATGTTAGGCTAAGTATTGTCTCGCCTACTATAAAAATGTTAGGTTTGAGTTATATACCCATTTTTAAGTTTTTAATTGACCTGAATTATATTTTTATGAATGCTTACTTTAATGGGCCAATGAGATAAAGTTATATCTTGATATAATTTAACTTTACACGACATCATATTTAAATATTATTTTAGAATAATATAATTAAATATGTAGATCAATATATGTTTAAATTACAGAAAATATTAACAAATTTATAATTTAACACAAAGTATAAAATTTAATATAATAAATATAATAACATAAATATATTGGGTGAATTTAGCCATATAACATCAAGGTATCAAGTTCAAATTCCTCTAAAGACAATTTTACAATGGTAATTAGAATCACTTTGATTAATAAAAATATCACCTACCTCATTTTTTATTTTAAAAATACATATATTGGATGAAACCTTACATCACTGGTAACCTTTATTTGTCTATCATGGACTAATACATTAATTGTTCCATTCTAAAACGACCTAACATCATGTATCTTTTTTTATATCTCAAACAACAAACTAGAAAGCATTCTTAACGAGGAAATGTATGTTTTCACCTTTTTTTCATGTATTTTTCAATTTAGTAAAACATTAATAATAAATCCAGTTCTCCTATTGTAGATGAAATAGATTTTCAACTTTTCATATTTATTAGGAACGTAATAGTATTTCAAAAAAGAGGACCACTATTTAATACACCGTCTAATTTACCAAAAACATAAAATGTTATTATTTCTTGATTTGGTAGAGTACCTACCACGTCAAAAAGTAGTATTTCTCTTCAAAAATATTATGATGTAGAAGGTCAAAAAAACAAAATACTACTTTAGTAATTTTACTATTCGTAAATGCATTATCGAAATATTTGTAACTTGACTAACTAATTTTTGATCCGTATTCATTACTAAAATAGTAAAATTATCAAAATATTATATTCACAAATCTATGTGCACATATCGAAATCTGCTAAATTCTCAATTAGCGAATATCACAGTAATCTCTAATTCGGACAAGTGTATGCTACACTATGAATTAGGGGTGGAAATAAGCTAGGTTGTTCTTCCGGGGCTTATGGCTGGACCTATTTATGGTTTGGTCTGATATGTTTAATAAAAAAGCTAGGCTCCCCTTCTTTTAAAGCCTATTTATTTAAATAGATAGGCTTATAAAAAAGTTTGTTAGGCCGGCCTATATATATATATATATTATTATCTATTAACATTGTTATTTTTTATTATT
Organism: Cicer yamashitae; assembly: GCA_037974755.1. Lineage (NCBI taxonomy): Eukaryota > Viridiplantae > Streptophyta > Magnoliopsida > Fabales > Fabaceae > Cicer > Cicer yamashitae. The sequence continues at coordinate 41,502,439 of JBBPBQ010020324.1, read as the reverse complement.
ATTTATTAATATTAGTATTTGTTATTTTAAATTTGTTAATTATGGGTTTATTTTGTTTCTTTATTTTTTTTTGGAAGGTTGTTGCATACTTGCTAGTTATACTTTTATTAGATTTGGTCATATATAAATGTCTAGTTTAGCCTATTTAAAAATATATAAAAATATACTATTTAAATGCTTTAATGTGAAATAGGCTTTTAGGCTAGATAAAAAAAGTCTATGATAAGCCGTAGGCCAAACTCAAGCCGAAAAATTAATTGTAGGCCAAGCTCAGGCCTTTCAAAGCCTGGTCTGGCGTGGCCTATTCCCACCCTTACTACCAACATGAATTCTTCTCCCAATTAAGTGATGTTATGGTGGGCCACTTTGTAGGTGTCCATTATAGATCAATGTTTAAAAGTCTGAAATTTTAATGAATTAATATAGTTTTTGATAATTTTAGTTAACAATTCTTTTGGTCTTTACGGCTAAGACAATGACTTGATCGATGTCAATTCGATAAAATAAAGAGAAAACAAATGTATCCCTCAAACTCAATTTATCATACTAACACCAATCAAATCATTGTTTCAATCGTAAAGATAGAAGAATTGTTAACTTATACTTTCGAAGAATGTCTTCGATCTTCATTAAAGTTTCATATGACTTTTAAGCATTGGTCTGTAATTGAGAATTTTATCAAATGTATATGCAACTACAATAGTACAGTTGAGTAAAAAAAAACTACAATTGTATAGAATATATATTTTATGCATTGATTTGTGAGTTCAAACATCGAGTACTCTCTAAAATTTGATCAAACTACATATATTAAAAATAAAAAATATAACCGATCACATTTAATATATATAATATTAATAAAAATATTAAGTTTATTGATTATATATTATTAAAAAAGGAAAGTTATATATTTGATGTGTTGATAAATTGTGATTAATTATTAACGTAAAATAATTTTATGAGAAAGAAAAAAAGCAATGTATATAATTACGAACCGCAACGATTCCTTTGATGATTTGATCATTATAGTATTGAGGTTGTGATTGTTGTTGCACTAAGAGATATCTATTATAGTATTAGAATTCTCCTTTCCAAAACGATGCTCATCAATAAGCCCTTGTAAATATGTGTCAATGGTCTTACCTATCGTCTTAAGCTTCTTCACAAAACCATCCAAATCAAGCCATCTTACAAATCTCAAAAATTCACTAACGTTGTCTGCACCTCCTAAACTAAGAATCTCTTTAATTAAGTCTCTAAACATCTTTGTTTCCTCAACATCACAACCATCACCATAGTACCTTTTCCCCGACACCATTCTCGTTATAGTATTAAAAGTCATACCTTTTCTCTAGATCTACATTTCTAGTTCAATATTTTCTCCTTCTTGTTTTCTCCATTTCAAACAGCAGATTTGAGAAAGGAAAAAAATAGTTGCTTATCAAATTTTTTTATGTTTGTTTTCATGGAATGAAGACTATTATTATTTTAGTTTTTTTAATTATAATTTCATTGAAATATGTTGTGTTGATTTGTCAAAATCAATCATTCTAATTAGATGCAATGTAAAATAACTTTATATTGTCGATGTACATAAGTTAAATTTCTTCTTTTCTATTAACTATTAAATAATCATTTTTTTTCTTTTTTTCACTCTCTTTTTTTTCATTCATCAAACAAATAAAGTGTAAAGGAGGTAAGAACTATATTATCTCAATTTAATTTTCTAAAGGACAAAAAGTTACCTTTATTTTTTTTGGACAGTGTAAAATAACTTTTATATTGTCGATGTATATAAGTTAAATTTCTTTGTTTATACTAAACTACTAAATAATCCTCTTTCTTCTTCTTCTTCTTTTCATTCTATTTTCTTTCCTCCATCTTTCCTTCATCAAACAAATAAAGTGTAAAGGAGGTAGGAACTAAGATGTCCCAGTTTAATTTTCTCAAGGACTAAAATTTACGTTTATTTTTCTAGTGACTAAATTGGGTATTGCATTTTTTCTAAATGATTAAATTGCGTCGTCACTTTTTTTTATGGACAAAAATGGGTCTTCACTTTTAAAAAAATTACAATTTGGTTCCAACAACAAAAATTTAGCTAAATAATTTCAATTAGCGACTAACTTTTATAAAATTCCGTACATCATTCATTTGATTAAGAAAAAAAAATACTATTTGACGATCAATCAAATTATGGACGAGAAATTTTTTCTTTCAAACTGCGAGGGTTAAAGCCCTCAATCAAAATATGCGCATTTTGAGTTTCCGATGGTTAAAGCCCTCAGTCAAATTATGGACGAGAAGTTTTTTCTTTCAAAATTGGACATTTCCTAGGACTATAGCTCTTGATATTGTGATTGGGATTGGCTAAGTTTCAGGGCCCTAGCAAAAACGCATGCAAATACCACTTTCCCAAGGACTGGAGCCGTTTCTATTTAGCAGGAAACCATTTTGAGGGATATAGCCTTCTCTGATATTTTCTTTTCTTCACTTTTTTCTCATTTCTACTCTTCTTCATTTTCTTCATTTTCAAGCTCTTTATTCTACTCTGATCTCTTCTCTACTTTCATTCTCTCTTTTCTTTATTTTTGAGATTATAAAATTTCAAAAATGTGGATAATCAATAGGTCTATATTATATACAAATACTATAATCAAGTGATTAGCCTCCCTAAATTAATGTGCTTCAATTAACGACGAATCATTCGAGAGAGCCCAATACAAAATGTAGCTGCAACAATTCTTAGTCAGATTTTATTTATCTCATTATCAAATTCTAAATTACTAGAGTCTCATTCTTATTAAAATTGTTACATTAAAACTAAAAATTATACAAATACTATGAAATTAACATTGATTACCAAGGTCGAAGTAAACATTAAACACCATTAAAGATTTAACTGTTGGATCATTAAAATTATAATTTCGATGTCATAGTTTGTCAAATTAGTTAAGATTCAACTTTTGGATCATTAAAATAATAATTTATAAGTAATAGTATGTCTAACTAGGTTAGATTGAATCGTTGAATCATCAAAATTTAAATTTATAAGTCGTAGTTAGTGTAATAAGGTTTGATTGAATTGTTGGATCATTGTAATTAAAATTTCTAAGTCACAGTTAATATAATTACGTTAGATTAAACCGTTGGATCATCTAAAAAGTGAATCAGCGAATGGTACAATCTTAACTAATTAGACTGAGTACGAATTAGAAATTATAATTTCGATGATCTAATAGTTAGATCTAACATAATTACAGTAACAATTATTTACAAATTCTTAGTTAGGTGAATCAACCATTCGATCTTAATTAATTAGACTGACTAAGACTTATGAATTTTAATTTTGATAATCCAAAGGTTCAGGTTCAATCTAACCTAATTACACAAACAATGACTTGAAAATTAAAATTTTGATGATCCAACTGTTCAATATGACCTTATTTAACATTACCTTTGGATCATTGAAATTATAATTTTTAAGTCTTAGTCAGTGTATTTAGTTAAAGTTGAACAATTGGATCATCAAAATTGGGATTTCTAATTCGTTCTTTGTGTAATTTGTTTTGATTGAACTGTTGGATAACTGAAATTGGAATTTTTATGTTATATTAGTTTATTTACTTAAGAAATTCTAATTTTGATAATCTAACGATTGAATTTTAAATAATTAGTCTTAATATGACTAAGAAATTCAAATTTTTATAATTCAACGGTCTAACCTAACTAAATTAGACTAACTATGATTTAAAAAGTATTGTTTCAATGATCGAACGGTGCAATCAAACCTAACTCTGAACCTGAGTTCATGTGCAAACTTTAATTAATAATAATTAAAAAATATATAAATAAAAATAAATATTTAAATTGTATAATTTTAGTATATACTATATATTTTATTGTTTATTTTCAAAAAAATTATAATTAATATAATATACCAGAAAATGAATGGTCTTAGAATTTTTTACCGAGAGAGAAAAACGTAGCAACTTGGTCAGTTGGTCGTCTCTATTTTTTCTCCCTTTTATGAGTGATTACGGAGAAGATTATGAGAGAATGACGCAACGGGAATTAAAGATACTTCACCGGTAGAGAGATTCAAACACAATAAATTCTAATTTCCTCCATTTTACTTTTCCACCTTCTTTTCTTTAGAATCACTTAATACTTCTATTTATCCTAATGAATTAGGTTAAAGATATTTAGGAAAATAAAATTGTCATTGTTGCTATTTAGGTTAAATAAAAAATTTCATTCTTTTCAATTTTAAAATTTGCCTTATTGATAAAAAAAACAGATTTTAATATATTAAAATAAATTAATTTCAAGCAATCAAATCAACTATATTCTTAATTTTCCCAAAGATCTCAATTATAATTGTTTATTTTTTCTATTTTTGTCTATTTTTAAATAAAAAATAATAGTACTTTTGAATTTTTCTCAAATTATAATAAAATGCTCAAAATATTGTACTTTTTACTTTTATTTTGTTATATTTATTTTATTATTATTATTATTATTATGAATATTTTTAATAAACCTAACAAAAAATTAGATGTCTAAAATCATATTATAAAAAATTTGTCCACAATAAATAATTTCAAAATAACTGTATGTTCATATTTGCATTACTTTTATATTGAGTTTGCAGTTTTTAAAAAATTAATATTTAATTATCATAATATAAAAAGATTTAAATTTTTTTGTTAAAATATGGTGTCAAAGTCTTCGTGCAAACTGGAGCATTTGGCAAAGGGAAGAATGGATCCCAAAATAAGCGAGAGAAATGGAGATAGAGTCTTGGTGTGGTTTATTTTCTTTCCAGTTTTATCTTTCACTTTCTTCCAAATATTAATTAGTAACCACACACAATTTAGTAGTTTTCATGTTAATAACAACTTAGAAAGGAAGGAAAACTTACACAAACTCAATCAAACATGAAATAATATTAAAATTGGATGTTCTCCTTCATTTTAAAAAATTCAAAAACAAAATAACTTGTTTGGATGCAAATTTCAAACACAAGACCTCTAACTTAAAGTTGTATCGTATAATTATTTGACAAAGCTTGATCGTATATCTATTTTAGATATACAATCGACTTAAGTAATAATCAATTATATGCCTCCACTACTGAAAAAGTTTGTTTTCGCCACAAACTTTTTTCCTCTTTCATATTTTCACGTTTTTCTTTCTTTCTCTAGATCTGGATTTCTAGTTCAATATTTTGTTTCTTGTTTTCTCCATTTCAAACAGTAGATATGAGAAAGGAATGGTTGCTAAATAATCATCAAATTTTGTGTGTTTGTTTTCATGAAATGAAGACTATTATTATTTGTTTTTTTTCAATTATAATTTCATTGAAATACGGTATGTTAACTAGACCTGTCAAAACGAGCTACCCGGCCCATTTAGGGCCGGCCCTAACGGGTTGCGGGTTTTTTCGGACCGGGCTAAAAAGCCCTGTTATAATATGGACTGTTAAAATACTACCCGAGCCCGGCCCTAGACGGGCTGGGCGGGTAGCCCGCATATTTTTTTTTAATTTTTTTTATTATATTTTTAATTTTCTTACGACTCTTTTAATTAAAAAAATTTCTTTATGCCCATTTAAAAACAACTTAGTTCGAAATTTCTTCATGCCCATTTCAAAACAATTTAGTTCTACATGCCTATTTAAAAACAACTTATATGATATTCTAGATCATTAAAAATACACAATAAAATAACACACAAACTAAGTTCGAAATTCGGATTTTCCAATTAACACAAACTCGATTCAAACAACACATTAACCAAAACAACACACAAAATTAAAATAAGTTCAAATTGCCAAAAACAACTTAGATTTGTCTAGCATAGCACAAATGAAAAACTCAAATCAAATTTAAATAGAGTGCTAAATAGTTCGGCCCAATTTAATTTTTGTTTGTTCGAGCCTTTTTATAAGACCAATTTTACTGTTTTTATTTTTTTAAAATTGATTATGCGGGCTAACCCTAATGGGTAACGGGTTTATTCGGACCGGACTCAAAAGCCCTGAAAAAATTCGGGCTGAAATTTTTAGGCCCAAGCCCTATGTTTTAGCGGGCTGGACGGGCCAACCCATTCGGGCTAGCCCATTTTGACGGCTCTAATGTTAACGTGTCAAAATCAATCATTCTAATGGGATGACAGTGTAAAATGATTTTATATTGTGATGTATATAAGTTAAACTTCTTTTATACTAAAGTATTATATAACCATTTTTTTCTTCTTTTCAATCTCTTTTCTTTCCTCCATCTTTTATTCATCAAACAAACAAAGTATAAAGGAGGTAGGAACTAAGATGTTCCAGTTTAATTTTCTTAAGGATTAAAAATTACCTTTATTTTTCTAGTGACTAAATTGGGTTGTGCAATTTTTCTAAAGGACTAAATTGCGTCGTTACTTTTTTTTATGGACTAATGAGTCTTCACTTTAAAAAAAATTACAATTTGGTTCCAACAACAAAAATTTCGCTAAATAATTTCAATTATCGACTAACTTTTATAAAATTCAGCACATCATTCATTTGATTAAGAAAAAAAAAATTACTATTTGACAATCAAAGTAGCTCATATCATAATGAGCTAATGCACCCATGAAACATAATATCAACATGAAAATTTTCATTTTTGAGAACTAAGTAACTATGAGGCAAAATTTCATTTAAGAGAACTAAGTGTTTAGAATTAAATGTGTTTTTCTAACCATTCAACTCCTAGGGGAAATCGATCCCTAGTATTCTAAAGTATGGTCGTGTTAAGTAAAGTCTGATAAATAATTATTGCAGTTAAGATTCAAATTTGAGTTCTCTTGAACGATGCTTCCTTAATTGAAGCTTATTATCACTACAAGAAAGAATGGATATACTTAAGGTCATTCTTAGGACTGAGAGAATAGCCAGAGCATTATAGTCCCCACAATGTCTTTTTAGGTATTTTCTAAGGGTCTCAGTCCTAGGAACATAGTCTAGTTATTTTTCGGGGGCCAAAGCTCTAGGAAAATATGCGCATTTTGAATTTGCAAGGGTTAAAATCCTAAGTTTTTTTCCATTAAAAATTTGCTAGGGCTAAAGCCCTCAGTCAAACTATGGGTGGGAAGTTTTTTAAAAAAAAATTGGACTTTCCTAGGGCTATAGCCCTTGGTATTGTGATTGGGATTGGTCAAGTGTCAGAGCCCTAGCAAAAACGCATGCAGATACCACTTTTTGAGGGTTGGAGCCGTTTCAATTTGACAGGAAACCGTTTTGAGGGATATAGCTCTCGCCCACTCCCACTAATCTCACACAATCAACTTTTTCCTCTTCCTCTCTACTCTTCTCTTCTCTTGTATTTTCGTTTCTTCTCTTCTTCCTCATTTCTACTCTTCTTCTCTTATTCTTCCTTATCTTCTCTTCTTCATTTTCAAGCTCTCTATTTTACTCTCGTCTCTTCTCTACTTTCATTCTCTCTTTTATTTATTTTCGGCAACTATTATAAAATTTCAAAAATGTGCATAGCCAATAGCTCTATACTATATACAAATACTATAATCAAGTGATTAGCCTCCCTAAATTATTGTGCATCAATTAATGATGAATCATTCGGCAGAGCCCGATACAAATCGTAGATGCAATAATTTTTTGTCAGATTTTACTTATCTTATAATCAAATTCTAAATTACTAAAATCTCATTCTAATTGAAACTATTACGTAAAGACGAGTTTCTTTATACAAATACTATCATATTTTTCAATGGCAATAAATATTATTTCGTGAAAATTTCATTATCAAGTAAAGACTATTAAAGAGGAGATTCTTTGTATTTTCTTCCAACACTAAACATTAATTATATAAGTTGACAATAACACATAATTATTTTCAATTTCTGGATTTTTCTTTTCTTTTCTTTTTTTTTGAAAATAATCAGATTTAAATTGAAAAAAAATGAGATATATAGGTTTTGAATCTATGTCCTAAGACTTAGTTACCAATACATTACCCCCAAATTAAATGATTTGTTTTGTTTGTTGTTCGCAAATTTAATATATATCATATTAATTCAATTTTTTTGTTGCAAATAAATTATAAAATATAGTAGAATATTTTAAAATTCTATAATATAAATATATATTTTTATTTTGATATATTATAATAATAATAATTTGAAGTTTAAAGATTGCACCGTTTGAATTTAGGTCCTAAATTCTTTAAAAACTATTAACCACTCTCTATTTGTCTCTTCTCTACTTTCATTCTCTCTTTTATTTATTTTCGGCAACTATTATAAAATTTCAAAAATGTGCATAGCCAATAGTTCTATACTATAATCAAGTGATTAACCTCCCTATATTATTGTGCTTCAATTAACGACGAATCATTCGGCAGAGCCCGATACAAATCATAGATGCAACAATTTTTTTGTCAGATTTTACTTATCTTATAATCAGATTCTAAATTACTAAGATCTCATTCTAATTGAAACTGTTACGTAAAGACGAGTTTCCTTATACAAATACTATCATATTTTTCAATGGCAATAAATATTATTTCGTGAAAATTTCATTATCAAGTAAAGACCATTAAAGAGGAGATTCTTTGTATTTTCTTCCAACACTAAACATTAATTATATAAGTTGACAATAACACATAATTATTTTCAATTTCTGGATTTTTCTTTTCTTTTCTTTTTTTTGAAAATAATCAGATTTAAATTGAAAAAAAATGAGATCTATAGGTTTCGAATCTATGTCCTAAGACTTAGTTACCAATACATTACCCCCCAAATTAAATTATTTGTTTTGTTTGTTGTTCGCAAATTTAATATATATCATATTAATTCAATTTTTTTGTAGCAAATAAATTATAAAATATAGTAGAATATTATAAAATTCTATAATATAAATATATATTTTTATTTTTACATATTGTAATAATAATAACTTGAAGTTTAAAAATTGTACCCTTTGAATTTAGGTCCTAAATTCTTTAAAAACTATTAACCATTCATAATCATGTAAAAGATAACACAATCACAAAAATCATAACACATATACACGTAGATTCATTCTTCAATAAACACAATAGACAAATTCTTCTTAAAAACCCCATCAAGATACAAAATAAAAAACATAGTTAGTCATGTTAGTTAATATTGAACTGTTGGACTATCATAATTAGAATTTTTAAGTCAATCATAGTTAATCTAACAAGTTTATATTGAACTGTTGGAGCATCAAAATTAAAATATCTAAATCATGATTATTTTAACCAGATAAGATTGAATTGTTTGATCGTCAAAATTAGAATTTCTAAGCCATTGTTAGCCTAATTAGTAAAAATTGAATCTTTAAAATTATAATTGTAATTTCGATGTCATAGTTTGTCAAATTAGTTAAGATTTAATTGTTGGATCATTAATATAATAACTTCTAAGTAATAGTATGTCTAATTAGATTAGATTAAACCGTTGAATCATCTAAAAAGTGGATCATTCAATGGTACAATCTTAACTAATTAGACTGACTGCGACTTAGAAATTATAATTTTGATGATCTAATAGTTAGATCTAACATAATTACACCAACAATTACTTATAAATTTTGTTTAGGTGAATCAACAGTTCAATCTTAATTAATTAGACTGGCTAAGACTTATGAATTTTAATTTTGATAATCTAACGATTCAATCTAACATAATTACACAAACAATGACTTGGAAATTATAATTTTGATGATCCAACGGTTAAGTTATAAAACAAAATCGTTGGATCCTTAAAATTATAATTTCTAATTCTTAGTTACTCTATTTAGTTAAGGTTGATTTGTTGGATCATCAAAACTGGGGTTTCTAATTCATTCTTTGTATAAGTAGTTTAGATTGAATCATTAGATCATTGAAAATTAAAATTTCTAAGTTATATTTAGTTTATTTACTTTAAAAATTCTAATTTTGATAATATAACGATTCTATCTTAAATAATTAATCTTACTATGATTTAGAAATTTAAATTTTTATGATTCAACGGTCCAATCTAACCTAATTAGACTAACTATGACTTAAAAAGTATAATTTCGATGATCCAATAGTGCAATCAAACCTAACCCTGAACTCGAGTTCAGGTGCAAACTTTAAACTTTAATTAATAAAAATTATAATATGTATAAATAAAAATAAATATTTAAATTATATAATTTTAATATATACTATGTATTTTGTTTTTTATTATTAAAAAAATAATAATTAATATAATATACCAGAAGATAAATGTTCTTAAAAGAATTTGTTACCGAGAGAGAAAAATGTAGCAACTTCGCCAATTCGTCGTCTCTATATTTCTTTTTATTTTTTATTTTTATTTTAATAACTAAAGTTTATGGTTACGAAGAATATCGTACTAGATTGGTGTGGTGGAGAACAATCATCCAATGATTGTTCACCGACGAACAGATTCAAACACAACAAATATAAGAATTCATCTATTTTTCTCCTATTTATGTGTGATTATGGAGAATGGTGCGACGGAATTTAAGGATACTTCTCCGACATACAGTTTCAAACACAATAAACTCCAATTTCCTCCATTTTACCTTTCCACCTTCTTTTCTTTCGGATCACTTAAGACTCCTATTTATACTAATGAATTAGGTTAAAGATATTTAGTAAATAAAATTTGTCATTGTTGCTAATTAGGTTAAATAGAAAATTTCATTCTTCCCAATTTTAAAACTTGCCTTATTGATAAAATAAAAAGCAGATTTTAATACATTAAAATAAATTAATTACAAGCAATCAAATCAAATATATTCCTAACTTTTCCAAAGATCTCAATTATCATTGTTTATTATTTATTTTTTGAATTTTTCTCAAATTATAATAAAATGCTCAAAATATTGTTTTTTTACTTTTATTTTGTCATCTTTATTTTTTTTATTATTATTATGAATTTTTTTAATATACCGGACAAAATTAAATGTCTAAAATTATATTATAAAAAGCACGTCTACAATAAATGATTTCAAAATTCGATTGTTATGTCCATACTTTTTTATTTTTTATCTTGAGTATGTAGTCTTCAAAAAATTATTATTTAATTCATTATAACTTAGAAAAATCTAAATTATTATATTGAGATGCGGTGTCAATCTTATGTGAATGCTGAAGTATTTGGCAAATGGAGGAATGGGTCTCTAAAATGGGGATAGATTCATGCAAAAATGACTTCTCGTAATGAGAATGAGAATGGTCTTGTCTTAACAAGATATAATAGAACGGTTATTTTTAAAACTATACCAGAATGATTTATACCCGTTGCTAAACAAATTAATAAAGAAAACGTTGTCGTTGCATTCTATGAGAAACATTTTTCACTATTGCAATAAAATTCAATATTTTATGCAACAGAATTTAAAACCGTTGTCTGTTTTGACTCTACTAGAACATTTTTTTTATACCTTAAAAAATATAGTGTTGTTATAAGCCTAAAATGTTGTAGTGGTGGTGTAAAAAATGGCCTCCTTTGACAAAAGAGGTTCAAATGGAAAAGTCGTCAATTTTCACTAATTATGTTGCTTCATCCATAATTTTTTGCTAAGACGGTTATATGACTTGATTGGAGCGGACTAAAGCATAGTTCTCCGTTAGATCGGTGGAACTAATCAGTTCAATTTCTGGAATATTGATTTTTATTAAGTTTATCATTATAGCAAATAGTTTATGATCGGTGAGTGCATATAAATTTTATACATGTGTTTCTTCTTAGATTAAATTGCACTTGTGTTTTACTATTTTATCAAAATTTAACTTTTAGTCTCTATATTTTTAAATTTGGATTTTGATCTCTGTAATACCTCAATTTTGTCCCGTTATAAATAATTCAAAAAAATATAATAAAGTAATATGTTTATTTTTACTCAACCTTACTATCAAAAGGTAACGAGCAAGTAGTAACAAACAACCAAACATCATCATCAAAATACAAGATCTATATGGATATACTAATGAGCGAAAACAATCATCAGAATTCAATTCCAATCAATTCGAATCAACATAGAAAAAAAGTATAAAGAATAAATTACATCTTCTTGACCATTAACAATATAGAAAAAGTCGAATTACCAACGAAAATTAGAAATAGGAAAAAAATAAAATTAGTTTCTAGATTAATGTATTTGTGTCGGTATCCGACACTAAATTATCAGAGACTATTTTCATTTTATTTTCATCTAATTTTGGTTGCTAATTCAACATTTTTTTTTGGCTACCTAAGAATCGGAAGTAGGAGGAATCCGTCTAATTATATGATCATGAAGTGATTTGTGAGGTGATTTAATTTGAGAGAATATGGAAACCATTTTTTGGTTCATAACTTGAACCATTAACAAACTCAAGAAGAACTTCTCCATTAATGCGAAGTATCACAATTAGGTCTCGTTTAAGTCCAGCAGCCATACCTATTAGAATGCCTGAGAGAACCTCTTTGAACTTTGTTTTGGTCACTTTTTCTTGCTTGTGTGAATTCATTCAACACCTATGCAATTAATTAATAAGCTAATATTGTCATTTCTTGTTTACTCATTGATTCAAATATAATGGACAAAGACACGTTCTTATCAGCATTAAGAAATTAATCAATTGAATAAACAAAGAATATTATAAAAATAAAAAATAGTATAAATATTACACAATCCCATGTATTTTTTTGACTTAACAAATATTTTATAGCCCAAAAACATAATAAAATAAAGAGATTGTACTTTACAGCTGCATAGCCCATTCCCTTATTTCAGTTTTTTTTCTTTTATTTTAAGAAGGTTATTATTTTCACTAATTCCATATTCAAACAAAAGATGAGTTACATGTTCTCTAAAATAGAAAACGAAAATTGAACTCTATTGCTGCTCAGCCCCTCCTGTTTTTCAGCTTACTTCCTTTTTCTTCTTTCGCTTAAAAAGTCATTATCTTCACTACTTTTATACTCAATCAGAAAGATGAGTTGCATGTTTCTATACTTAGCAAAGGTTACTTGTTTTTGTTACGAAAATAATATAAAAATCGGAACTAAATCTTGTCTCATGGACACAAAGATTCGTCACTTTAATCTATATATTGAGAAAAAAAATAATCAACAGGAAGAGAAAAAATCGGATACCAACAAAAACACTTAAAAATAAGAAGAAGGAAATAAGTAAAGTAATAGGAGAGAAAAGCAAACAGAAGAAGGATTAAGGTATTTTTTTCATCTTTACTCTATAATTATTGTATTTGTTATCAAAATGTAATATATAAAATGAGTTATGAATGAAAAAATGAAACTTTTTATTGTTATACAAAAATAATATTATGATCTGTGAGAGTATAAACTAAGAACTCAAACCTCCGACGTCGTCGTCGTCGCCTGAACGTCGACCGTACTTTTTGGTCCCTCCGTGCTCGGCCTCTTATACTCTTCTCTCTCTCGGTCTCCTTTTTTTTTTTTTTTTTTTTTTTTTTTTTTTTTTCTCTTCTCCTGTTTCCCCTTTCTTTTCTCTGCATTTTCTTCTTTCTGCTTTGTTCTTTTTTGTTCTTTCCTGTTTCCGTAGCGGCAGTTTTGTTTCAACTTGTTCTTTGCCTTGCCTTTTGTAAACTAGGACAGTTTTAATATATATTTATATTATTATTTGGTATCCTTTTGTTTCTTTTCTTTTGATTTATTTTTTATCATTATATATAAAAATTAGTTTTTGGATTTTAAGATCATTTGTTCTTTATAGCTTTATATCTTTAGCATTCATTTTTTTTATTCATTTTTTAAATTAAGTCTTATTTTTTATATATTAAATTTAATTAATTTTATAATAAATATTAAATCTGCTAAAAACACAGAAATCTTTTATTAAAAGCTAATTAGATGTATCATCTTTTAATCTATGAGCTGCCAGAAAACAAGTTGTACAATTTGATAGTTCTAAAACTCATTTTTATAAATAAATTAATTTAAAATCAATTTTTTAAATTTGATTAATTAGATGTGACATTTTTTTTTATCTTTGAGTTGTTAAGACACAAGTCGTACTACTTGGTGGTTTTGAAATTTTATTTTAAAATTGAAAATAATATAAAATATTCTTAAGATGATTAAATTAGATGTGACATCTTTTTTGCTCATTGAGTTTTGAGACACAAGTTGTACAACTTGATCATCTTAAAACTCACATTTTAAGATAATTATTCAAATCAAGCAAACTCATTTTTATTTTTGTCAAAATTAACTCTTTTTTAATAACAAAACACAATTTATTTAAAAGCAATCAACACATCTGCATTTTCTACCCAAGAACTACGTAGCTTTGATTTCTCCATCGCACCGGGAGATACGTAGAAGCAAGATCACACTCTTGTCATGCATATTAATAAAAAATATCTTTTTTAAGCATACATTTATTTTAAAAAATAATTGATATCCATATTTAATAATAAGGAGAAATAAGAATATTTAAGTTAATATTAATTTTACACACTTAATTATAGCTAACCGTTTTTCGGATGTCGTAGGATGCTAATACCTTCCCTATGCATAATCAACTCCTAAACTCAAAATTTAATTTCAAAAACCATTTTTATTTTTATTTTTTTTATTTTTAAGGGATTTTTCAATATTTTCCCTATTTTAAAATAAACTTTGGTGGCGACTCTATTGAATTCGAGAAACACTCGAAATTTTAGGCTCGAAATTTTATGCCGCGACAATCTCTTCTATTTTTGACAATACTGCTATTTCATTATTACGTGATAGTGATATGGTACTTGTATACCGAAGGTGAGGACAGATCAAGCTCTAATTTCCATTTCATTATTATCAGTTGGTTTAAATATGTCTTTGGTCCCTGTAATTATAACATTTTTTTATTTTATTTTGGTCCTCGTAAGTTTTTTTGTTTGATTAACATCCCTACAAATATAGTTTCATTTTAAAATAGTCCTTCAATCCAATTTCTGATACAAAAATTGTAACACCGTTAAAACATAACTATTTTTTAACAAAAAAAAAACCCCAAATATAATTAAATTTTTTAAACCTAAAATTAACCCCAAATGTTTCGGTCTTCTTCTCTAAAAAAACCTAAATTTCACTTTCTTCTTCATCGTTTCAGTCTTCTTCCCGTTGTAGAATTTCTCACGTTGTGTCGCAATTCACCAAATAAAAAAATATGGAAAAACAGAATGAATTTGATTAAAGGTTGAACCCTGTCACCATGACGAATTCCTTCACACCCCTACCATTACTAGGACTTGGACTTTCTTCTTTGCCCCTCATCCCTCTACAACCAAATTATACTCCAACTTTTGAACTTTTCCATATACTCTCCTAAAATCCCTTAATTTCCACGTTAAGAAGAAAAACTCTGATTCAGAGCCAATTCTAGAACCCACCATTGTCCAACAAATTCCATCAAATGAAGAAAAAGATTATGGTAACGATGAATTTGAATTTGAATATGGTGATGAATCTCAAATGGATGAAGATGTCGGTGACGGTGATGAGAATTATGATGAGGAAGAAGAGTGAAATGATGAAGAAAAAAACGCGATTTAAATTTGTTCAGGGGAGAAGACTGAAACATTTGGAATTAATTTTAGGTTAATTGCAAGAACCAAAAACATATTTAAACCTTATCAATTTATAAATTTGTTTTTATAATTAAATAATATTATTTATTTCATTTAAAATATTTAAAATTATTTTTTAAATCCGACTATGAACCCTAAAATAAATTATCAAATCGAAGTCCATCTCCATATTCAACTTTCAATCTCAAAACCCGACATCAGTGAGATGAAAACATTGAATTTCAAAGTTTTAAGATTAAATCTAGATTTTTTATAAATAGAAACACTAATTTGTTGAGAAAAGTTATGAGAGTTTCAAGTATACAACCATGGTTCAGATGGGAAGCGGTTTTTGTTACTTTACATATCATTAGGCCGCATAACTAAGAATTTGAAAACTATACTGGATCAACAATTCACAGGATAAGAGGTTTCTACTACTCTCAAATCTATGAAACCTACTACAGGGCTAGGTCCATATGGGATGTTAGCTATCTTGTTTGACACATGGTGCTCAATACCCTAAATTAGAGCTCTCAATAAAGTTCGAAAGTTCTAAGTCTCCTCTCAAAAATATCTCTTAATATTAGACCTTCTATTGAAATAAATTTTTTAAGGCTTCGGCCCATTATTTCATTATCTTTTGTGGGCTTTAAGTGAGGAGGCTTAGGGGTTCATAGGTCCAATGTTTTGTTAATTGAGATATTTTTTTGAAAAATTTTCGATATTTATTTTTCTTGAAAAAATATTGTAACAATTTCTTAAGAAAATCTAAAATATTTTTTTCTCAAAAAAAATTTTAAATCATTTTTTTCTCGAAAAATTTTGTGAGCAAAATCAAAAAATTATTTTTCATGAAAAAATTGATTTTTTTTTTCGAATAAAAAATATTTTGAGAAAAAATAAAAAAAAATTGTAAATATTTTTTTATCAAAAAACAATAAAAAAAATTTTGAGAAAAAAATAAAAAGAAATATATAATTTTTTTTTGAAAAAGTGGCTCCACATGCCCACCTAAGCCCACAAAATTTTAGGGGCTTTTTGGTTTTGAGGGCTTCCCTTTTTGGGGTCTTTTAAAACTATGAAATTTTTGGCCCCTTCAACATGTGGGCTGGAGCCGTGGGCTTGTGAAATTGACAGCTCTACCCTAAATTATGAGAGTGATCCCAAGAGCATCAACCATACTTTCCTTTTCCTCATTTGAAAAACAAAAAGACCTACAAAAACAAGTGAATTTTTCTCAAATTTCTCTGCAATGTTGTCTTTAAAATTTTTTACAAAAACTATCATGATCTATCTAAAATTAATTTTATCAGATATTATTGATATTTTCACAAAGTGCTTTTATTTGTGGGAGATTGATAATCGATAATGCACCGGTAGCTTTTGATTCTTTACATTATATGAGGAAAAAAAGGTTTTGTAAGTTTGAAATTGGACTTGTAAAAAACTTATGACTGCAATGTGTGGTCGTTTTTTTATGGAAGTTTTGAACATGGGTTTTTCTCAACATGCGTTTTTGAAGTTTCACAATAAACCAATTTTTTTGAATTTTTTTTAAACTTTTGAAAAAATTACAATTTAGAAGTTTCACATTCATCCAAAGTTTCGAATTTTTTTAAAATAAATCTAAGAATTCACATTTTGATACTAAGAAAAACAAATAGACTTAGAGTCCAATCATAATCTCTAAAAATAAAAGGAAAAAAGAAAACTTATATATTTTAAAATGAGCAAGAGCGGAATAGAAATGGAGGGGAGTGAAATTAAATACAATATATGTTGTATTATTTGGATATTTTAAGATATAATGAATATTTTAAGAGGAGTGCTATATATCACGGAATTTGATTCCTGAAACTTTGCAAAGCGCCTTTTGATTACAGTGTGGTTTTTTTATGTAAAGAGAAAGTAAAATTGATTTATTTATAACCAATCACCTTTATACACATATTTTAAAGAGGATTTCATCTCAATCCTCCTAAATAGAGGAGAATAAAATGAGGGCAATTGATGGAATAAGATAGAATGCATTTCATTGTATTCCACTTCATTCCATTTTTTTTTTTGACAATTCAAAGGATGGAACATAAATTTATTCTATTCTATTTGATCTCATACTATCAATCTAAATATAGAAAGGAAAAAAAAGAGAAATGGGTGGGGTTGTTCTCAATTGCAAGAAAAGGAAAAAGAGAAGGAAGAGAGAGAAAGGGAACACATGGAAACTGGTGTGGTGCTGCGGCTACGGTGGGGATACTGTGCGACACATAGTTACAACATTCGCCACTACTCGCACGAACCGCAAATTGGTACTTGTGAACTGGTTCCCGGTACTTTTGCGAAGTTGGTTCACGTGGGTTCTTATTCAATTTGTCCCCATTAGAATTGTTTTTCAAACACAAAAAATGGACACATGTAGAAGAAAGCTGAACATAACAAGTGAAAGAGAGAAAAAAAAATAATCAAGGATAAAACAAATTAGTACCACACTTAGGGTAACGTCCCGCATTTTCGAGACATTAACTAACGAAATTCTAAACGTAAAGATACAATTTTTTTTTATAAGATTATTTAAATACTCATTTAATTTAAAACCAATTAATAACTTTTTCAATTGTATTTTCAACAATAATGAATCAGAGTATTCACAATTACAAAAAGTAAATTCAATGCATAAAACAAAAGAAACTCCTAAAGCCAAAACTCTTGGCGTTTTACTACCCAAAAATAAATCCAAGTTGGTCATAACTTTGGACGCTTGTAGAAAAATCTCCCAACAAGTCTAACACCCATACAAAAGTATCTCAGAACCTCTAACTACATGCTATTGTGTTTCCTCGCATTTCTCCTACTAGGTTGACCCGCGACATTATTCGCTCAAGTAACACTATATGTGATGTCTTATCAAATGTAAGGGTAATCTCCAAATAACAAATATAGAGCAAATAAACAAGCATATACAGTTGTTATAGCAAAAATATAAATAAATCATTTAACAGTTAAAATCACAAAGCACTAAAGATACAAATCAACAAAAATGCACAAATCCTATTTGTTAGACTATATGTCAATGCATGATTCTAGAATATCACCACCCTGTAAAGCAAAGAGTCCCATCATTGAACAATGTCCCACTGTTGGACTTGTCCCACCGTTGGACAAATGCTCTTCAGAGTTACATGTTCAGTACCCCACCGTTGAGCATTTTTCTGAATCACGTTGCCTTTTCAAGGAGCTGTCGTCACGTACTCGTGACTAGGTCCATACCACCAATGCATGCATGAATATCATCATCTTAGTTAGTAACAAAATAGATCACTCAATTAGAGCATCCAAAACCATTCAACCTTGTCCTAAACCAACCTAGTTTAGACACAAAGTCATCACCTTGAATAACCACCTGTTATCAATAAAACTACGCAAATTACTTAATCTTATAATATCATTCATAAACATATAATTCGTATAACAGATATTTTGAAGATAACACACAAACTAAACTAATACATAACATCACAGTACATTTATATCACATATAATTCAAGTAGGAAAGTGAATGAAGTGATACCCCTACTGTTATGAGTGTTGTTATTAAGGTTCCTACGCAACAGTCTTTGCTCTAAAAACGTTACACCTTCACAAATTAATTTACTACTCACTTAGTGTCAAAACTCATTTATCCGTAATTCCTATTCAAGGTTTGGTGTTGGCTTAAGGTTTTAAGACACACCATTTCTTTATATTTTTAAAAAATATCAATTCTCTCAAATTCGCAAGCACACAAACAAGTAACAATAAAAAGAGATTTTGACTCTATATTTGACACAAGTGCCTCATTGCAAATCCAATAAAATAAAGGAAAAATGTCATTTTTCAAATATTTCTTTTGGACCAAAATTCTAATATAACAAGCATCAAGGATCCCTAAGATTTCCTTAGTCCACTTCCAAAAATTTAACAATAAAATTTAACGACACTTCCACACGAAATCCATTTTAATTATTACAAAACAAATTAGCAACTCTATCATAAAATTATTTTTATCTTATAAATATACACAACATCCACATAATTGTCTCATTAAAATCATAACTTTAACCTTATAAAAGAAATAACTATAACAACAACTTTCAACACATTTATTATTTCTAGAAAAATTATTATTTTAAACATCAATAAGGTTTCTAAAAATTTCCTTAACACTCAAACTATCACAACATAAAATTTTAACCAAATAAAAATTGAGTTTGTAGCCAATAACTATTTCTATTGATTAAAACACGATTTAGCTTTTATAACGACTTCTACCGGATGAAAATTAATTTTTGACATAGGCAAACATTTTCTCTAATGAAAATCAGTTTCTATATCAATATCATAAGAAAATCAATAACACTTTTAAGAAAATAAATTGCATATCACAATTTTGCTTTTAAAACTAAAAATGATTTCTTAAATAATAATAATAATATCAAACACTGTTTTCAAAATTATCCATCATCATAAAACCATTTACTAAAAATCAGTTTTTGATCAATAACAATAGTAACAACTTTACCATCAAAATCAATATTTTAATTTACAAACATAAATTTTGTATCAAAAATCATCATTTCAAAATCAAAGATTTTATCAAATTTAATTAGAGAGAAAGTAAAAATATTAATATATTATATTAATAAGTCAAGTTCAAAGGTAGAGATGACATACTAAAATTTGAACGAAATCGGAGCAAGTTCTTTGCACAACCATAGATCACCGAAATCGATTTTCCTTCTGCATTGATATTTCTTTCCCTCTCTAGCACACTATTTAGGATTCAATATTCTTGTTCTTTTTTAATAACCTACCGTAGCTATTAACTAGGGACTGATACATCCTTTTTTTTCTTTCTTATTAACCTAACATAATAACCAACTAGATATTTAGATGGCTTTTCTCATTAACTAACATTTGGGCGGTTGACTAATCTAAAATATCTTATTATTTTTGTTTTCTTAAAATAGTTAAATCGTGTTATTATTATAAGGATTATTATAAATACTTACCAAAATATTCAATCAAATTAAATAAATAATGTCATACACATATATACTTTTCAAAAATAATAATTTAATAAAAACTATAATAATAACAACCACATTATAAATAAATATAAATAAAAATATATTTCACACATTACTAATAATAAAGAAAAATGGGGATGTTACACCTAGACCTCGGAAACATAATAAAAGTAAATATAAAATATGTATAGACCTCGGGAACATAATAAGAGTAAATATAAAATATGTATAACTGTATTATAAAGCATCTTTCAAATTTATAGATTTAGCTACTTGGGAGGTTTTTAATATCGAAAAAAATAATACACACATTATTTTTTGTTCACATTTTTTTCATACTAGTAATGAAAATTTAAAAACTAAAATGATTTACAAACGTTTTATTTTTAATTAATTATTTTATAATATATAATTTTTAGTCTTTGATTAAATAAAACAATTATCACAGATGAAAATTAAAAAAAAAAACATTAATAATATATTATTTAATATATTAACTATAACTCTCACGGATTCCAATATATCAACTATGTATATCTCATATATCCAATTGGTTTTAAGTAATGAATCACCTGAACCCATACCTGCTCCTCTCCTTCCTTCTTAATTTTTTAATTTCAACCATTTTTTAATGTTATATTGCTGAACTTTTCTATTATACTTGTACACGTTTTGATTGTTAATCTATTATATACAAAATTATCACCACGAAGAATAATAAATGAGTAGGAGATGATACCAAATTTAAACTATGCTTTTTGTGGCTACTTCACTGTGTATTCCTCAAATTCTTCACTTCACTTCTTCTTCAAATTATTATTATTTTTTTTTTGTGTCATTCAATTAATTCTATCTATTTTGTTTGTTATCCATTTTGAATTTTTCACCCATTTTTCCCAAGATCTGTCCAACACGGAAGGAGGTCTAAAATAATTTTAATACAAACTTTTTAAAATCTATAATATAAAATAATTCATAAAATTAAAATAATCAATGTTATATAACATTTATTTTTTCAATTCAAAATAAAGTCAATAATATTAAATTTAGATAAGATTTATTTATTTTAATTTTTAAAAAATTAGAAAATGAAATATTTTTATCAAATAAAATTTTTGAGATATTTTAATTATACAAAAAATTTATTTTTTATAAAGGTTTAAAATGATTACTTTAATAACCTTATTCTCTGGTCGGCGGATCCCCTCCCTCTATTTAATTAAAGTGCATAAAAGTTGGAAATCATTAAAAATTAAGCTAAGAAATTTATTGATGAAGCAAAAATACAAGTTGGGGTCAGCTGTGTTTTACTTTGTAGAGGACATGACTCTGATATTTTTTCAATTTTTGCAATTTTTTGCTAAATTTTTTGAGTTCTAAAGAGTTAATATCAAATTGTTTGTCAAGTTTAAAATTGTCGAAAAAGTCGGACAAAATTGGATATTTACAGGTGTTTGAAAGAATGGTATTATTTGAGATGTGATTTTTTTTATAGTTCAATTTGGACATTAATCTAATTATATCAGACCGAGTATTTAAGCTTCCATTCAAAACCAATTAGATTTGAATCCCTAGGCAAAACAGGTTTGGTTTCAATCCCTTTTGAGGCTCGGGTTTGACCAGTTCTCTCCATACTTTTCTACTTGGCTTGAAAAAATTATCTCCAGATCAAGTTACTGAGTTTATTTTATCTACATGCTATAGTATATGGTACTCCCGCAATAAATTTTGTTTTGAAGATAAAATTTTGGAAGTTGGAGTAACTATTTGTAAAACTTGGATTCTGATAGAAGACTATAAGGTGATGTTGAATATGCAGCACATGGACGCCATCATTCTACAATATGTTTCTCTCGTCAAATGGAGTCCACCTCTAGATAATTTTTATAAAATCAACGTTAATGTTGCGGGTCATAAGAATGATGTTTAGAGAATTGACATGGTTAGAGATGATGAAGATGTGAGATTCAGATTAACGCTTCAATTTGCTTTTGATTTGGACTTTCGTCACATCGTAATTGAAAAATACTCCAATATTATCAGAACTATCAACGCTCATTTAAACAATTCTTATATAGGCTCAACTATTGTTGATTGTCGCAATTTTCTTTTTTTATTTATTGTATATATAATAGCTCATGTAAAGAAAATTGTTAATGTCTCTGCTCACACTATAGATAAGTTTATTTTAATTTCAAATTACACTATTTGAGTTAAGGAATACTTGTCTTGTATTTGCACTCTATCGCGACTGATTTAGTTGACTAATAAAAAATCTAATAAAAAAAAGTATTTGGAGTGTTTTACTTGCAAAAAATCCGTAAAAAAAATTATTTTTAGTTATGAGTTACGAATTTGTCCTATAATATAAAACAATATATAACTTTTGGAATCGTTAGATATATTGGTATTTGTGATAATAATATAGGCGTGTCAGGTCTATATATATATATATATATATATATATATATATATATATATATATATGGGAGTGTTTAATAAATTCCTCTCA
>JBBPBQ010020324.1:41443662-41479069 GCA_037974755.1 Cicer yamashitae | reverse complement strand
ATTTTAATAAATATTAAAAATATTATTTAACTATCAACAATTTAATTATTGTTGAACCATTTGAACCTTAACCAGATATCATCATAGTTCAACGATTAATCTGATTTTCAAAACATTACTAAAAAAATTATTACATATGTGTTTGTTGGAAAATTAAAATAAAATTATTATTTATAAATAATAAATGCATACACAAAGTTTTGAATTTAGTGGTTTTCTTTAATTAATTAAGTTTAAACATAAAATATAACATTCAATTATCAATTATTATATTATTTTAAATGCACTTATTTATAATATAAATATTTATCTATTTGAGTTGTATTTTAGAAATTCACATAGACTTAGCAATGATATATACAATTAAATAAGTCATATGAAGTAGATAAAGATTTAAATAGACACATTAGAAGATTAATCAAAATACGATTACATAAATGAAGTTTCAATTATTGTCTTTAGAGTAGTCTTAAAGTCTACTTAAGATGTCACATATGAGATCATTGAGACCAACAATGTTATCATAAATAGACGTTGTTGAATGTCAACTTTGATCCTTATTTGTTCATGAAAGATGATTACATCCCTTAACAATTATGTCTTCTTGGGGGAAGCGTTGGAGCGTCCTATGAGAGGGTGGATAAGGAATAGAAAAATGAAGGAGAGTTATGTAAAGGTTAAGAAGGTATTTTATAAGGTTGATGGGAAGATGGTGCTTCAAATATACAAGGCTACTTATGTTTTTGATGAAGATTAAGACTAAATAATATGATCAAGTTGTAAATTTAAAATGAAGTCATCAATCAAGTCAACTATTGTTAATATGCTAGATGACTTATAGTTTTAAGGTACACGATGCAATCTAATTACATTTCAAATGCACATGAGAACCTTCTACTGTAACATATGCATCAAAAGAATTTTCAAAGTGTCAAAATGCATGAACAATGTTTGAAAATCAAGTTTTTGACAAAAATCAAAGTTGTATTAAACTACATATATGTGTAGCCGAATACAGATGAAGTCAGTAGCAAAAATTGAACATATGTATTCGATTACATCATGTTGTAGCTGAATACAAACCCAAGTCAGTAGCAAAATCTAAACATTTGTATTCGACTACAGCATGATGTAGCCGAATACAAAATCAAATCAGTGGCAAAATCCAATCATCTGTATTCGAATACAAGCTTAAATTTTTTGAAATAAATCTGAATGTTACAGAGGTGTATTCGACTACACTTAGGCTGTAACCGAATACAACTGCAAAACAATGCAATTTTTCAGTTCAGATTCAATCTGGATCATTGCATATGTTCATCAAACCTCTATGAACGATTGCCACTGATCTGAAGTGATGTCTAAGGACTATAAATACTTCACAGATTCAGATTTAACTAAAGAACTTTAACAAGAATCTTAGAACAACTTTCTGAAATATTTTGTGAATTATTCAAAGTCATACTTTCATATTTCAAGTACATGTTTTACATTGTCATATCATTGAGAAAGGTTCTCTGTTGTACTTGAAATTATATTAGACTTTTATCATTGTACAAGAAAGCATCAATTGTTATACTCTCTTGATTTCAGTCAAAATCATTGTTGTAAAATCATTCAAGTTATTGTGTTAATTGAGCAAAGTGGTGTACTTTCTTCAAGTGTTGTAAACTAGGATAGTGGGGTGTTATCTTAGGCAGATTGTTAGAAGTTTGTAATAGAAGTCTTAGAGTTAGACTTGTACTTATTCTAACAATAGTGGAAAATCTCTTGTGGTGTGCAAGAGAACTAGATGTACCATTGGTTTGAAATGGGAACCAGGATAAATCGCTGTGTTCTTTATTTTTTTCTACCATTTACATTTTCTATACTATGATCATAGTCAGAAAATAATCCACTAAGTCTCTAAAAACCAGAAAATTTCTAAACACCTAATTCACCTCCTCTTAGGTGCGCCTCTGTACCAGGTGCAAAAGTGTGATATTATTTTTTTAGAGATAGAAGATGGAGGAAATGATTGAAAGTTGAAATCGAAGGTCGTGAATGCAAAGTTGGAAGGAGAAGACATTAACATTAATAACCAACGGTGTTGGTACTTAATTGCTTCTTGAATGGCCTAAACTTTTACTCATGAGACCAAAAACCTATTGATGTGGACCAACACGAAATGAGTCCATCAAATCATTTGATTTTCGTTCACTTGAGTTGCAGGTCTTTCGCATAACCACATGCTTTGATATCGTCTTAACCTTTTGGATTAAGAGAACATCAAAGTTCATCTGAATTAATCCATCTTGTTGGCCACAGCTCCTAGTGGTAATGAATTTAAAATTTCTAGACAAATCAACATGACCGTTGAATGGTTCATATTTTGTGAAGGTCTTAAAACATTTTTAAGAGGTCAGTATAAGGAGATGATCACTTTGTTTAAGACTTGTGTGAATGTGAAAACACGAGAAGGGGGGTTGAATTGTGTTTGCCAAAGTTGATCTGTTGTCGTACCGGGTCAAATACAAGTAATAAAAGGTAGATAAAGGTAATAACTCGAGTCGTTTCGCAAGGACTTCTGATATAATAATATTAACCAAATTGAAAGTTGAAATTAGAAAGGGGTTTTTTAGATTTTTGTTTGAACAGATGAACAAAACGATTAATCCACTAATTCGAGTTTCCGACCTATCACAGATTCTATCAGCGAGTTTAATTTCTAATATGTGATTCTATTTCTATTTGACTATAGAATTGATCAAACAAGTGTAATCAACCCTATGTGAATTCGGTTTCTTTGACTGGATTAAGCATCACAATCATCGATATATTATAATTAATGATCAAGCGTCGCAAAATTATAATTCAATTAATAAAGAAACCGAAATCGAATTCTGTCAAATGAATCTAATCAATCCTATTGAAATTCGAATTAAGCAATCAGAATAACAATAAAATCGAATAAAGAGAAATAGAATCATAACGCAAAATTAACATTATAACCTGAATCTCAAGGTGTTGATGAAACTCCGAAACAACAGATCAATCTAACAAATTTAGCCTTCCATAAAATAAAAAAAGAAATATGTTTTTCTATATATTTCTCAATCCGAAAACAGCCTCCCAAGAAAGGAAAGAAACTCCCAATATATAGTACTCGATTATGGGCTTTAAAAACAAGTGGCCCGCTATTTAAAATTATTACAAAAGTCCAGATTACAAAATCTGCAATTTAGGCCCAGTAAAGTTCGACATTGGGCTTTTATTTCAACACAAAAGTTGTAGCTCTGATTTTTAGCTTTCCAACGTCTGTTTGCATGCGTTAATCCGATATCCAGAGCTCAAGTTATGGCCTACAGAGCGAGCAGGGGTCAAAATGCAAATAATAAAATTATAATTCAATTTCGACCCAAAGTTTAGAAACAAGCTAAAAAACTATTCTAAGCTATAAAGAGCTTTTAAAATACCAAAGTAAAAAGCTAGAAACATGTGCTCAAGTGCTATGATCATAATGAATTTAAAATTTCTAGACAAATCAACATGACCGTTGAATGGTTCATATTTTGTGAAGATCTTAAAACATTTTTAAGAGGTCAGTGTAAGGAGATGATTACTTTGTTTAAGACTTGTGTGAAGGTGCAAACACGAAAATGAGGTTGAATTGTGTTTGCCAAAGTTGACAACTTTTTGATAATTTATAAATAAATAAATAAATAAAAACTAGTTTGATTTTGGTGACTTACTTGGAGTAGAAGCAATCGGATTCAGAGGTAGCAAGCAATGAAAGCATAAATAATTTGACACGTAGATTTATCCTGGTTCACCACTAACTTGGCTACATCCAGTCCCCTCATTCATAAGGCTTTAATCCACTAATTCAAATACCTTGAATTACAAAGCACCTGACCCTCCAAATCAGTCTTCCCAAACAGCCTGACAACCCCAGACTTTTGAGGAACTAACCACCTTGATCCTACAAGCTAAGTCTTCTCCTAACAACCTGACAACCCCAGATTGAAGAACGAAGTAAAATAATAATAATAATAATAATAATAATAATAATAATAATAATAATAATAATAATAATAATAATAATAATAATAACTTTCACACTCTAACAAAAGAACACTCAGAAAATATTTCTAACTTGAACAAGTGTTTCTCTCTTTGAAATCTAAGATGAATTGAGAACTTTGAGCTTGAGTTACTCTTTTATGCTTTTCGATACTTTTCTCCTTCAGCCTTGAGTGTCTATTTATAGTGAAAATTTGGGCTTCAATTTAGTCCTTATTTAATTCTGAATTGTATCTTGTTCAGATTGAGTTTGTAAATTCTTCAGATTGATTCTATTCCTATTTTGTGTAGATTGAACTTGTAAATTCTTCAGATTGATTCTGTTCCTATTTTGTGTAGATTGAATTTGTAAATTCTTCAAATAAAATCTTCAAATCTTCATCAAATGTTGATCAAATCTTCTTTAAATCTTCTTCAAATCTCAACTTAGTCAAAGATTATAAACATGAATCAAATCTTATTTTAGATTTTCATCAATTATAAATTTGAATAAAATCGTATTTTAGGTTTTGTTCAATTACAAATTTGAATCAAATCTTATTTTAAATTTTCTTCAAAAACATGAATGTTTTTTCATATTCTTTGAAGTCAAATATATTGTTGACATAAAATACTTTTATTAACATCAAAACTCTAAATGTAAAACCAACTTGGTTCCATTATTGTGAACAAATCAACATGACTATTCAATGCTTCTAACTATATCGTAGACTAATGACTTGTTTAAATGCTTTCTTGAACTACTCAAACTAATATATAAACATCCATATATATATTAGAATATTAATTATGTGTCCTATAACTTGATTCTTTTCCATTTATGTTCCTCTCTTTGAATATCTTGGGTTTGTTGGTAGTGAAATTTCTAAGTCATAACTCAAAATAACATAGAAGAGTGATTAAAGAACAAAACACAAAGAAAATTAAAATCCTTTTGGAAAGACAAGAATTTAAACAAAATGCATATTGTTGTGAAGTTAAAATTATAAAGTAAAATATTTGTTTGCACAATATTTACTCATATTTTTTGTTCATAACAAGCTGCTTTTGATTATTCCAAGTTTTGAAAGCAAAAAGTTTGGAACAAAAATAAAAAATAGGAATGAGTTGACAACACAAGACAAATTAAACCGTCTATCAATATTTTTAAGTGTTAAGGACCTTTACTATTGCATGGTAAAATGCTCATTCACAAGAGGTCGAAACCTAATATTAATTGAAGGTATTGGAAAATACATGAAATGAAGTTTGAATTTTGTTGACCAGTTTTAAATTCTTCGTCAATAATTTATCTTCAATTAAACAAAAACACTTAACAAAAGATAGAAGATAAGACATAAATAATTCAAATAAAAATTAATGAGATAAGGGATAAGAAAGTATAAATATTTTTATATTAGTTCACAACAACTGTTACTACATTTAGTCCTCCCTTTACAGAGAGATTTTTCCCTAGTATAATTAGGGACTTAAGCCATTAAAACATTATTAACTCAACTTATTTAGGCTTTGAGTATTCTCTAGGCTTAACCAAGATAAGTATTGTTTTCTTACCTCTCCATGCATTGAGTATTGTCAAGCATATCCAAGAAACATATAATATAATGCCTCGACAGGCAACCATAAGTACAATATCCGGATTTCTAAAGAATTCTAGTTGTACTCGCCTCTTGAGTTGAGTTTGTACAATATCCTTCTTAAGGTTCCACAAGTGTTATTTACTCTGCATCTCTAGATGTTCCACCATATGCCTCTTAGTCTTCTGAAAAATATTGGAAACTGCCCCTTGAGGATCCAATTATTTACCTGTCTCTTCAGACTTTACTTTATCATAAAGCAGGCAACCAATAATAGCCTAAATTACAACAAGCTTACAAGTTTGTTTCTCACTTGACACAAAGTTTGTTGTAGGATTCTAACCGTTGTTGAGAGATTGAAATCATATATTAATTCAAATATCGTAGTTTATTCAGAACTAATTGTGGTTGACTTGATTTCTTTTCATTTCTAATGACTCTCCTAAGAAACATAGTACAATTTGATTCTCATGTGCATGGCTTTTCTAATATATTATTTCGAATGTGAAGGTTCTTTTTTCTTTCTCTGTTTTGATCTTTTAGATTTGTCATAAGATATTCAATTTATGAGCGTAGTCTTAGATCTTTTTATATTGACATAATCGCCACAGTGGACACATTTATCAGTTCATTGTTAATATGGACATCTTTGTAAGCTTGAACACAAGTGTCAATTTCTTCTGTTTGAAGGAATTTTTTTTAATAGCTCTTGAAAATGTATCTGTTGAAAAAACTAGTTGTTTGAGATATACATAACTTGTTGCATTCATGCATGTAGCTGTTTGACATTACACCTTTTTACTATGTTAGTTTCCAAACTACTTTGTAATTTCCATACTATCAAACATCTTGCTTCGATTTCTGTGTTGTAGAATCACATCATCTTGACTCAGACGAAATAAAAATACTCTAGTAGAGGAATCTTCTGGTTCTATTGATGTCTTGTTAATTCTTCTTGGTTGGTCTTCAAGATGGGGACACTTTTTATCAATTGACAAAAAATACACAAGCGCGGTTATGAACTCCACTAATCACTCCCCTCTTTATGAGTTCATCCCGTGTTGGAAGTCTTTGTGACAATAATGTCCACCCAAAAAGCTGCACATTTGAGGGCGATGATATTCGCCAAAGAGCATCCCAAGCTTTCTTCATCAGTAGATTAAGGCTCAACGAATTATGCATTTCTCTGAAAACTATGTAGCAAGACTTAACACTATATCCATACAAAGTGTCTGGGATACACTTCCACCGATCATAGCTATTTGGGTTCAGATATACCCCATTTAGAAGAACATACGACTTTTGTAATTGCTCTCTACCTAATTTATCCAGAGAAGCATCAACTCCAAATTCCCAAATCCGTTGTGAGTTCATACAAGCCCCCATGTCTCTTATGCAGCCAAGCTTTTTTGATGACTGAGAAAACAATTTCGAAAACAAGTCCTACAATGACATATTATCAAACCAACGATCCCTTCAAAAGTAAACAAATTCACCTTTCCTTAATTGAATACTAATGTTATTTGAGAACCAAGCATAATCATTTGTGATATCATTACCATTGGATATTACATATCTCTACCACAAAAAATCTCTTTGGCTAAAAATGGGACTGCTACAATTTAGAATTATGAAAGGAAGAGGTTCGTACATGTATGCCAGAAGTTTCGACCATAGCAAAATGCACCACTTCGATTTACTGAGAAGTGATATGTTGAATAATTTGATTTTACTTTTTATCCACCCTTACACTTCGATTTGCAAATATTGGACCAACTCACCCAACTAATTTTGTTGGAGTATGTTCCTCCTCCCCACAAAAAACTTATGTTGAATACTGATAATGGTAGATAGTACCTTCTTTGGGACATTGTCAAAAGATAAGAAATATTGTAGGATGCTGCTAATGACTGAATTTAACAGTGTAACCCTCCCGACAATTGAAAGATATCATTGTTTCCACCTAATCAACCTTTTTATAAAGTTCTGGATAACTGTTTCCCATGTCTCGTGCCTCCTCGGATTGCCTCCCACAAGTAATCCAATGAATTTGAATTGGACATAATCATGGCAACAAGAAAGGAATGAATAGGAAATACTAATAAACCTGTCGGAAAGGTTGATACTGATATCCCCCTTTCAATAAAGAGACCATTCGATTTTTCCTTCTTCTATAGTTGAGACTAGCATGGAAGTATTAAGTATTACCTTCTCCTTCCTCAATCCAATTTTTCCTAGATTTTTGTTTTAGAAGACTATCCTTTAGATGTAAGTGTAGCAAGAATGAATTTGACACATTAACTCTTTGATCAATAGTTTCCTTCATCTGATGGAAACTCAACTTCTACTATCAAGTCACAAGATCATTTAATTTGTCCACATCCTTATCTAACTTTAAGTCATATATACCATCGAAGTAACTCCTTATTCCACCATCTCAATTTCTCTTTTAATTGTTTCAATTTGTCCTTTAAGATAAATGGCTTTCTTCCTCAACCTAAATCATGCTCCAAGAATCATTAACAAACTTTCTCAAGTCCTTGTGCTCGAACCAGAAATTTTTGACCCTAAACAATTTAGGCCCCCAGTTGACATTATGTTGCTTGATCCATAATGGACAATGATCAGAGATGTTCCTAAATCCCACCCACTGACCCAAAACCAACCATTCTTGAACAAGCTTTTTTGTAGTAAAAAATGGTCCAACAAACTCATCAATAAATCATCGAGACTAAACCATGTATACTTTTTTCCAAGCAACGGTACATCGATCAAGTTTAAACTGCCGATGAAGTTACTAAATTAATCCATTTTGCTCATTCTTGAGTGTTCACTTATGCCTTTTCCCTCGTAATTGGAATTTACAATACTAAAACTACCTCCCACTATCCATTCCCCTTCAGATGTAATACTTTTAATTCTAATTAAATCATTCCAGAGTTGTCTTTGTTATTTATTTTATTCTGACACGTAGAATAAACATTCACAATGAAAAGGTTCTTGTCCTACCATTGCACATTAACACCCCTCATCAAGAAAGCTATAGTTCAAATAAAGCATTTATGCTCTCCATAAAATAAGAAAACCCACATGCATGTTTTTCCGTCCATTCTACATCCTTGTTACCTTAAATCTTTGCACTATATCATCATTCATACTCCATTTTTTTGTTTCTTGCAAGAGACATAGATCGAACATGCCTATGGGGATGAATTGTTGTAATCTCCTTTGTTTGGAAACGTTGCCACACCCTCTAATATTGTATGATCAGATTACTCATTGTGCACTTTGTTGTGTTAACTCCCTCATCAACTTATCGTCTTGATCTTTGTTATCTATGACAAAGATTTGTTTACAGTAGTTGTCGTTAGTGTCCACACCTGCCACTCCCAAAGCCATTGAATCGAACCATACCTTGGAAGCCACATATTTTCTATGATTGATAAAAATTCGCTTATTACCCTGATGTATATCAAATCCATAAATTGAATCGCAATAGAGAATAGAGCCACCAGAGGTACTAGAGTTGGATTGGTCGAGGCTTCTAGATGTAGAGGGAGGAGGGGTGCGAAAAAGGAGGGTTTACCAAGGTACACCAAAGATCTTGATGTGTTGATTGGACTACATGAAGACTCAATCTGATTGGGACGAGTTACAATGGTTGCGATTTGTTGATCCAAATTTGGTTGAACAACCTATTATTTACATATTAAGGTAGAAGATATTGGCAATGTAATGAACAATATCAAGTTTGTTTCATGATCTTGGATTATTTGTAAGTCAAAATCTAAGTATAGTATATTTTATCCAAACTAGAATTGTACAACCTTTCAAATATTTGACAAAGTGGTTATTAACTTTTCTTTGTAACGAGTTGGGGCATCCTATATATGTAATTTGAGTTTGACTGCAGTGAATTAAACCATAAAACAATTCTTTGAACATTTGATAGAACTTTGATAAAACTTGATAACTTAAAATGCAAGTAATTAATGAAGTAAAGAAAACACCAAAGATTGATAACCTAGTTCAAAGCTATGCTCCTACATCTAGGAGACTGAATTCGACTTCAACGACTCACTATGATTTGAGAAAATTACAGCCATGAGAGCTTGCGAACAATTCATCATCATTTCCTTGTGTTACCCCCTCAGTAGTGTTTGTTTTCTCTCAATTTTCTCTATCACAAAATGCTTATGAATGAATTAGTTAGTTTCCTTGAATTATATGTGTAAGACTTTATATATTGGCCATTGGAAGTTACAAAACGGTTACATCTAACTAACCAACTCTAACTGCCAGATATCTAGCTCGACTGACTGGTTGGAGCTTGCAGTCAGTCAACTTCGTATCAAATTGATAGACGTTGGTTGGTTTTAGTTGATTAGTGATGGCTGATGTTGGGCTGGTTGAGTGCACAAGATGACTTGGCTAGCTAATTTAGTGCACAAGCTAGTTGGTTGGCTGGTTTAGTAAGTTGTCTGGTGTAGAGCTGGTCAAGTGCAAGTCTATGCTTGGGCCAGGAAACTCATGAGCTTTCAAAACTTGTTGGGCTAATATTCAACAATTCTCCACCTTGGCTCAAGTAAGTCAATGTATGAAAAATCATAGTAAACAACTCATATCCTTCTAGTCTATTCATTTCTCTAATATGCTTGGATTCTTTGCAAATCCATATAGTGTTAGAGTTTGCTAAGGGGTACATGTTTGAAAATCAAATCAGATGGATTCTCACTGGTGTGGACCTTGACAATGTCAACTTATCCCTTTTCAATTATATCTCTTATGAAATGTAGTCTAACACCTATATGTTCGGTCCTTTCATGATACATGGAATTTTGTCTCAAGTGTATATCATTTTGACTATCACAATGGAAGCAAGTTGATTCTTCATACACACAAAGCTCATAAACCAAACTCTTGATCCATATTCCTTCTTTGATAGCTTCAGCTAAAGCCGTATATTATGCCTCTGTGGTTGAGAGGGCTACTATGTGTAGAAGAAGTCTTCCAACTAACTGTGTTTCCAAATAGAGTGTACACGCATTATCCTGTCTAGATCATCTGCATAGTGAGAGTCAACATAACCATGAATATGTTTAGAGTGTTCATCATCTTTGAAATATATCAAGCTCACATCTTGAGTCCCTTTGTAGTACCTCAATACTCATTTAACAACATTCTAGTGTTCTTTTCCTGGATTTCCCATGAATTTGCTTGTCATACTAATAGCATGGGAAATATTAGGTCTAGAACAAACCATATCATACATAATACTCCCTATAGCACTAGCATAAGGAATATTCTCCATGATCTCTATATCTTCAGTGGTTCTAGGTGATTAGTTTGTTGACAGTTTTAAATGAGGGGCTTGGTGAAGACTTACGATAATTGAATCCATCATGTTGTACCTTCTTAAGACTTTTCCAAGATAATCCTTCTAAGTGATGGTCATTCTACCAAGATCTCTGTATTTTATGATTTCCATCCCCAGTATTTTCTTGGTAGCCCCAAGATCTTTCATTTCAAATTCTTTCTTAATTTCATTCTTCAACTTATCTATCTCAACCATGCTTTTACAAGCCAACAACATATCATCAACA
Source organism: Cicer yamashitae (assembly GCA_037974755.1). Lineage (NCBI taxonomy): Eukaryota > Viridiplantae > Streptophyta > Magnoliopsida > Fabales > Fabaceae > Cicer > Cicer yamashitae. The sequence continues at coordinate 41,467,827 of JBBPBQ010020324.1, read as the reverse complement.
TACAATAGAAGGTATACGTATGATGATTTTGGTAAATACTTAAAGTAAACATAATTACTATATTTACTTCTAACATAATTGTGTTTGAGCATAAAGGAATCAAACCTTAAGTACTATTGCCTTAGGAATTGCTTAAAACCATACAAGGATCTTTTCATGTGCCAAACCCAGTTATTCTTTTCTTGAATCTCAAAACCAGTAGGCTACTGCATGTAAAGGGTTTCACTCAAGTCTCCATGGAGGAAGACTATCTTTACATCCATTTGTTCAAGCTCCATGTCAAAGTGAGATACCATGGATGATAGTATTACACAAATAGATGAATGTTTGACCACAGGTGAGAGGATTTCATTGTAATCTACTCCTTATCTTTGTGTGAATCCCTTAACAACTAGCTTTTCTTTGTACCTTGGTGAGCTCAACTTCTGATAAACCTTTTTTCCTCTTATAAACCCACTTACTCCCTACAAGTTTGGTGTCCTTAGGCTTAGGGACTAAGATCCCAATCTTGTTTTTATTAAGTGAATTTAACTCTTCAGTCATGGCCAACATCCATTTCTCCATATCCTTGCTATTGGTAGCTTTAGTATAGTTCCTTATATCCTCATTGTTGGTATCTTCAACTACATGAAGTGCATAGTTCACTATGTCAACATAACCATATCTTTAAGGTGGCCTTATGTCTCTTCTTTGTTTGTCCCTGATGAGATTATAGTCTTCAATGTCATTTGAGTTAGATTTATATTGTTGAACAATTTGATCTTCGACATTGCTTTCAGACTAATGATCTTCATATGCTTCAACCTTCCTAGTGATAGGCTCCACCTCAAGTTCAAAACTATTCACACCCTTCTTGTTTGGGGATAGAGTTTCAATGTTATCGTGAGACTTATAAAACTCATACTGATGAAACATAACATCTATACTGATAATGCATTTCCTGCTTTCAAGACACCAGATTTTGTATCCCATAACTCTATTTGGATACCCAACAAAGTATCATTTCTTGACCCTTAGAACAAGCTTGGCTTTACTTATGCGATAATAATATGCACACCCAAATACCTTTAAATGAGTGTAGCTTGCAACCTTATCATTCCACATAACTTGAAGTGTTTTAAGATTGATGGTAGTTGAGGGACTCGTGTTGATCAAATAATATATTGTATAAACAGCTTCACCCCAAAATTTATTTGGAATTCCAACATTAGATAGTAAGCATTTCATCATTTCAAAGAATATTCTATTCATTCTTTCGACCAATCAATTTTGTTGTGGAGTTTTTCTCACAGTTTTGTGTCTGTGAATTCCTTAATTCCTTTTCCAATCATAACCTTCCATTCTTTAAAGGTTTTGAAAGCTTCACCTTTATGTTTCAACAAATAAATCCAAACTTTCCTACCATAATCATCAAGGAAAACAATGAAATATTTGTTACCTTCAAGAGTTGTCACCTTAGCTGGCTCCCATAGGTCACTATGGACATACTCCAAAACATCCTTGGAAATGTGCTTTCGAGTGTTGAATTTAACCATGTGCATTTTTTCATAGACACAATGCTCAAAAAATTTGGATCACCAACTGGGTCTCCATCTAACACATCTTGATTTCCAAGTATTTTCATCCCTTTAAGACTCACATGTCGTAGCCTTTGATGCCATAAGTTTGTCTTCTTTGGAGATGTGATTGCCACTTCTGCGATAGTAGTGATTTCTCTTCACAAAATAGATGCCATGATTTTTGATTCCCTTCATGACCATAAGAGATCCTTTTATCACTTTGAGAACACTCATTTCTGCCTTGTAGGAACAACTTGATTTTTCCAACATGCCAAGAGAAATCAAATTCCTTTTCAATTAAGAAACATGCCTCACACTTGATAAAATTCTTTGTGTACCATCTTCAAATTTGAGCTTGATTGAACCAATTCCAATAACCTTGCATTATGATTTGTTCCCCATTATGATCTTTCCACCATCAGTTTCTTTATACTCAAGAAACTAGTCTCTATTGGAAGTCATATTAAATGAACAAAAGTCACGAACCCAATCTTCTTGCATAATGCTTGTTGAACTTTCCATTAGTATCTCTACATTATCATATCCTTAAGAAGCCACATAAACACTTCCATAGTCATAATCATTATGACCCTTTTTCTTATGTTTTCTATCAGGACAATCTTTCTTGAAATGACCTTGTTTCATGCAAATGAAGCATTTCAATTTAAACTTATCCTTATCTTTGTTCTTTCCATTTCCCTTTTGCTTGTTATTCTTCACTCCACCTTTGTTTTTCACAAACAACCCTTTGCCATTAGCTTTTTCTTTTCCCTCAGGTTTTTTTTTTCAATTCTTTTGAGAATTTAGCAGATTGAACTTCTTCAAGGGACAAAAAGTCTTTTCTATACAGTAATGTATCACCATGTGTTTCATAGGAACTTGGTAAAGAGTTTATAAGTAGTAGGGCTTGATCCTCACATTAATTGTTACACCAATATTATCAAGATTAAATCTTGAAGGTGTACAATCTATTCTCTAATGACTTTGTCATGTATAGGTTTTCAAGTTTGAGCCAAATACCTGATGTTAAGTTTGATTGTAGTGTGAACTAAACCATAAAACGATTCTTTGAACAATTGATAGAACTTTAATTAAACTTCATAACTTGAAATGCAAGAAAATAATGAAGTAAATACAAGAAAACACCAAAGATTGGTAACCCAGTCATAGTTATGCTCCTACATCTAGGGGTCGAATATGACTTTAATGATTCACTATGATTTGAGAAAATTGCAGTGATGAGAGCTTGTGAAAAATTCATCATCATTCCCTTATGTTTCCCTCTCACTAGTGTTTGATTTCTCTCAATTTTTTCTATCCCAAAATGCTTCTAAATGAGTTAGTTAGTTGCCTCGACTTACATGTGCAAGGCTTCATATATTAACCATTGGAAGTTACAAAATATTGCTACAACTAACTAACCAACTCTAATTGCCAGCTATCTAGCTCAACTGACTGCTCGGAGCTTGTAGTTAGTCAGCTTCGTATCAGCTTGACTGGCGCTGGCTGATGTTGGGTGGGTTCAGTGCACAAGTTGGCTTGGCTGGCTGATTTAGCGCACAAGTTGGTTAGGTTGGTTGGTTCAGTGAGTTGCCTAATGCATAGTTGATCCAGTGCAAGTCTATGGTTGGGCCACAAAACTCATGAGTTCTCAAAACTTACTAGACCAATATTCAGCAATATATATATATATATATTTATTAATAGAGTATAAACAGTACTCTAACTAACTCATCAGAACATAATCCTCTCATTGAGAGACAACCAAATGGATTATAACACCAAAGAAAAAGAGCACCCGAATTATTCCCCAGCAACACTAAAAACTACCCCATGAAAAAACCTTGATATTTGTAATTCAATTTGCCTATAAAAATAAACTAATTTTTTTAAGGAGTTTGTGAAATTAGTTTTTTATTAGATCAAAGCGAGCGAGTAAGATTATTAGTTATATTACGATTGAAAAACCAATATTAGAAAAGTTTTTTTAAAAAAGTGAGAGATCGGTAAGATTATTTTTTTCCACAACCTAGACATTATATTTGCATAATGAAAACCCATTCATTTGCTTGACGAAATAGTATTCATGAAGCAATTTTATTTGCAATTGCTTACCAAAAGGTTGTAATAAATGTATGGCACATACAACCAAAATATGCACATATATAAATAAACCATACAAATTGCATACATGCTATGAAAACAATGTATGGATGATTGGTCTCTCCTTTGCAATGAGTATTCCACTTAATAGTTGCACATGCCAATGAATGTTGTGCACAGGGGTGTTTTTGATTCACTGTCGTTTCCCTTTATAGAAATTTTAATATTCCCAACCATTTACTATTTTTGGTAAAGTTCAGATTTCCATTGAGATACAAGTCAAAAAGTAGGTTAGCTTTTGCAACAACTCCTTGAGTTCAAATTTTGATGAGATGACAATAGAAGCCTTGCTTTTCCAACCAAATTGCTTCCAAATGCCCTCGCCTCTCACCTACTTTATGCCTTTGCTCCACTTGCTTTGATTTCCCATGGCCACTACTTTCTTATTCATATATAGACTCTAAATTATTGGTCAAATTTCTTTATATTAAAAATAAATAAAAGATAAAGTAGTAGTTTTTATTTACAAAGACTAATAGTCCCATATTATAAACAATTTTAGTATTTCATCACTCAAATTATCCGAGTCGTGAGTCAAATTTAATTGTACAATTGTACAAGTTCTATATTGTAAAAAAATAAAGTCTAAAATAAATTTATAAAAAGTAATATTTTATTTTATAAGTCGGTTTTATAAACATGAGTTATATTCAATATAAAAAATATGAAATAACTAATATATTATGAGAACTTATATCAATTTGGATCACCTACAAAATTATGGGAGCTCTAATATAAATACACCTCCAATTTTTCTACATTCATTTAACACCTCGTTTTCTTTTCTATTTCTCTCTTTCTATTATATCATAATATATCACATCACCATATCTATTTCTTTCTCTCTCAAAATGTGTAATAGATGTGTATAAGTGTCTATAAAACATTTTTCAAATTATTATCCACCGACATGCTCAATTAAAAAAAATATAAAAACCTAATAAAATTTGGGTTTTAAATTTTAGTTATGGTAATAGTTTTCCTGTCTTGATCCTTGATATATATAGAGAATTATAGTCAAATACACTCAGTCGTATTGTTATTTTGACAACATAAAAAATTGTCATGTTATATATATGGCTTTCATCATAGCTGTACACTTTTATTTAAAACCCATAAAAAATTTGCTTACAAAATCTACAATTTCTAATTTTTATTATGATATTTTTTATAAAATCATGGTACTTTACCATAATTCAAGAAAAGCCACCATGATATATGCAATAATTTTTCAACCTCGTACCTGCATGGTTCATTAATTGACTCAGCTACTTTGTTTGTCATTAACTTGAATTGACATTTCTACCCTTGCTATTTTCTTCTCTCTTTCAACATTTCATGCAAAGCATAAAAAGGCAAAGTGGTATTTTGGTTTTTTAAAGTGGCCATCAGAAAATAGCTATATATATAGTCATTTATGTATAGTGTTATCATAGTTCCTTCAAGATCAGTTTCTCATCAATTAAGTTTTAACCTACAAAGGAAAAAGTGAGTTATTTTCAGAGACATCTCAAAATGCAGTCGAACTAGCTATAGCTATACATCAACAATATTCTTGAAAAATTATTTTTTGGTTACAAGAAAAAAAGTGTGCTAATTGTGTATTTATTTATATTATAATTATAATTATAATTATAATTTTCTTCTTAATTTGTTTGTTTCTTTATGAGGTAAAATAGATCAAAGAAAAAGGAAGCTAGGGTTTTATTTTGTGAGATGGGGCGTGGAAAGATAGAGATAAAGAGGATTCAAAACACAACAACAAGGCAAGTTACTTTCTCAAAAAGAAGAACAGGACTAATCAAGAAGACTCATGAGCTTTCTGTTTTATGTGATGCACAAATTGGACTCATCATATTCTCAAGCACTGGAAAACTCTTCCAATATTGTTCTGAACCCTATAGGTATGCCCTTCATTTCATTTTATATTTTTCCTATCAGATCCCTTTTCCATTGTCAAATTTTATTCATTTATATTGTGTCATGTAAATTAAACTCAAGTGATTTTCCTATTATTTAGGGTTAGTTTTTTAGAAATTTGGTTCATTATTTTTTCTCTTCAAAACTAATGTATAAATTAAGTTTGTTAATTTCTTTCTTCTAGGGTACTAGCTTCTATATATATATATATATACACCCTACCCTTCATGTGATTTTATATTTTTATCCTAGATCACTTTTGCATTGTAAAATTTGATTAATTTGTGTGATGTAAAAAAAAATTTATCTTACTTTTTTGTGATGTATTTTTCTTTTATCTAAATTGGTGTGATGTAAATTAAACTCAAGTGTTTATTGTACTCTTTTGAATGTTTCTATTACTTGGACTTTATTGTAGTCTTTTGGCAGATCTTGAGCATAATATTAATATTAATTAATATCCAATTTAATTTGCTTTTGAAAAAAAAAATTAAACTCAAGTGTTTATACTATATATATATTATTTAGGATTTGTTTTTAGAAATTTGATTATTTACTTTTCTCTTCTCAAAACTAATGTATAAGTATTTTTCTTTCTTCTAGGGTGTGTTTTATTATGTTATGTTATCTTTCTCATTGTTGTGTGTGAATGAGTATGAGAGAGAAAATTGATATGCAAAGGGAAGTTATTGGTCGATATCTTTCATTCTCAAACAAAGGTTGACCAACTTGAGTGTCTTATTTATTGACTTGGACAGTTTATTATTCTGATGACGTAAGATATTTCAAAGTTATAATTCTTTTTTTCTGAGACTACATGTGCTGGAGATTACATTTCACTTTCAACAACATATTTTTGTTCCTAATGTTTCTCATCATCAATATAACTTTTTCAACATATAAATTTTCATCATGTCTGAATCAAATAATGAATACTTTTCTTTCCTAAATATTTTTCTCGGCCTATAAATTAAATTAAATTTAAAAAAAAATAGAAATCAAATTAAAGCTATAGTACATTTACATGTTTTTTTTTAAAATTTAATTTATATGTTAAATATTTATAAACTTCTCAGTATAGTACATTCAACATGTAAGGTCAAAATATATAGAGGTTCTGGAAACTTTTGTAATTGATTATGTTGTATTTTAACTTGGATGTTTAGAGGCCAAAAAGTTAATTAATTTTTGTGAATTTTATTTGAATTTTCTGATAGTGGAATAAATTTAAAGTATGAAATTATTTTATGTCGCGCATTTTATTTATGTAATTTAATAATAAAGTGGTAAAATTTCTCAGGATGGATCAAATCATAGAAAAGTACCAGAGATCTACTGGGAAACGCATTATGGTGGAAAGTGATCATCACCATAGGGTATGAATATATGAACCTCATTTTCTAAATTTTTATCAATAGTATTAAATATTTGTGAAAAAAATGAATTAATCCTTTCTTATTGTATGTGAGAGAGAGAGTTCACTTAATAATATGTACACATTATTATTATTTTTTTGTCGTGTAAATACAACATTAATTCAGAATCCTAGTTTCGAATATAACAATATTGACATTTATATATGCGCACATAAGACTACATAGAGTTAATAAAGACCATTAATTTTATTATTCTACCACACGATTGTAACTATTATTATAAAATAACATTGCAATTTATCAATGACTCGTGTTGACATTCAGTCTAGTGCATGCTAATTAAATTCATTAATTGTTTATTTATTTGACAAGATGCACAATATTAATTATTAATAGTACATAATTAAAATAGTAGCTAATGTTTGTAGCTTGGTGAAATATTTATAGGAAGAAATGTTCCATGACATGGCAATGCTGAGGCAAGAAAGTATTCGTGTTGAATTGGGAATTCAACGCTATCTTGGAAGTGATATGAACGGTTTAAAGTATGATGACTTGACTAAACTTGAAGAGGAATTAGAATTCTCTCTTGCAAAAGTTCGAAACCGTCAGGTTAACATTTAATTTATTTATTTATTTTTAATAATTCCTCCACTATGATTTATCTGTGTTTCAATTCAACTTTCTTTTTCTACGTCATGAAAAATGAAATTACTTGATCAAAATGTTTTAGTAGCAAAGATAGTGTATCTATGTATAAAATGCTTTGTACAATGAGTACTAAATTAAAACCCAAAATATAAAAAATAATAATAATTGATTTGAATCATTTAAATAAAAAACTAATTTATTGATTGAATTATAGTTACAGAAATAATTATTTTTTTAAGTAACAAAATGATATAACTATTGCTACAAAGTATTTGTAAATTTAGCAAATATTATTTTGTAGATTATCCTTTAAACACAAATTATTTGATATCAGTTTTCCATGCAGAATGAGCTCTTGAGTCAGCAAATGGAGAATCTGCGAAGGAAGGTGATCTATATATATATATAATATTAAAGTAACTCTCTTTTAACATGGACTCACACACAATTCTCAACATTATTTTATTGTGATTCAGGAAAGAATATTGGAAGATGAACACATCAATTTGTCCAATTGGGTAAGAATATTTACTCCGCATTGAAGTAATGATAGAAATGAGTAATTGATAGAATAATATTTATTAGTTGAGGGATTGAATAAATTTCAGGAGCAAAGGGCAGTGATGGAATTTCACAAGGCAGCAGTAGAAGCAAACAAACAGCAACATGAACATGTAATGGATCAATTTGCATTCTTTGAGGATCAACCAGCTGGTAGCATTCTTCAACTTGCTGCCCCTGTTCTTCCAGTACACCTTCATCCTTATCTTCAGCTTGCTCAGCCAAATATTCATCAAGATTCTCTCACCAAACCATAACAATCAATTCATTTATGGTATCAACTTTTCAGATATTATTTTTTTTATGTATTAATTAATTAATTAATTTGTATTTAATGACATGTGTGTGGAATTGTGATTTGCAGAATAGCATGGAGTGTTTTCCTGATCTCGTGGAATATTATGCAGCTTGATTATTCATCACAATTAATAATAATTTAGCTTTTCCCTATTATCCAGTATAGTATATGTTAAATTTCATGTTGAGTGTTGGATATATATAACAACAAGTACTTATAATGTTTGATTGTTTTTGTGTGTGTATTATTTAAACAGGGGAGTACTAATTTGGTATATATATATATATATAGTAGGTACCTACCTATATTCACTTGGTAATTATATTGATTTACGTATATTTATTAATTATATATCAGAACAGCTAGTAGACATTTTAGTTCTATATTATATATTGTCGTCACGATGTGTTATGTTAATCTAGTTATATATTACAATATCGTGAATTTTAAAATTTCTACGATAATACTATAGCTGCAATTTAAATTATCGCCCTTGAAAGTTAAAACCTTGACAGAATACATATTTTTGAATGTATCAAAATTATCAAAATATATTTAAATATGTTTTTTTGTTAGTTATTTTAGTTTATAAATATATTTTTTACTAGTCAATAAAATTATTAGTAAAGAAATATTTAAGAATGTATTTTTAATTTTATTATATTTATAAATTAATATAAAAAAATTTGAGTTCGTTGGAATTCCAAAAAACTGAATTTGAATTTGTCAGAATGATTTTTTAATTCTGACAACTTGAAAGACTTATAACATGTTTGACTGTGTTTTGGTATTTAGTTTTTGAATACTATTTTATAAATTGATTTTAAAAAACTGTTTTAGAAAATAATATAAAATAAAAACATGTTTGGTAATCCTATTTTCAAAAATTGTTTTATTGATGAAAAAATGGAAAAAATTGTTCGTTGAACTTTTTAATATGAATTTTAAATAGTCTAATTACAACTAAAATGTTTAAGAAAGATTAGTCCACAAAATATATCTTTGTAAAAATGCAGGATATAAATTTGAATGCCTTTTTATTTATAAAATATAATCTCGAGGATAGACACACTTTTTTATACAAAATGGTAGACACTTTTGTTATTATTTATTTAATATATGATTGATATATTATAATTTTTTTGGTTTTCCATTTCTTCTGCCGAGAGTAATTGTATTTTAGTCGCATCGAACTCTAATTGTGAAGATTTATTTTAGTAGAAGTTCGAACTCGAGTACACCACATTGTGAGCAGAGACAAAGCCTCTTATTGCCATGTGGTAGCTTTGCTAACAATATTATTTTTTAGAACAAGTATAATTTTATGTTTAACTACCCCAACAATCTCTAACTTCAAATAGAGAGAACATTTTTAGTTATAAAAAAAATTTCAAGACATGACTCATAAATAAAATGATAGTGAATTTCTTACAAATAATTTAGTTGTTTATATTTCAAAAGTCATTGTTAATTATTATACATTAAATAATAGATAAATTTAACTTTTTAAAGCGTCGTCGAGTGCTATTTTTTAAATTATTATTATCGATTTTTATTTTCTTTATAGCAGTTTTACTATAACTTACATTTTATATAATTTAAACGATTATTTTCCTTAAAAAAGTAAAAAAAATTTATAAATTTTTTACTCGCTGATTAAATTTAATACATTAATTTTTAGAATATTTTTTATTTTTTATTTATATATTTGGCCTCTCAAGAAAATTAAGCTAATCTCGTCACTTATTTTGAGAATTTAGCCCATTCTACTATACTCATCTCTATTGATACTGGCATCTTTATTTTTTATTACTACAAACCAAGCATTAATGCAATTAATAATTTATAAATTAATAGATAGCCAACCTTGATCTCGTAGAGTAAGGATATACATGTTTGATTAAAGAGAGTTTTTCTCCCATCTTCGACATATTTTTTTTCTCCAAATATATACTTTCGAATAAGATTGTAATTTTTAAGAAATATAAGAGATAATAAAGAAACTCTCTTGATGGAGGCCTTCGAAATATTGCTGGGCCAAGTCAAGCCCAAAAGTGTAAGACATGTTATCACCACATTAATTTCAACACTATGACTTTTTTCATCACACATTTCTAAAGCCACCTCCATTTAGTTAACATGCTTTGGTGCTTATACTTCTTTATTTCTTATATTCCAATTCTTTTATTAACCTAAAGTGTAATTATCACACATGCCAGTAGATCTGCACCCGATGCCAACAATTGTCGTTGGAAAAAGTGCACAGTCACATTTACTCGCAAATTTATTTTTGAGATGATTAATTTCATTGATAAATTTATTTCTGAGAAGATCAAATTGTATGAGATCAACATAGATAATTCATATATTTAATTACAATATCAAATCAAAATATTTAACGATAAAAATTTATACATAGATTATTTCAATTGGTATTTTACAACGCAAATATGTATTTGTCGATTCACAAAATTCAACGACTAATTTGATTGACGTTTACGATTTAAGAGACCAATTTACATATTCACGCAAAAAAAAAAAATCATATCTTTACATCATCAACAAATTACGATGAATCATATTTTTATGATTTTACAAGTAATTATTTACAAATTTCAACAAAAATAAACTATTGATATCCTAAAAACCATTTTGGTTTTGATATTTTTTTTTTTGTGTTTATGCTGTTTGCAATGGTGTTGAAATTGACACCAATCTCAATTTTTCAGCCACATAATCCATTGTGAAAAACTTACTACATGCTTCTCTAACCACATGAAGCAAAATCAAAAGAAATATGCCTCCAAAAGCAACAACCCTCAAAATTATTCTTTCTGGTGGTGAATTTCCCATCAAATAAACACAATCCAAAGTTATTAAAATCCAACTAAACCTTTCCATCAACACTTTAATCATAGACACAAATTTCCCACCATTAATTTCTCCAAATATTTTACACAAAATCCTCAAACAAATAACACCAACAACAAAAAATGTTGTCATTGACCAACCTTTGTACTTTACCAATTTTCCCCCAACAACCAAAATTTCTTTCCTACACACACATGTTTCACATTCACCTGAAAATGTTGAATTCACCAATGCATCAAAACCTGTATAATAAGGTAACACAATTGAATCCAAATACAAACTTGCATGTAAAATTCCAGAAATTGTTGAGGCTGCAAAAAAAGTGTACTTTATGTCCTTATCATCTTTAATATCAAATGATAATGATGAAATTAGAACCAATAGAAGAATTGAAGGACCAATACAAGAAAGTGGAAAAATGGTGTTGATTTGAGGACCCTTTGCAAAGATTAAGATTATAATTGGAAGAGATATAGGACCAGAAGGTAAAAGAAATCTTTTTGAATGAGTCAAAAAGATTGTTCCTTTTCTTGTGTTCATATCCAATATCAAAATTATAAGTGTGACCAAATACGAACATGTTGTGAATAAAAGGACTAAGATATCAATAGAAAGAGGGTAATTTGGAGGGTATGTTTTGTCACATACATAATGGTAAGGACAATTAATTTCATCCATTGTTTCTTCCATTTGCCAACTTATGCATTTGAAAAATGTGGGATGAATTTCTTCTATGTCCCATCTAGATTGAAATGTTGGGTATTTTGGGAGCAAGATAAGATTATTCATCATTATATGGTTCTATGTTGGAAATTAAATTAAATTTTGATCATATAAATAAGAAGTTTATGGATATTGTGTTGTTGTTGGTTGGGATATTAATTCAACTAGAAGTTTTGAATAGGATGAAGAAAGACCAACTAATTAAATTTTATTTTTTTACTAGATAAAAATATGAATTTGGTGGCATTAAAACAACATTTTGGCTACATGTATTTACTTTTTGCTTGCAATTTCATTAGCAAAATTTCTTTCATTGAGGAATTATGTTTCTATCAGAAGTATATATACTTAGTAGTTGAATGGAAGCAAATTTTCTAAAGCCTGTTGTTAGCTTTTTAAGTGAAGAAATGTTGTACTGAGATTAAGGCAACGTGATTCCAAAGGGAAAGGGATGTTGTTAGGTGAGTGATGGCTATGTATTAATTGCATGATAGGGTGCCAAATTGATAGTATCAGCTATGTACATGCAAAAATTGGTATACCAATAGGCAATACGTCGAATTCCCGGATTGTGATCTTCTACTACACAAAAAATATCATCTTTTATATGATCGCAGAGTGGGGATGGACCTCCTTCAAAAAGAGTATGACATTTTGTATATATTTCGGGTATATTGGTTAGTTTTTTTTAAAAGAGGATATATATATATATGTTTAAAAATCTGATTAATGATACGGTGAAAAGAGTTGATAATGAGATAATTACGAGATTTTAGAGTGAAAATATGAGAGAGACACACTATTAATGAAATACAAATTTTTGTTTGAACTAATTAATTCATAAATGATAATCTTTTAAATAATTGATTAGTGACAAAAAATATTTTTCGTGTTGAATTTATATAATAAATTATAATTTGTGTATTATCAATTTTTTGTTTTGCGTTAAGTGTCCCGTAGTTTTCTTTATATTTTTATTTAGACAAACAATTAAATGAAATACAATTTTTTTCAACTAATTTATTCCTTGTATCATTTATACTGTAAATTAAAATTTGTGTATTACATAATATTAAAACAACGCTTAAAATTTTTGCATCATATTAAAATTTCAAACAACGCTTAAAATGAGAAGTTTATTTTGAGTATTTATTCATAAAAATTATTATTGAGATATATCTTTTAAAAAAAAAATTGGTTTTTATTATGTTAAAATTTCTAACAATGATCAATATATAAGTTATTGAATGTCAAAACTAATTTTTAATCTAGAACAAATAATTTTGACATAGCTTGCACTGTTTTTGAACAACATTTCATAAAAATCATTATTAGAAATATAAAGTTTTTTTATAGACAAATGTTAGTAAATTAGTAGTTAGATTAGTTTTCTTGGGTTTGAATTTAAGACCTCCTTCTAATAATTTCTTCAGTGTCCTTTAGCTCACCAACCAGAAATGTTCTTAGAAATATTTGAGCGCCAATAATTTTTTTTGAATTTAAAATTTACCGAGGAATAGGGGTCCTCAGAAATAGCTGACACATACCGTTTCAATAATTGACAGACTCGAGTTTTACAACGAAAGGTCAAAGATTAAAAGAAAAAATCATATAAATTTTTTAAGTGATCATGTACCACTTAAATAACTCTTAATCTTATATGATTTTATGGTTAAGATCTACTTATCTCGCCTTCTCATTTGATATGTTCTATATTATATATATATAATTTCTGACTTTTCGAAGAGTATATATAAATTTTCAAAGAACCTCTTCTGACATTGTTGTGGAAAAATGCACATCAGTGTTGGAAATTTAGTTTTTTGACTGTTGTGGAAAAACACACCGAAGTGAACGTTATTAGAGTTTATGACAGTTCTTTTTACCGAGGACCTAGTCCCTCGGAAACTCACTTCCCTTTGACCGTTGCAGGATAACAACATTTTTTTATTTCATTTTAATTTTTAATGTCTAACTCTCTCTTCTATCTACTAGTTGTTGGAAAATCAAGAGATAGACTTTTAAAATTCTTTTAAAATCAATTTCTAGAGTGAAAAATCCTTTTAGCCAAGAATCATGTAAAAACGAAATTTAACTAGAAGGATTCATGTGTTTATCTCTTCAAACATCGAGGAGACAAATCACCAACATAGAGCATCTCTCTTGAAGCGTGTTCTAACTTTGATCACCAACGCAGAAAATACCAGCATCTCTACCTTTTCTACGCGAGGATTAAACGAAACGTGGGGCTAGCCATTATGTGAGGGTAGTGGCAATTAGAATTACTTATGAATGTGTTATTCCTCAATTATTTAATCAAATCAAATTCAATTAAATAAATTATAAATATGTTAGTGTATTAAATCATATTTAATACGATTAACATCTAATTAAATCAAATCTTATTTAATTTGATCATTTTTTCCATTATCAGGCGTGTGATCCTTATAGGTTCTTATTGAAATGGTAATAATACTAAATATTATATATAGTTTATATAATATAAAAAATTATAAAAACTTATTGACATCTAGCAATGATGCATTATTACCCAAATCATGAGAAAATCGGTAATACGATTTAAACCTTACTGCACCACTATTAATTGTGTAGTAACTGTTCCTTCATCCAAATGTCTAATTGAACACAAGTCACAATATGTGTTATACTTCCAATGTTAAATGTTTTATTTCTCAATCTTAGAGTAGTCACGTAAAACCAATGGACCTAATATCACAAGTTAGTCCATTCTAGCATGGTCGTGCATTTCTACGGTCTCTCTTTATCGATATGCCTAAGACATAACTCATGTTATGTATGAGAGACTAATCATATCTACATCACTCACACCCCCTCCACATGGTTTATAGACAATGATTGATGGCCTTAAAGTCTACAATTCTCCATGTAAGGATCGCAGTGACTTCAAGTCGAATGACTACTCATTATAGTCAATTGATAATCGTTAATAACACTTACAAATAATTATGTAACATTCTCATGGCAGATCAAGCTAGTAAAAATATTACCCTTGATATTTATACAAAAATGATGACTTAATATCTCATATCCATGACCCATAAAATATGATCATTATTCTACTCACATAATATTATCGATATATTATTGTCGTCATAATTAAGTAAGGATGATTGAGTGTATCCATATAGTCTTTCATGAGACTATCTTCCCATTTAATAAATACTTTTATGCTTCCACCTAGACATGGCAACGGGGCGGGGCGGGGCGGGGGCGGATTTTGCCTCCTCCACCCCCGCACCCGACTAATCGGGGAAAATCCGCACCCGCCCCTGTTTCATAGCGGGTGTAGAATTTAGGCACCCATCCCCGCCCGCAACGGGGTTCGGGTTTCCCCGCCCGCACCCGCACCCATTCATATATATATAAAATTATAAATTTAAAAATTATATCTATTATAATTAATATAATAAAATAATTATTATTAGACAATTATAAAATAAAAAAAATATTTTCTATAGAGATAAGATTATAATTTTTAATATTTAAAAAAATATTAAGTATATTCAATGTGTAAATATATATAAAATTTAAAAATTACATTAATATTACTTGCAGGGCGGGTTCGGGTGCGGGTGCGGGGTGGATATCACACCCCCGCACCCATCCCCGCACCCGAATTTTAATTTCGGGGAAAATCCGCACCCGCACCCGCACCCAATTAAAGCGGGTTTTCCCCGCC
Organism: Cicer yamashitae; assembly: GCA_037974755.1. Lineage (NCBI taxonomy): Eukaryota > Viridiplantae > Streptophyta > Magnoliopsida > Fabales > Fabaceae > Cicer > Cicer yamashitae. The sequence continues at coordinate 41,451,984 of JBBPBQ010020324.1, read as the reverse complement.
CAAATCAAGCGGGTTTGGGTGGGTACCCGCGGGTGCGGGTTATATTGTCATCCCTACTTCCACCTCCACTAACTCTACCACTAAATCAAGCCAAGCAAACTTCGTATCTCGCCACCCCCTAATCCTTCAAGCAAATCCCAAGCACGTCCTCACCACAAACATCATCTTCCTATAATGCCAAAATTAACCAATACACTTGGGATCTAGTTCTTTGACCCAACATAAAAAATATCATATGGTGAAAATTGTGAAGGTGGAAAAAACACAAAAAATGGGAGTTTGAATTTTGTTTTAAAAAAAAATATTTCTTTTAAAAATTGACTAACACCTATTTTGAAAAACAATTAAAGCTTTTAAACAAAAGAGATAAGATAAAGAAAAAGAATACGAGCAATTTATCACGATTTATCGTCAACCTAGTAGATACGTCGAATCCCTTCTACCTGAAAGATTTTTTCCACTAAAATCAAACTAACTTTTATCAACACCACTAGAACATCTACTAGTCAACCTGACTATTTTCTTTTCTTTTCAAACTTCTAGTTTAGTACAGTCAAACATTTGAGGAATAGCCACTATTGGGCCAAGGTATTATGATTAAGGTTGTTTTTATGTATAACTTAGGATATAACAATGACGTTTTTCGAATACAAGAATAACTTTCTTTTGAAAAGATTTTGAAAACATGATCACTTAGAGTTTCTGTGTAGGTGCTCAAATGAATTCACAAATTGTTCTCTTTGTTTAATGTGTTTCTCTCACAATTTGCAATGTCATTAATTTTCTAACCGTTGCAGGGAATGTTGCACATATATTGTGTGAATTGTACTATCAAGACAATTGACGTGAATTTCGAAAAAGATTATCTTGTCCTTTTCTCCGCTTTATAGATGCTTCAATCAGATAATTGACTTAATTCAAACTTGTTGATCAAAGAACATTTGAATGTTGAGTTAAACAGAGGTTTACATTTCTCATATGATTAATTGTTATCAAAGGATTTGTCTTTTATCAAAGCATTGACTAGATGATCAATTTGTTATGTTAAGTGGCTTGATTAGGCGAATCATTAGACGCATCAAAGTGAACAAAAAGGACATGTTCATTAAAGGATTAACCCAATTGCTCAGCGGGAGAATAATCTATATGACGTATCCCCAGTTAGACAAATATGCTCAAAATATTTTATCAAATTATCTATACACCTAGAAAATATGTTAAATTATAAATTATTCTCATATGTACTCTGTTATCATTAAAACAAAAGTTAAAAGTCATTGTTGTTCAAACCAACTTGATTATAACAAATGGATCTATAGTGTTAAGAGGAAAGCAAATGGTGATATTGACAAATATAAAGTCAGACTTGTGGTCAAAGGTTTCCATAGAAGACCTGGACTTTTAGTCTGGTGGTTAAGCCTATAATAGTAAGGATGGTTCTTTCCTTAGCCATATATCATAAGTGGTATCTCTCAGGCCAATGTACAACGCTCGCATGAAACACATTGCCATTGACATTCACTTTGTACACGATTTGGTACAACAAGAGAAACTCAAAGTTCAACATCTCATGAAATTTGATCAACTAGCTTACTGTCTCACCAACTTCTAATAAACAAGATCAGAGTACTGACGACACTCCAATCTTGCGAGGGCATTTCAGAACATTAACTACAAGTAAGTTACAATGCTAAAATCATGCATATATATATTTCCTCCTCCATATCTTACTATAAATGCATTATTATTTCCTGTTTATTCAGTTATGATTTTTTTTTATTTGATTGTTAATTATCATACCAAACTTTTTTTTAAACAGACAATGTTTCTAAAAAAATCTATTTGATTAAAACTGTTAGACTACATACCACATAAAAAACTTTTTAGGTCTATCAGATCAGTTTATTTAAATAAATATAAATAATTTTTCTATTACTACTATAATTATTATATTAAATTTTGATTTTTTTTGTTTGTAATTAAACTCTTAACAATTTAAACATTTTAACATTCTTTAGTTTTTGACATATTTAAATGAATTGTTATAAAATAAAATTGAAGTAATATGTCATACAAACTCAGACCTTACAAAACCTTACTCGGTCTAACATATTCTCACTCTAGTCATAATAATCAGCATAATTCAAGGCTTGATCATACCAATATTTTTGGAATAAATATATTGCTTGTACATGAATAAAATCAAGTCAGAATTTCATATTCATAGTTCCTATATTAAGAAACAGAGAGGGAACAAAAAATTTACATGCTGAAAACAGTTTTGAATTAATATTCCCACACTATTCATGCACTGAATGGCTATCTTTTTCTTTTGCATGCAAATTGGCCATGATGAACCTATCCCCTTTTCTCTCCTTTTTTTTAAGACTTGACATTTCCTTGCCATAATATACTGAGCGATATTATTTATACACACCAAAATCAACACTTTATCTCGACACCGCATATTGATGACTGTGGACCTCGGTGCTAAGGTGAGATAAAAAGTATTTAAAAAGGGATAAAAAATAATATAAAAATCTAAACTTGTATGAAAATACATTGTTGATGTCTAGATTTGTGTTAAAGAATCATCTCCTTAATATAATAGAATTAGTTAATAAATGTTATTTGAACACAAATATTAACACCTAATGCAGATACTGTATGTATTATCTGCCATATTTTTTACAGTAAATAGTACATTTTTTCAAAAAAATATTTCAATTTTAAAATAATATTTTTTAGGCTTTACTGTAATTTTTTATTTCCTATATTACCATATTTACGAAAATAGTCACCCTATTTTAAAAATCAAACTTTTTGGTCTTTTTTATATTTATTGCAGTTTTGATCTCAAACTATAATTTTGACATATAAAATGGTGATTTTTAGTCTAACAAATAGTGATTCATAGCTCCAATTGTTAATTTGAAGAGAACATATAATTTTAAGGAAAAAAGATCACTATTTAGATTAAAAAGTCACTGTTTTTAAAGTAAAAATTATGTTTTCGAATCAAAACTACCACAAATGTGAAAATAGAGAGAGCAAAAAGTTTGATTTTCGATTTTAAAATAGAGGGATTATTTTTGTGAATATGTTAAAATAAGAGAATCAAAAGTACAATTAAATCTACTTTTTAATAATTGAGAGATATTTACACACATATATGTTTGTCTCATTACACTACTAAAAAAACTCATTTTAGCTGCCATATTTAGCGTCAGCCTCCGACTCCGACGCTAGCGTGCCAAATTTTATTTTTTTACTTTATTAATAATTATCGTCGGCAGAGCTGACGCTAAATAAAGTAAGGCATACGCTAGTTTTTTTTTATTTTTTTATTTTTTATTTTAAATATTAGCGTCGGAGGGGCCGACGCTAAGTTTAGGATATTTTAAAATTAAATTTTTTAATATTATTTGAAAAATTAATATTGTATCTCAAAATTACATCAGATGTATGCGAAGCCCTCACCCTCTCACTTCATTAATCCTTCTTCTCATCCTCACGGCCCTTCTCATCCTCACGACCATTCATCATCGTCTCCCACCTTCATCACCGTCGTTCTTTATCACTTCATCACCGTCTCCCACCCTTCATCACCGGCCCCCGACTCACTCTCGCGTATCACCGTCTCCCATTCTGAACCCTAACCCTCGAACCTGTCACTCACTCTCACGGCCTCACCGTTTCCCTCACTCTCGTCTTGAATCCATTCTCAATGTAAGTGTACCCTTAACCTTTGTTTTGTTCACTTTTGGTTTAGGGTTTGATTTTGATACAAACATTTGATTTGCGTTAACTCATTTGTTATGGTTCTGTTATGAATCCCCTAGTTAGAAAATTTTACAGATATGAAGTTGAGCTTTTTAATTGGATTTGATACTTGTGTATTAAAAGGTTAATGTATGTTGGACTATTGGTTTCCTCCTATTATTTGGTAGAAAAACATAGTCTTGTTATTTATATGTTGTATGGAAGCAAAAGGATCATTTTAAAATCCAATATATAGAATCCATTTGGTCTAACAAAGCTTTTAGCTTAAGGTGTCTGATGTATATGTTTCACTTCCATAAGGAATAAAATTCTTCTAACTTTTTTCATTCAAAAAAAATTCTTCCAACCTACAGTTACAAAATAGATATACACTGATTTTATAACTTCCTATCTGTTATATCTGTTATACACTTAAAATTGAGTATAACAGCCCTTAATACATCATTGTGCAGAAATTTAATTTTTTACTCTTGGACACTATTATAACTTCGAGGAATAAAATTAGCACTCATGCATGAACTTATCAATTTGAGCTTATAGACACAACTTAGGTTTTCAAAGTACTATAAAACTTGACCTCAATATCTATTTTGGTTTGAAAATTTTACAGATCTGAAGTTGGGCTTTCTAATTGGTTTTGTTACTTGTGTATTATAATTTCAACTATAGGCTACAGTTTGTGTTTCATTCTAACTTGCATTCTGCACTTCCAAAACAGATTATAAACCAAATTTATGGCCTAAAATACCCTAAATTTTGAGAATAACAGTCTTTAATAAATAATTGTACAAAAACAATAAATCATAAGACGACGCATTACATGGCACACTCAATTGGACTTCACCAAGCAATAACAATAAAGAAACCATAAGTCAAATTAATCATAATAAAAGCTCACATGAACTCAAATGGCACAACTATAGGCAGAACTAAACAATAGCAAGATTTGAAATATTAATTCTTCGGTCCTTTCTAGCTATTGCCTTTTAGTTATTTATTCCTTTCTTCTTAAACATCTAGATGTTATTTCTTTCTTCCTTTCTTCTCAATCTCATCAACCTTCATTGATCTAAAAGTAAATATTTTATTCAAACCACCAATAACTGCACTTACATGGAGTAATCAATTCCATTATACACTAAGGTTCTATTTTGAGCGTTATGTCAGCATCTAGAATTATTTAGTTATTTAACATATATCTCATTAACCACTAAAATATAAATGATTAATTAGTTATTTAACATATATCTCATTAATCACTAAAATACAAGTAAATTCACTTTAAAGTAGTAGTTAAATACTCTAAAGTAATTAATGTCTTGTATTTTAGTGGTTAATAAAATACTCTAATTAGTCAATGACATTTGTGATACAAAAATATTATTATTATTATTATTATTATTATTATTATATTATTATTATTATTATTATTATTATTATATTATTATTATTATATTATTATTATTATTATTATTATATTATTATTATTATTATTTTTAATTGCAATACATGTGGTATCTATATCACTGTTTGTATTAGCATTGATGTTAATAACTACTTAAAGTAGCAATTCAAAAATTATATTCTAACAAAATGGTGACCATGCCATATCTGTCTCTACTTTCTAACGATGCTTATGGCCATTTGCCCAATTATTACTATTATTTTATTATATAGTACATTCAAAAGCTTAAGCTTTAATGATTCTAATTAAGACTTGAAGTAAAATATTAATCACAAATGGTTATTTTGATATTTGAATGTATAATGCATTATCAACTAGTTTTTAAATGGTTGAAATTGTAAATTAATACATTTTTAAGTATATATTTTGATAATAATTTTATAGACTAAATTGATCAACGCAAAATATATTTAATAACTAAACTGACTAACTAAATACACATTTGAGAATACAAATAACTAATATATATATATATAAATAAAGACTTTAGTGACAACACTTTACGCTTTACGTATTTAAAAAAATGAATGTTTATTCATTAATGATGTGTTTACTAAGAGCGAAGAAAAGCTAATATTTTTCTATAAGAGAAACTAATTCTTATATCAATTGTGGGTTTAAATAAAATAATGTAAAAGATATCGACTAAAAGTACATATGCAAATAGGTACATAAAAAGATTATTGCTGATAAAATAATAATATTATGTACGATTGGTATAATCGTGGTTATAGAGATGCTTATTTATAAATAAAAATAATAATAAAATAAAATAATACAAACTAGTGGTGGGATTTGGAGCAGAACAATTAAGTTAGACTTTGTAACACATGATATGATTTATATTATATATGTTTGATCAATGTCTAATTTATAATATGTAATAAGCCTAATTTTAAGGTGTAGCATGACTTTTTTTTGAAGTATGACAAAACCTAAAAACTTCTTTAAAAATCTATTTTACTATTTTTTACGAAAGTCAAAATTTTATAAATAGATTAACTAATAAATAGGTAAATAAAATTAAGTTCTACACATTAGAGATCTTACATAACATTTTAGAGAATCTAACTTTAATGACATCAAGATTAAATTTTATATTATAATAAAATCCTTAAATGTGTCAAAAATTGAAGTAGATTAGTATATTTAAATTACAGACAATGTTGTCAAGTTTATAATTTAACACAAAATACAAAATTTAATAGAATAATAATAAGTGTGATAAATATATTATTTGAATTTAATTAAGTATAGACTTATTTAGTGGTATCTAACCAAATTTTTTTAACTAAATAGATTTTTATCAAGTCTTTGTTTTGTCCATTAAAAAAAACGTCTATTTTGATTGGACCTGACATAAATTAAACCATCCATTTTTATTTATTAATGTGGCTTATTCTCATCCTTACATACCAGAGTTAACACTCTATAAACGATTTGAATAGGTTATAGCTTAAAATTAGAATAAATCTGTGCAACTTAAATTAAATTGAGCTTTTGATTATTAGAAAAAAAAATTGATAAATAAATTATCAGTAAAAAATATGAAATAAAGTAGAGTCAAATTGAATCATAATAGGTTCCTTTTTTATTGTTTAAAATGTAAAATAAGATTGAATGTAACCTAATAGGTCAATGTATATGATCCTATAAGCATTTTCTCTTTCTCAACAATTTGGGGCAATGAGATCGAATCAATTTTCATCACTAAAATATTTAAATAGTAAAACAAACAAACAGTAAATTTATTCCATTCTTTTCCATCCTATTCCTTCCTGTTATATTTTACTTTCACCTTGCATTAAATTTTTAAACATTAAGCCTTATTAGAATTGCAATTTTACAAGTAAGCTTCTATGTTGTAAATTCCAAATTTTTGGTGGAATGAGGTCAACCAAAGTGAGGCTGACGAATGTCGTATGACATATGTAAATTCCCACCAAATAAATAATAAACTCGAAAAAATATTGGAAAGGAATATATATGTTTGTTCTTCCTTTTTTTGGGTCAATATAATTAACAATTATATTAGGCATTCCAGCATATTTTCAAAGCTCTATATACATAGATTTACAAATAAGAGAAATATAAAGTCAAGATGTTGCTTCATTTCAATGAAATGTGGAAGCCAGTTTTGGTGATGATTATAGTTAATTTAGCTATGGCCTTTGTCAATGTATTTATGAAGAAGGTTCTTAATGAAGGAATGGACCACTTGACCATTCTAACGTATCGACAGGCAATTTCAGCCATTTTCTTGGCACCTATTGCTTTCTTCTATGAAAGGTGTCATATTTTAATTCTCTTAATTATTTGTGTATTTGACTATGATTATCATTTTTGAGTAGAGGAGTGCTTTAGCTCACATATTTTAATTCTCTTAACTATTTTATAATTTTTTATTGTTAGAACTTTATAAGTACTCAATCTCTCCAACCAAACACTATTTTTTTTTAAAAATGAATCTTGTCACTAACTCTAAATCATTAGGTTTTAATAACTCTAAATCATTAAGTTTTAATAATACTCATTTATTTTAATATATAACTAGTAAGAAATATGTGTTTTCGTACTGGTAGCGTGCGTTTGGTATTCTATAAATATCTCGTTTATATTTTAAATAAAAAATCTCATTTTATATATGAATGAAAAATATTTATCCCGTATTTTTTTATATTTTTCGATGACAAATATTTGTTTTATATTTTTGTATATGACAGCGAAAATATTTGTCCCATTATTTTTTAATATTTATCAGTTTCAAATATTTGTTCTGTGATTTTTTATATATATCACTTACAAATATTTGTCTCGTGTTTTTATGTCTCATTTATAAATATTTATCCTGCATTTTTTTAATACTTATCAATGAAAAATATTTGTATTGTGTTTTTTATGTATCAGTGGTAAATATTTATATATTTATCATTAACAAATATTTATCACGTACTATTTTATGCATCACTTATGAAAAACTTTATTGTGTTATTTTAATATTTGTCATTTGTTTTTTATGTATTAGTGACAAATATTTATCATGTGATTTCTTATATTTATTTAACAAAAAAAAT
>JBBPBQ010020324.1:41417861-41441318 GCA_037974755.1 Cicer yamashitae | reverse complement strand
TGCAAAAAAAAAAAAAACCATGTACACTTAATTAAATAAATACTAATAAGTATTAGAAAAATACTTCATTTTAATGTTATCATTTTTTTATGATACGAAAGACATTTTAAAATTATACATTTGATTTTCTTACTTTAAATTACTGAATACTAAATTTTTTTTTCTCTAATTCATTGAAAGCTAATACATTTTGATTGATATTTTTTCAAGAAACTAGAAAAGCTAGAATTTCGAAAAAGAATAGAAAATTTGAAAAGTCAAAGAAAACAGTGGTAAGCGATTAAAAGTAAAAAAAGAGAAAACAGATAAAAAAAAAAAGTTATAATTTATATATAAACCTTAAAGAATGTCCTGTCATAATTTTAATGGAAAAATAATTGTATTCCTTTGGCTTGAAATTCTTAGGATGGAGAAAGTGAGCATGAAAAGCAAGAGTGCTAGAGCCAAAGTCTTGGGAACTTTAGTGTGCATTAGTGGAACTCTGTTATTGATCCTTTATAAAGGAATGCCCTTAATCAACCCTCAATTTCATCACATAGAAGACAAAGCCACAGCAACACCATCAGCCTCCAATTTAAAGAAATGGATCATAGGTTCAATTTTTCTGACTGCAGCCTGCCTCTTCTGGTCTTCATGGTTTCTTATACAAGACAGGGTTGGCAAAAAGTATCCATATCAATACTCTAGCACAGCCATTTTGTCACTATTTGCTTCCATTCAATGCGCAATATTACATTTGATCATCCATAGAAACAATGCGAAATGGATTCTAAAAGGAAAGCTACAAATAATGGCTATTGTGTATTCTGTAAGTATATTCTTTATTATAAAACACATCACTGTAAAAGTTTCTTTTCAAATTTAAGTTATCTGCTAGTTACAAGTTTAAATATGTGTAAGTATATCAATTAACAGTTGTAGAAGATTCAACAATTCTGATTTATGTGTACAAAGTTTTGCACTCAAATTTGCTTTCCTAGGGGCTAGTGGGATCAGGCTTGTGCTATGTGGCAATGTCATGGTGTGTCAAACAAAGGGGCCCGGTTTTTACTGCAGCTTTTACCCCACTTATACAGATGTTTGTGACAGTTCTTGATCTCTGTATATTACAAGAGCAAATCTATCTAGGAAGGTTAGTTCTAGTTATCACTTATCACTGTTGTTTTTCCACATTTTATATTGCACTGTCCCTAATACCTTCCTGTCTATAATAAGCAGTTTTGTAGGATCAACCTTGGTTATTTCTGGCATGTATATTCTCCTGTGGGGTAAAAGTAAAGAGAGGGAACAGAATGCCTTGAAGGATACTCAAGAAAATCAAAAGGATGAAGAATGGCATAACAGTACTGCCAATCCCACTACTAATAAGTTAGAGACCAGTGAGTGACCTCTCTATATGCTAAGGCCTAAGGGGGAACAAGATTTCTCAGAAATTAAAGACTTGTTTCGCATCTGACCCGGGGAAATAGCAATGAAATTGTAACATTTTTTAACAAATATATCAAAAGACAGTCTTGTTATATTGATTATTTTTATTGAAAATATTGCAGCTAACTAAATGCTTAATTAATATCAACTATATCAATATGTTATTTATCACCAAATCTCTTTTTGCAGAACATAGTACTAAACCCGAAAAATGATTATTTAAGTATTAGTAGTAAGTTCTTTAAAGCAATTTCTGCTGACCTTGATCTATCTTTTAAAAATAGTCATTTTTTAAAATTAAATTATCTAAACTGCTACAGGTTAATATATTGATCTAAGTTGATTTGTTAAATGGCATCAAACAGTGAGAGATGGAGCAAAGGTGAAAAAGGCTTCTGTAGTAAAGTTTTTCTATTACATTATAAACAAGGCAATGAATACATAGTTGAATGTTAAAACACATGCAGGATAGCGCATTGCACACTCGGAGATGGAGATAATATAGGGAAAAATGATAACCTTAAAGAAGGAACAAGAAAAAGAGGATGAAAAATAAGAGGGTACTTATGTTTGCTACGAAATTTGCAAGGCTCTGACCCTTGCAGTCAGTTCCCTAACTTGGCTCCTAAGCCGTTCTGGATTGCAAAAGAAGTCTACAAAGACACGCCTTTGAAGTCCAATTTCTTGTGAATGGTGTTTTACAATCTGGATGACAAAGTGCAAATCAAGCTTCAGTTAACATAATGGAAATATGTTCGGAGATGAAAGGCTCAGATTATCAAAACCACAAATGATGAAAGCAGTGTTAATAAAAAGCAGCCACGGCAGAGATATGTGGAATGGCGACGTGCGGCGAAATCAAGTCATTAGTTTTGCTATCATACTTGATATACATATTTTATTATAGCTGCCATGATTTCGCCATACACTATTTTGTTTGGATGAAAAATCATGATGTCTGCAAAATGGCCTTGTGATGTGCAATTGTGCATAACAAATTAAGATGAAACTGAACCTTAAAGCGACATTACCTCATTTTTCTTGACATGCTCTAGTGTCACCTCTTCCACGGCAGCAGAGAGCTTCACGTTAATCTTTTCCATCTCATCGAGCTCTTTCATCAATGGCTAATTAAGACATCAGATAGAACAATAAAGTCAAATCACAATATACACAAAAGGTGCAAAAACTTATGTACCGCTACAATAATAACAGTAAGCATTTATCCCACTAGGTGGAGCCAGCTCAGTGAATCAATCGATGTAACTGAACTCTACAAAAAACTCAAACTTTCAATGAAACTATTTAGTGATAGGTCTTCTAACGTTTCTCCAATAGAGCTTTCCCTGGCCTTCATCTTCCCCCTTTAATTGAACTATCTTCCCCTTTCATACACAAATATGTGATAGCCTTAGTACGAATTCAAACTACCCCGTGATGTTCTCGTCAAATGGTGTTTATTTATTTAAAGTCTACAGTAAGGAAAAGCTTACAAGTTATATAGGTACTGTTAGTGAGTAATATCATTCTTACCCTTGAGTAAAACATGTAAAAAGAAATTTGATATTTACTAATTTAATAACCATAGGAATTAGGAAACAACCGATTATAGCTCCTTACTAGGGGAAAATCTAAAACAACATAGTATAGCTCCTTACAGGAGGAAAATCTCAATTACACTAGAAAATCAAAGATAGAAACATCTGCAAATCTTTGAGGGACTGCCAACCTCCTTATTCCCAAAGGGCCTTAAAACATTAACACATTGTCTTACCAAACTCCCACTCTCCCTTATTTTCACATTTATCTCATTACCCCCAAACTGAATTCACTCCTATCTCCTAATTTGTCACTACAACATAGGTATTCCACTATGCTTGAGGTGAATCAATCAACTTACAACCTTGATTCTCTACTTCACAACCTTGTAGCAGAGGTCTTAGTACTAAGGGATCAATCAACTTACACAGCTAAAGATATAGATGAAAAAAGGAAAAACAATCGTAACAGTGAAATTATGAAGCCATGGATGCAAGTATGAGATTCATACCCGAGGGGTCAGTATTGGCTGTGCAGTTGTTGAAGATGCAAAGAGAAGTTGCTGCATACTTTGAATAAGGTTGCACCTGTATTGAAAAATTGACGTGAATACGTTCTCAATTTTATTAACTAAACCACGAAGAAAGGGACACTCAAAACTTGACCATTATGGGAAAGAAGAATCAATGCTATGTCACTTAAAACGTGCAGCAACATCATATATGAATGTAAATAAAAATGATTAAGACATAAGCTCCAAACTTGATAATAATGCAGTTGATCAAGAAAGAGATAATGTCTCATAAAGCGCAAATTAATGTTAGGTGACTTTTATTTACTCCCATGTCAACAACTGTAACCCTCTGACTACAATAGAAAGAATAACTTTTGGCATCCAAATAAGCACTTTAATTACGCCAGACCATTTCTTGGGCTAGTCACCATGTCTTTGATTTTATGCCACAGTGTTTTCAGTCTGGTCTTTGATGAAATGAGTTGAATTTTCTTTGATAAAAAAAATAAATTAAAAAAAAAAGAATTGTGCCAGGCCATTAAAGCTTATGAGTTGGTACCCCAGAAAAGATATCACGAGTTCATAACAAACAGTTCATCAATCTTTACCAGAAAACTTACAGTTCATTAATACACCTATTTCGCTCTTCTGGAAGAGAATTATCAAGATCCGACTGAAGTGACATCAGATCTGAATGAAGTGCTGATATTTGCTGGACAATGCCTGGTGCTGATACATATGTTGACAGTGCGGCTTGAGTATCTAAGGAAAAAGTTCAGGTAAAAAAGAAAATGGACAAGATAGCTTATAAGAAGTCTGGTAAGATCATTATTACTTGAACAAACTATAATACTTTGATAAGTGAATCCCTACTTGAATAAATTTTCAGTAGGTCTCTAATAGCATGCAAAAAATGATCACTGTCATGTACTCCCCCTTGTTCTTGATCATCAGATGCAGCTTGGATAAGAGCTAGACAACGACCCTGCAAACCATCAAATAAAGTTTAAAAGATAAAAGTAATTCAATGGTAAACTGTAAGATTTTGAAACTAGGGATAATGAAAGAAAATTATAAGGAATGCGAAGATAGACGATAGCTTTAGAATTATAAGGTATATTCAAGGGCATTAGTGGCAAAAGACAAATAGTAGAGTTTATTTATTAAAAATACTTATCATGGCATTATAATGCCACCTTCCAACTACTTTATGTTAACTACAAAGATTTTCAAGTGCAACCAACAAGCTATGAATGATACAACCCATTGTTGCATGTTTTCACTCTTGCATTGGATTAGACAATGCAAAATACATGGGTGCATAGTTTCAATTTTATATTTGTTTGTAAAGCCTTCTTAAAGAACACCATTCTCTCTCTGTAAAATATTGTATTCTATTTTTCCCTTGCTGTAATACGTGTTAGATAGGAGGTATATATACATAATAGGAAGGAGTCTAAATAAGGAAACAATTACTTCCTATATATACAAAAGGAAAGAGTCAATAATACTATAGAGATTTGATCGTGGTTGATATGATCTGCCATAAAGGCTGCAGATCAGCAGGATATTTGCTGGAATTAATTTCAGATCTGTTTCCAACATTCCCCCTCAAACTGGGTCGTAGATGTCAATCATGCTCAAGTTTAATTGTTTGATCATCGATTTTCTCCTTTACGAAATGACGATTAATTTACACGTGTTTGGTTCTGTCATGATGCACTATGTTTTTTGCAACACTAATGGCAGCTTTGTTATCGCACAGTAGACTTATGGTGTGGTCAGTTTTGACCTTAAGTTCCTCAAGCATCCTTTGTAACCATATTCCTTCACATATTCCATGCGACATGGATTTGAACTCGGCTTCAGCACTGCTCCTAGCAACCACAAATTGTTTTTTACTTCTCCATGTAACTAGATTCCTCCAAACAAATGAGCAGTACCCACTTGTTGACCTTCGATCTGTCACTGAACCAGCCCAATCTGTATGTGAATATTTTTACATTTCTGCTTGTATTCTTTTTGAAGTGCAGTCCCCTTCCTGGTGTCTTTTTAAGGTACTTCAGAATGCAATTGACAGCTCTCATGTGAGCCTCTCGAGGGTCATTCATGTAACGACTTACCATACTAACAGAAAAGCCAATGTCAGGCCAAGTATGTGTAAGGTAGATAAGTTTTCCAACCAATCTTTCATATCTTTCTTTATTAGTGGATGGACTTTCTTCGTCACATCCAATTTGAACATTGGACTCCATAGGAGTGTCTGCTGGTCTACACCTCAACATTCCTGTTTCTTGAAGCAAATCCAGTACATACTTCCTTTGTGATATGTAAATTCCATTTTTGGAGCGTGCCACTTCCATCCCAAGGAAATACTTCAAGTGACCAAGGTTTTAACCTCAAATTCCTTAGCAAGGAACTGCTTTAGTTCTCCAATCCCATTATCATCATCGCCAGTGATGATGATGTCATCTACATAGACAATGAAGATAGTCATCCTTCCATTTTTTGAGTGTTTTACAAACATAGTATGGTCTGTTTGGCATTGGGTGAATCCATGAAGTTTAACAACCTGTGTCAGCCTGTCAAACCATGCTCAGGGAGACTGCTTAAGACCATAGAGTGACTTTTTGAGCTTACATACCTTGCCTGAATTTTCTGGTGAGTCGAGACCAAGAGGAACTCTTATATAGACATCTTCTTCAAGCTCGTCATTCAAGAAAGCATTCTTGATATCTAGTTGGTATAGAGACCAATCTAAATTTACTACCAAGGGAGAAGGACTCGAACTAAGTTCAATTTTGCAACAGGTGCAAATGTTTCCTCATAGTCCACCCTATATGATTGGGTAAACCCCTTTGCTACCAATCGAGCCTTGTACTTGTTAACACTCCCATTTGCATTGTTTTTGACTGAAAAATCCACTTACACCCAACTAGCCTCTTCCCTTCAGGCAATTCAGAGATCTGCCACGTCTCATTCTTCTCCAAAGCTTTGATTTCTTCCTATACAGCAGCCTCCATTTAGGTGTTTGGATAGCTTCATGAAAGTTTAGAGGAATAGTGGTGTTGTCCAAGTTGATGACAAAGGCTCTGTATTCCTGTGACAACTTCTCAAAAGACACATGATTTACATTTGTGTCCCAATTTGTGTCCCTTTCCTCACACCAATAGATATGTCCAGGTCATTAATAAACAGTGTCATGTATTACATTTGGAGCAGTATCAAGAGATAGTGTGTTACCTATGTAGAATTTTCAGATTTTGAATTTTGATTGGAATCTTGGCTTTGCCTTGGAAATGTGCATGTTTCTGCCTCCTCGTGAGTTCTCTGATTTTTCTTCCTTCTTGTGTAGACCTGCAATTCTTTCCTATTTGTTTCAATTTCAGGTGCTACAGCAAGTATAGGTTCAAGGCCAGACAAAGGTAATGTTTGGTCAGTACTTGGTTTGGTTTGAGGTTCAAGGGTTTGAAGGGATGGTGGTTGTGGTTCAAGGGTTTGAAGGATTGGTATCTCCCAAAGTTTGTATTCACTAGTAGTCATCTCTCTCCCTGAATGCCATCTTTGGGGTAAAAGTGATGGTTTTCAAATAATGTGACATCCATTGTATGGTAAAACTTCTATTTGAGGGACAATAGCATTTGTACCCTTTCTTGTCCGGAGAATATCCCAAGAATATGCATTTTAAGGCTTTTGGGTCCCGTTTGCTTAAATTTGGTTTGTGGTTTTGAACAAAGGTTGTACATCCAAAAAATTTGGTTGGATGGATTGTAATAAGTTCAGCGGTTGGGTATATGGACAATAGGTTCTGGTGAGGGGTTTGGAAATTGAGGGTTTTGGATGGCGTTCGACTTATAAGGTAGGCTGCAAAGAGGACAGCTTCACCCCAATAATGGTTTGGCACATTAGTTGATAGCACGAGGGATCTAGTGACGTCCATGAGGTGTCTGTTTTTTCTCTCGGCAATCCCATTCTGTTGTGGGGAGTTTACACATGAAGTTTGATGTATAATGCCATGATTTAGGAGGTAGGTACCAAGGGAATGACGGAAGTACTCTCCTCCATTGTCTGTCCTAAGTATTTGTATGTTGGCTTGAAACTGATTTTGGATCATTTTATGGAGATTTTCAAAAATCTTCCCTACTTCTGATTTTTCTTTCATAAGGAAGACCCGTGTAATTCTTGTGTGATCATCTATGAATGTCACAAAACACTTTGACCCAGTGACATTGCTGACTCGAGAAGGCCCCCATACATCACTATGGATTAAGGAAAATGGATATGATGGTTTGTAAGGTTGGATAGGGTAGTGGGATTTAGTGTGTTTGGTCAATTCACAGACTTCACATTGAAACAAATTCGAATATTTATTAAATAAAGATGGAAACATCTTTTTCAAGTACATGAAGTTAGGGTGTCCTAGGCGATAATGCCATATGAGATGTTGATCCAGCTTTATTATCTTCTATTCCAAAGAGGTAGAACCTTGCACATTCCTTAGCATTGTCAATTTTCCTCCCCGAATTCAAATCCTAAAATTCACATATGTGTGGAAAAAATTTAGTAACACACTTTGAATCCTGAGTTAACTTACTAATAGACAACAAGTTGCAATCCAATTTAGGGACATATAACACAGCAGATTCAAGGGGTGATATCTTTAGATATAATTATAGAACCTTTACCCGCCACTTTAGAAGTGGTTCCATCTGCTATGCGAACAATAGAGTCATCATGGCAGGGGTTGTATTTGTTAAATACATTAATATCTCCAGTCATATGATCGGAGGCTTCAGAATCAACAATCCAGGAGCTGATTTTCTGGTGATTGACATGGAGAGCAGTAGAAGAATTACCTTTTTGAGCAAGAGTAGCAATGGAAGAATGTATACTAGTATTATTTTTAAGAGTTTGTTGGAGCAGTTTCTGAAGTGTCTCCATCTATTCTTTGCTGAATGGACTGGATTCAGATGCATTTCCAAATCTATTTTCTTCTGTAGTTGTTGCATGAGCACAACTATCCTTGTAGCGTGCCTTCCAATCAGTTGGTTTTCCATGAAGTACCCAGCATACCTCTTTTGTGTGTCTGGTCTTCATATTCTTGAGGCCCTCTTACTGCTAGAGCAGAGCTTTCTGCATTCACACTTGAATTCTGGTTTCCCAACATAATTTTCCTTCTACTTTCTTCTCTCCTTACTTCAACAAAGGTTTCACGAATATTTGGAAGAGGTTAGTTGCAGTATTCTTGCTTTTACTTCATCCAAGTTCTTGTTCGGCCCCAACAAGAACTGATAAATGCGATCTTTCTCTATCAACTGTTTGTACAGTTTTCCTTCTTCAGGATTCTTCCAAGTTATGTCCTCATAGGTATCGAGTTGCTGCCAATACCTTGTGAGAGAGTGATAATACTCTATAACGGAAGATTCTCCTTGTCGTAGGTCATGTAGGAGACTTTTTATTTCAAATATAGCTGAGGTGTTGTCCACATTTGAGTAGGTTTCTTTTGTTGCTTTCCAGATCTCTGCAGCAGTAGCATAATACATGACGTTTTCTCCGGTTTCATTGGTCATGGAGTTTATCAACCAGGACATGACCAGGCTGTTTTCAAGCTTCCATTTCTGACGAGTTTGGTCTTCTTTCTTCGGTTCCTTTGCATCACCGGTGATGTAGTCTTCCTTCCCTTTTCATTGAAGGAAGAGGCGGACTGATCTAGCCCACTGTAGATAGTTCTGGCCATTAAGTTTGTAGCCAGTAACTGCGAGAAGTGTTTCAGTCAAGCTGGTGATGCTATTGCTAGGCATACCAGTTGTGACGTTTTGTTTTGGAACTGTGGGGTGCTATGCTCGTCGGCCATGGGAAATTTTCTTGGATCAGAACTTTGCTTCTGATACCATGTAAAATATTGTAATTTTAGTTTTCCTTGTTGTAATACATGTTACATAGGAGGTATATCTACATAATAGGAAGGAGTCTAAATAAGGAAACAATTAATTCCTATATATACAAAAGGAAAGAGTCAATAATACTATAGAGAATAAATGGGATATCAATCCCTGAAATATAGCCACATAATGATTTGATCCTGGCTGATATGATCTGCAATAAAGGCTGCAGATCAGCAGGATATTTGCTGGAATTAATTCCAGATCTGTTTCCAACACTCACCAGATGTATGCATGTGAAAAACATTAGTTGGATATGTTAGAGAGGAAGGGGTGAATGAAGAAACTGAACTAGAATAAAAGTATCGTTGCAACAAAAAAATGTAAAGAAAACAAAAACAAGAGAACTAGATAAAAATTGCAATGGAAAATGGTAAGGAACTGCACCACTCGACCCTCTGTTGCAGACAAGTATGCTTGCATCTCAGACTCGATAACCTTGAGCAAAGAATATGCTCCAAGCATGTGCTTTTTTTCCAATTGGCAGGCTATCTTTAAGAACTGATGCCTGGCAAGCAGATTGACGAGATGGTTTATGAACTGCCACAAGAATTGAGTGCTCAGTACCAAATGACAATACATGTACAAAAATTCAAAGTTTATAGATAATTTAAAACAATGGTGTTAGTTGTGCAACAGAAAATAATTCCAGGCAATTGGACAAATAAAACACCTAAATATCCATAAATAAATTATTGGCTTAACTGCAATTTTGGTACCTCTAGCTTACGTTATGTGCCATTTAAGTACACGAAGTTTTTTCAAACCAATCAAGTCTCTACTTTAAAAATGAAGCAAATCTAATATTGGCGACAATTTTCTTTTACCTGAAACCTTAACTTCTCATTTACAATCCAAATATTTGTGGGGAATATGATGGAGTTGGAATATGAAATGATTTGAGAAGTTTAGATGTAAAAAATTTAGTGAAAATCTGATAAATTTTGAATGATTTTATAGGATGTAGATTAGAGTCTGAAGAAGAAAAGATATTTGGGATTATTTTATTTATGTGAAACTTGATGTTTTAGGCGAATTCGAACAAAATAGAAAGTTTAAAATGATTTAAACAATTCAGTTTGTGAAAATACTGAGGAAAAAATTAAACATTTTAGAGTTCTAATTAGAAGAAAGTGGCAAAGGGGCTTAAGAGTAACATTAATAAAATTGAGGTACAAAAACCACATTTTAGCAATAGTATAGAGATTAAAAGTTTAATTAGACCAAACTATTTTAATTAAAAAAATGAAGATGAAAGAAATGATAGTGTGATTTTGCATTTATTTAATGACAATGGCCATTGGCAACTATAGGAACGACAACAAAAGTCTTCTCCCAATAGGAGAAGTTACCTATAAGGATCAATTGATACTGCCGCAATGTCTTATTGTAAATTATGTCTCACAAACTCGTGTTTGCAAACAGTACTTTTTTATAAGAAATAATACATTATTCCTTATTTTTCAAGGTTTCACTTGTACATGGATAAGATATATAGGCAAGCAGTGTAGACAGTTGGTTAGGAAGACACCAACCAATCAGTTATAATTCAAAATTCAAATACAAAGGATACAGACAAAACACAATATAGATAATTTCAGAATTGAATTCAGATGGTATTCTAATCTAGACTAATTCAAATAATCTAATCTAAACTAGTAATTCAAAATTCAAACAATTATTCCTGATCACTAACAGACTTTTACATGATCAGACTTTCTGAAATGCAGAACTAGTGGATTTGAGCAAGCAATGTAGTGCATTAAACAGAATTAATGTATTTCCCCTGTAAAACTGTGTATTCAACATTATTCCTACATCATAATAATGTAACTAACTGTCAAGTATTCTTAAGTCTTAACAAGGAAATATCTCAAGTTGCAGAAAGTACACATGAATCTAACCAACATATCCCAAGCTTCGGGGACATATTTGCAACAAGCTAACATAATCAACATAAGTAGCTAAACAAAAAAAAAAAAAGTAACTAATCATACCGCTTTCTGCCGGTTAATGTAGTACTCTTGGCGCATGACCTTCAAATCATAATCACCTAGAGGATAAAATATTTGATCTATTTTAAATTTGTACAAAGAGACATCTAAATACAAAAAACAAAAGAAATTGAATTTATTCCAAATACTGCAGTCAAGAAAATACCTTGTAAAATGTAAGTGTCTTGGAGTTGAGCTAATTCCCAGCACAATTCTGGAATAGTCTGAATAAGCGAGAGAACGTATTCAGATGAAAGAGTGAATGTATTCAAACAAAGGTAATCATAAAATGATTTGGATATTTTAGCCCCTCTAGGCCCTAGGACATAACTAGTTAGTCCTATCTAGTGAATATATTTAAACAAATATAATAATAAACTGGTAGGATATTTTAGCCCCCTAGGCCCAAGGACATTGTTAGAATATTAAAAAATATCTTATAATATCTTTTATATTATATTAGAGTATCTTGAGTTATTTCCTAGGATCAATTTATAATCATAGAGATCTCTTAGAATATCTCTCATTATTATTATGATTTATTCCTGATTTATGGTTAAGTCTATTGAGTCTTTTGTAATCAAGTTAGCATTAAGCTATTATCAATAATATTCAAACCTTATTATTTTCCTCCTTCTTTTCTCTAAAATCCCAAAACTTCAACATGGTATCTAGAGCCTATTTCGATCATCCTTGAACGATCCTGCCTCTATTCTGCTGCCAAGTTCCCAACAGTTAGGGAATATAATCATAGTTTCTCTTTTCCAACATTCCGACATGTTTCACTTCTTTTCCGTTCAGTTCGCTACTACCGCCACTGCCACTATTTCCGGCGAATTTTCCTGCGAACAGCGTCGTCATCTCCAGATCAGGTCATGCCCGAAAGCGCGTCGCCAAAAGCCGTCACATGCGCTCTCACGCGCTGCTAATCTCTCCTGCGAGTAGATCTCACGCGCCGCCATCTCCACAGCGTGTGACGGCGCGTTTTGACGCCTCTCAGTTGCTGCTTGGTCGGTCAATCGCGCCTCAACCTCGCGGTTTTTGAATCTGCCCTCGTATTCTAGTTTTTGGTTACGGTTACACCTACTACCTTCAAGATCCGCCGTCTACTGCTGCTCTCCATCTGCTGTCGCTACTGGAAAAGTTTTCCAACAAGTTTTCCGACACAACCACTTCCATTGTGTGCGGAATCTACCAATCTACACAACCCATATTTTTTATGCCAAAAGTTGCTCCACGCGCGCTCATGTGCCTTCAAGATCCTCCGTGTTCATTCCACGCGCCACCGCCAACAGCTTCAAGCTTAGGCGCGCTTGTCCGCCTTCCGGCACAATGTTTCAGTCGTCTAGATTGGGTTTTCCTTCCTGTTTCTAGATCTGCCCTTACTTTTCAATTTTGATCAACGGAAATATGTGTTATTATTCAAACAGTCGTTATCTCTCCTGTTTTGGATGCATTTTCTCACTTCGTTGATCGATCATGGTTTCATTAGAGTCGCGCTGCTTCTTCTTCTGTGTTTGTCATGCAATTTAGTTCTTACTAATAGATTATAAAGTGGCTTCTATTCCCACCGACGATCATTCTGGTGGTGTCCCTTTTTCCACAGATGAATCATATTAGTGATGACTTCTTCTTTCGTTGATGGTTATTCTGACGATGTCTTTTATTTTCATGACTCACTTTATCTTGGCAATTTGTCCCAGATGCACTGGCCCCATCTTTGTCCCAAATGTATTGGCCTTGCCTTTCTCTCCCTGAAGCATGCTGCTCTCTCCTTGAAGCATATTCCAGTTTAAATATTTTGAGTCTCCGATATTATTGGTTTGAAGCTTCCAAATGCAGTTTTTTAGAAGGACGGACCCTGCTTTGTTCAATTGCTTGCCATGAATTTCTCTCATGTTGATGATCATTCCGGCTATCTGGCTAGGCTATATTTGTAGCAATTCTCTTCGACTTCACCTGCATCCCTGAGTTGCCTTTCCATCCTTTTTATTATTTTGCAGAGCAAAACATTATTTTCTTGTAACAAGCTAAAGCTTAAGCTTAGTAAGCTTTAGCTTGTAATCAAGTTAGCATTAAGCTATTATCAATAATATTCAAACCCTTATTATTTTCTCTCCTCCTTTTCTCTAAAATCCCACAACTTCAACAGACATAATTAGTCAGTCCTATCTTTTTAATCTTCAATGACAGAGTTCTGTCCCATCTGATTATGTATTTCCAATTATTCCGTTCTCTCCATAAGTTAAGGTTGATATTGGATCTCAATGTAAAATGCCAGGGTGAATTACATAATTAATTGAAGTTAAAGTGAAACGTCAATTTCTTGAATAACATTATTTCTTATATTCAAGGCATTTGTTGTCCTTTCTTCATGTTTTGATGAAGAGCATTGCTATACCTTACGAAAAGTTTCCCCCAAAACGCAAGAACAAAACATGGGCGGTGTTCCTTTTTTTACAAATATTATTTTAAATAATTAAAAAATATAAAACCATTTTTAATCTGAATACCCGCCTTTGTGTGTTTAGACGAAAGAACTTCCGTGCTAACTACCATTTTCCTTTGATGAAACAGAACGAAGGCTATTTGTTGTCAATCTAAACAGACTAAGGAGTAGTTCTTGGGTGTAATGCCCCCATCTAGTGGTGTAGTTGTCAAGCTAGAAGAGAAGCAAAAATTAATTAGCAACAGTTAGAGCAGTTTGCTAGTTAGCTAGAGGGAGTCAGTAACATAAACAAGGAGGTGCAGGGTAGAGGGATTGTTGTGATTTGTTTGAAAAAATAGTGAAGTTAGGTTTTAAATGGGAAAACCCTTGATGGAGAAGTATTTTTAACATGGTTAAAAATAGAACATTCTATAAAATTGTTTATTTCCTTTAATTGTTTCTATCAATTTCTCATTTCCCTTTCCTGGGTTCGTAATAGCCATTATAATGGATCTGAATAGGAGAATGGCATCAGCAGAATAAATTTCATAGCTGACTAGCATTTATGTCAACCATAACAATATGACTAGAAAAATGACAGACTTTCTAAATAACTTATTGAAGTAAAAACTGAACCTTGAATGTTTTGGAAAATGGAGACTGCGAGGCTTTTGATTTCACATAGTATATAACTCATATTGCTAAAAGCTAAATTGGTAATTTGCCAATTATGTTTAAACAAAAAAGTCCAATCATTTTTATTGGAAAAAAATAAATGCTATAAGCGAGAAGGTACAAGTACAACAAGCCCAGGACAGATGCTATGTAGTAACAAACCTCTGATAGCAGCTTTTCTTCATGATTATAAAGATTTGAAAGTTCTCCTTTCAATTCAGAATGCTTTCTCCTGAACATTGCACCAAATGACATGATTACATATAAAAAACTGTCATTGCAACTTAAAAAATAAAAAGCAGTTATGGTCAAAACAATTTGAAAGTTCGTCTTTCAATTCAAAATATCCTGAACATATATTTCATATAAAAGGATTCCTTGACAGAAAATGCTTTTCATATAAAGGTTTCTAAAACACAATGAAAAAGCTCATGCAGATGTCTTCAAAACATGGTCATAAAGGAGAACAGAAGTTACAAATCTAAAACCCAGGAAGCATACAGGCATTATAGAGAATATATTGACATCAAAGCTAAAATTGTAGGCAAATTACCTAAGAGAATGGTGATCAAGATGAATGTGAGCTTCATCTGATGATACTTGTGATTTAAGTGTCATTAAAATGGCCTGCTGCTTGGTATTCTCAACTTGTGCTTCCACCCATTGTCTTTCACTTATTCCAAATCTGTCATAAATTTTTTCATAAAAATTAAATGATCGGTAGAATCTCAAACATTTTTTCGAAAATAGGAGAGGGGAATATTATTATTTATTTAGGGGGAGAAGAAAGACACTGGGCCATACATTTCTCACTAGGGATTCGAACTCTATCCTTTTAGGTTACAAAACTATGCAATCACCATTGCGCTAGCACCCACGGGATCCAGTTTGGCATCCAATCTAATTAAATTATATAGATCAATTAATACAAGATGTGTTGTGTATGACTTTACAAGGAACACCATGAGATGATTACAGATGGTAGGCAGGCAACAACAGGGCTAATTGCAAGGTACACACAATCTCATGTCAAAGGATACACAGAATTGCATGTCAAGCCATTCCCCTCAATTACATAAAAAAGAAACGAATTAATAAACCAAGTTCGGGTTAGAACTCAAGTTTGGGTCCCATAGTAGTATAGGCATTATTAAAATATATTATAATATATTTGATATTGATATTATGTTAGAGCATGATATTGATATATTATTTAGTTTATCTTGTAGGACCAATTTCAAATCATGGAGTATTTTAGATTATCTCCTAAGATTAGTTTTCAAATTTTTTGTTTTGGTGGAGAAGATTAGTTACCATATTACTTAGTATATGTTGAAGATCATCCTTACTCATAGTTCCTTACCCCAAATTTAACAACTAATCACCAAACTCAATACTGAGTTTGAAGTTAAACAGTTATGAAATTTGGACTATTCCTAGGCATGGAGGTCACTTACTTGTCCAATGTTTCCCCTGCTACTCTCCCGGTCCAAATACATCAGAGACGTGCTGGCAAGAACTCACATGGACACTACTAAAGGGATGCCCACACCAATGATATCAAGCAGTAAAACTCTCCAAGGTTAGGTCTGATGTTGTGCATGATCCAACACAGTTTCCTTCTATTGTTGGAGCCTTACAATAAGCCACTCTTACTAGACTAGAAATCTCTTTCTCTGTTAATAAGGTTTTCCAGTTCCTTTCCCATCCCCTTGAAGATCATTGGAAGGCTTTAAAAGGGATTATGTGTTACCTCAGTGGCACTCTGCATCATGGTTTACACATTCAGGCAGCACCTAAGCGCCAACCTCTTTCTTTAATTGGCTTTTGTGATGCAGACTGGGCCCCTGATCCTAATGATCGCAGGTCTACTTCAAGTGCTTGTGTCTATCTTGGCCCCAACCTCATCTCTTGGTGGTCCAAGAAACCAACTCTGGTGGCATGGCACTTTCCAGTACAGAGGCAGAATATAGAAGTTTAGCTCATCTCTCAACATAAATCCTTTGGATCCGGTCCCTGCTCACTGAACTGGATTCAAAAGTCCTCATATCTTGAGTGACAATCTCAGCAATGTATCTCTGGCTCACAATCCCACACTGCACAACCGTACCAAACATATGGAATTTGGTATATTCATCGTTCGTGAAAAGGTGTTGAACAAGAGCATAGTTGTTTCCCATGTTCCAACTCAAGATCAAATGGCTGATGCACTCACTAAGGGTCAGTTTGATGGTCAAGATAAGAAACCGTATAGGGTATAAGCTATCGTATCCTGTTTCAACCCCCATAATTTGATGAACCAACAAGAGATGATAAACTAATCTTGGACTCTATCTTATTTTGCCTCTCTAGTTAAAATTGTTATCTTGAATATAAGTTAGGTTAGAAATCAGCAAGATACAATAAGAAAAATAATTTATTTGGTTACTCTTAAAAATAAAAAAATTTATACAAAATTATAAAATTATGAACATTAATTTAAATTTTAAAATAAATATAATTTTCTTACAAGGTTAGTTTTCTCATTTACATATAATATATATCATATCTTTATTTAGCTTATCTAACATATAAAACAGAATTATTAGGCTCCGTTCGGGATGGTTGTGAGTTTCTGGTTTTTGGTTTGAATTTCAAAACCAAAACCTATTTGTGTAATGGGGCTGAGTTGGTTTTTAACTTAATTTCAAAACAATTTTTCTTTATAACTCAACCAAAAAAATAGGTTTTATAATTCTTGTTTTTGTTTTAAAATTAACATGTCACCATCAGTAGACATAAACACCCTCCAACAACCATCGACCACTGCCACCGACCACCATCTATGACCATTTTCACCACCATCACCAACCACCCACCTCCCACCACCATCGGCTACCGACCTCCAACCACCATCTCTCATCTCCAGCCATCACCATCACCACAGACCACCCACCTCTGACAACCATCATCTCTGACCACCGCCATCACCACCAATCCACCCACTTCCAACCATTGATCACCATCTTCGACACCCGCTGCCACCACTAATCACCCATCGCCAACAACCATCTCCCACCACCGTCCACCACTACAGTTACTGTCAATCACGCACCAACCACCACCTCCAACTATCCACTATCTTGTTTGACTGTTGCAGCCACCTTCGATGATCGATCACTATTACAATAGTCATCTTTCACAACTACCACTTTCAACCATTATTATTAAAATTATTCTAATTAAATAAATTATAATTTTATAATATTTGAATTAATTTTAAAATAATTAAAATATATATATATATATATATTTTTATATGCCAATATTTTTTTATATTTGGTGACTTCATAACGAGAGTATGAGATAGGGTAAAAAGAGTGATTCAATTCAAATAAAATTAAAACTGAAATTCAACTAAGAGTTGAAATTCAAAACTGAAAATTGAAAACTCATCTAAAATTGACAACTCAACTAAAATTGAAAACTCAAAGTAGAAATTGATTTTAGTTTTTAAAAATTTCATAATAGAAAACCAAAAACTACCCCGAACGGGGCCTTAGTTACTCATGAATTATTTAAAATTTGAAATTATTTATTTAATAAGTGTCAATGGTTTTTTTTAAATATAAAATTAGTTTATTACTCATTTAATTTTGTGTTAATTTATAAAATTTAAAAGTATTATAAGTTAATTTAAAAAAAAATACATATAATTGTTTCACAAGGATAATTTTATCATTTATAGAAGATATATATTTTATTATGTCCTGGTGAGGTGTGTACCAAAAACATGATATGATAAAATAATGCTATCATTTAGGCATCAAACACATGATAGGATAAATGCTAGCATGTCCTTATAATATCTTATCTTTATCCAGTTCTATATCATATATGTCTTTATCCTATCCAGATCATCAAACGGACCCTAAACCTCTCTCAGCTGCCAAGTTCTCTGCTCTTCATGACAAGCTCAGAATCTTTAATATACTCAGTCTCATCAAGACACTCTCCACTTGTAAGGGGGAATATTAAAATAGTATATAGAATGGGCCTAGATGCCCACCATTGTTTCTAAAACAGTTTCAGCTGTTTTATGACAGCTGGCTTCTCAACTGCCTAAGCTTATCTAGAAGCTTCTATTAGTTTTCAGTTAGTTAGATCTCAGTTTAGTTTCTGTAACTGATTTGTACTCTATATATGACAGTTCTATATCTTGTAATCATTCAACAATTATAATGCAATTCTGAATATTCAATTAAAACTCTTCTCTCATTTTCTTTCACTTTCTATGACTTTATAATTCTAACAGGGACTAACTTGGTGGGAAAAAATAGAGGACTAATATGGTGACGGTTGAATTTTTTAAAGACTAAATTTGGTGATAAATATCTTTGGAGGTTAATGAGGTGACACCCTAATATTTGGAGAATGAATAGAGAGCTTGTTCTTAAATCAATTCACAAATATCGAAACCAGACTATCTGCAATGGTAACAGAAAGAAGCACATACATTGAACGAAGCCGTTGCAACTCAGACACACGTTGATGATGAGATTTTTCTAAATCTGTTCAACCACACAAAAAAAAGGTCAAGTTAACATAATGCTAGTTCATATGGGATGTGTGCCTGTATATAAGAATTTATTTGCATAAGCCACACCGTGGTTGCATAACTTGTATTTAATCAGAGTGAAAATTAAAGATAGATTTGTTATGAGCCTCAGTTTTGTGCAAACTCCAGACAATTTAGGAGCATCTCAGTTCAAATGCAGCTTTATGATGTGTAAGATATAGAATGCCTGAATTATTAAGAAATCCTTGCACATGCCATTTCATTAGAGCTACAAATAAGTAACTTAAAAACAAATGAATTCCCATGTTAACTATTTTTTGCATCAGCACAAAAATAATTATCACATATAAGATAACATATTTATATCAATTAAATCAATAAGAATAAATTATATATCTCAAGTTCATTGCCAGTAAGGAGGCTGAAAGATCCAAATAAGATTTGCAACTCGTGATAGATTAAGATAATACTAGTTATTGAGGATGATCAAAAGTTATTGTAAGAACTGATATGTATACCTCTAACATAATTACTTGAGGTGTCATCAAGATTCACCCAAGAGCATTTGGATTTCCCCTCTTCGGCAACAAGTCGAAATGGACCCTGATATAGAAATTAAGAATAAAAATCGTAAAAGGACATCAAGACCTAAACAAATAGTACATTGATAAAAAAAAATTAAAATATCATTTTTTTTAATTCTACTTTAAATAGAATGGGTTATGGGTGACGCCCATATAGATAAGTTAGCAACAATAACCTTATCCCACAAAGCAAGGTCAGTTACATGGAATAATTGATACCAAAACAAAGTATGAAACATGTTTTTCAAGATTTAATTTATCATCAAGCTAAACAAAAACAAAGGACTAATGTGAAAAGTTCATCACATGATCACAGTCATGCTTTGAATATTTTAAAAATATTACATATAATACCAATATATGTGGCATGAATAGACCTACAGAGAAAGGAAACATTATAGAGTAAAGAGGAAAGCTTACAGGTATTTGTAAAGTAGAGCATATCAATTTGCAACAAGAAACCTAATGTTCTTTCTTTCAGAAGAAATGCTCAGGACTAGGAGCATGTTACATAGATTGAACCTAAGATGTATATCCTAAGTCATACTCAAATCTATGCATCAGGATTTACAGTAACTAACCTAATATTTCTTTAGCAAGTCCATTGAGGTCAAGAAACAACATATATGTCTTCTATCCATATTTCTATTTCTTCGCTACGCATTCTTTTTCATTATTGGTTGTTTTATTAGTAGGCAGGCAGAAACAGCAAGAAAAAATATAATCCAAAGCTTTGAAACATGTTTCGCATTAAAAATCTCATGGTCAGAGTTCAATATTTAAATTTAAAAAATATTGGATAAGTGAAAGAGTAACAACATCCAAGTAGAACATATTAGCAATAAAACTATCTTTTAGTGTGAACTTTTCATTAGTATTTCAACAAAAAAATAGACAATTTTCAACAAAGCATCATTTTTAGTATGGATCCAGACCAATTGAAATAGAGTAAGATTTAAGCACTAATGAATCAATAATTAGAGCCATAGAAAGGGAAACAAGCCCATTAAAGTTATTAAATGGTTTGAGCATATCAACTTTTATGGTCTTTGTTTGTGCATTCAAGTTATTAATCCTCCAAAGGAAAACTGTGAAAAGAAAATAAAGAAGAAAGTGTTTTATCCACGTACTGTGTCTAGTTGCTTAGCAAACCACTGGTTTAGCTCTTTTAAACAAGATGAGTCTCCAAGCAAAAATTGGCTGAAGTCTGAGTATGCCAAATATATTCCATCTTCTGCATTTCAAAGTAACAAGATGAGTTCAATATCTATATCTATTTTGATTTTTGAGTCCAAAGGTTATAACTTTTCAGTTTACTATACCAGAATACAACAGCAACAACAATAACAATTAAGTCTTATTCCACTAATTGGGATCAAATTATCAATTACATGTATCAAGCAACACCACTATGCTGTATTATAAAACAAAATTTCAGCAAGATGGAATTTTAGCAAAACTTATTTTGAAGCTCTTCCTTTTACAAATTAAACAATCAAAGCTGAAATTGAACAAAGCAAATTATCATTTGATCTCTCATTGCCTAACATGGTTTTACAATCAAGCTTCCAATAAGATCTAGACAATAAATTTCAGGTTGTCACTTGACAATAAAAAATATACACTTTACATAAAGAAAATGAACTTTCTAAATATAGTAGAATTAAGAAATAAACAACAGATAAGAGTTAGAAAAGGGAAAATTACCATCTCCTGAATGGTAATGAGCCAACTCCTCTGATGTGGAAGCAATTCTTCCAAGAACTGCATTCATCTAATCAACAAAAGGAATTTAATAAAAACAAACCACCACAAAACAATACTTCAACCAAACTGAAACGCAGACTACACAATCCACAGTACAAAAGATGAACTAAATATCATTGGTGCTTAGTTAAAGAGTCAATGACATTAGCTAGATAACTTCTAGGCATAGCAGAAGAACAAATAAAGAGGTAATAACGTCTGAGTAACCATTTTTGAAATTTAATAGAAACTAGAAAGACAGCATTAAGTGTTGGATTAAGCAGAGATTGGTTTTACATCTCTAACAATAACAATAACCAGGTCATTTTGTTACTCCAAGTCAGAAATTGATCCACGATGAAATATAAATATTGTTGGATTGATTGCTTTGCTACAAAATGTACCTTTTCTATATTTTTTGTTGTTGATTAGACCATTTCTATATTGAAAAACTCAATCATACAACATTACCAATGCAAATTAAGCATCAAAATTATATTTACCAAGTAAACACAATAATACATTCCACAGCAAGAAAAACATGACAAAATACATTCATTCATTCATTCATTCATAACATGTGACTATTAAGACATTGGAGAAGCACCTCTAGATTTCTTCCAGAAAGGCTATCATCAATAGTTGTGAGGTGTCCATTGACAACGGAAGTCGCGCCAACGCGCGCTCGCCTCCCTTGTGTCAAAGTCGAAGCCTGGCTAGAAAGCATGTCGAATTGAGATTGAAGATGCCTTAGCTGTCTTTGCAAATCAGCAGCTTCGGTTTTATATGCCGAAGTTGCCTCCCTAAAGACAAAACATTTATTTAAATTTGATTCCCTCTTACTAATATGAGACATAATTAATAAAAGGTAATATGATGAATATAAGAGTAATTACTCCCTCTATTTCATTTTGACTGTCTCTTTAGAAAATGGAAAAAGAATTGATAAAAGCAGGCAAAGCTTCATTTTGACTAAAGGATAGAGTGATCCCAACTAAGTTGGCACCCCAAAGGCAAACAATGATTTGCAGCACACCATCATTTTATTAACTAGTAAATAAATTAAATAATAATAATAATAAATAAATAAATAAATAAAGAAAAGATACAGAGACCATGAGGGGAAAAACCAAAACTCTTGAGACTCAAACATGCCTGAATCTATAATTAGGAAGTAACAGTCTATTATGAGAGAAATAACTACTAATAAAAGCATGCAAAGCATCCCACCAATGATGACCACGATGAGAAATGGCAAAAGAAGACAACTTATCAGTGCACGCATTACTCTCCCCATAGATGTGAGTAATGTTGTCAACTCTAGATCGCAGAAAATAGCGTTTTTTACAAATTATACTATGCTACAGTGCTATAACACTGCTATAGTCGCTATTTGATACCATTTTATACTAAAATAGTGTATCATGGAACAGTAGCAAAGTGCTGATATACCCGCTATTTGACATCACTAGATGTGTGACACTAGGAACCACATTTTACAAGTTGAGAAAATACAATTGTTCCACCTATTCCTCATATTTCAAGGAACTAAACTCAAGTTGGAGAAGAAGGCGCTGAATCATCACATTCAAGCCAAAGCCAATGCCAACCTTGGTTTTTCAACAAAACACATTAAGTGTCATTTAGTTTTTTCAACGCAACATTAATTTTTCTTTTCCAATTTTACCCTCAAACAAACAACATGCACATCATTTCCAAGTCATTATACTTCCCAATAATACTTCAATAGCTAATACCTAAAGCTTACTAAAATCATTTTACTCACTAAATCATTTATCGTTTGTCTTAATCTTAATGAAAAAGTATAAAACTAAATTGAAATTGAAATTGAAATTGAAATTGAAGTAACTAACTAACTTGATATCCTTCAAATTGAGAGGCTCGTGAGGTCCGAAAAGGGCTTCCTGATTATCAGTAGTATCAGAGAAAGCAGATATGCTGTCGAAAGCAAAATCCAAATCTTCACCTTCCAATAATTTCCCTTGGTGCTTGAATTGTTCATACCTGAAAAAAAAAAAAAAAAAAAAA
>JBBPBQ010020324.1:41383553-41417727 GCA_037974755.1 Cicer yamashitae | reverse complement strand
AAAAAAAAACCTCACAGTTAGTTACATACAATGAAGTTAAACGAGAGAGAGAGAGAGAGTAACTAACTGAGAGAGTTCGGAAGGAGAGAGGATATTGGAGGGACGAAGAGTGGAGCAGATCCAGTGGAGGATAGGGCGAGTGTCTTCGTATTGGAAAGGCCACTCGAAGCTATCAGGGTCCAATGAATCCGATCCTGAACTTGATTTTGTTCCTTCATAACCCAATTCGACGAGCAATGTGCACAGTCGAGCACCGCTCATTTTTTTTTTTTATTTGGAACTCTTGTTCTGTTCACTGCTTCGATTGATGGAAATTGGAAAACTCTGTTCTGTTCTGAACTTCCGATCTCTCGAGGGCTCACTCGCGGGCGGGCCTACCCCTCCTGCCGCTCGCTCCTTTTTTTTAATTTAAATTAGACAACATTACACAAGATCTTTGTTAACATTTAAATTCCAATAAACCACAATTTTAATTCTTGAAAATCTAATATAGAAGGTCATTGTTTTGGTTTTTAATTCAGTGCAAAATTTAAAGGTTTAATTGGAGTTTTGATCTCTTTATTTTAAATTAAATCACGAAAATAGTCTCTTATTTTATTTGTATGCTGTTTTAGTCCTCAAATAGAATCTTGTCCAAAACTTGATGAAATGTCTTTTTTTTTTAATGTTGTGTCAAAAAAACAAATGATGTGGAAGACTCCATGTAGGTGGATTAATTATATTTTATTATTATTCCAAATTCGTAAAATACATTTTCTATTTTCAAAAACACATTCTTATTTTATTACATTATTTAATTATAAAAACATAAAATAAAATAAAAAGACATGTCTTTTTTAATCCCTAATTCCATTCCATTCCATCGTGTTTCTTCTTCTTCTTCCTCTCCATCATCGTCGTCTTGTTCTTCTTCTCCGTCACCATCGTCTTCTTCTTTTTTGTCATCTTCTTCTCCGTTCATCTTCGTAATTGTCGTCGTCTTATTCTTCTTTGTTGTAGTCTTGTTCTTCTTTGTCGTTGTCTTCTTCTTCGTTCATCTTCATAGACGAAATCAAAAACGGAGAACGCAAAATCACCTCCAGATTTACTCGCCATTAGAACACGAAATCAAAAACAGAGAACACGATCTAGAAGAAAACGACTAATGAGAAATTGAATGAAGAGGTGAAGAAACAAGATGAATCGTGAAGCGAAGAAGAAAATGATGGAATGGGATTAGGGTTGGACTCGCATTTGACTTCTCAAGCTAATGTGCGTTTCTGATGAAGTCGTGTTCTTCAGCTCTCAAGGAATTAAGGATTAGGGATTAGAATAGGAATGTGTGTTTTTTTTTTTTTATGTTTTTGTAATTAAATGATATAATAAAATAGGAAATATGTTTTTGTAATTAAATGATATAATAAAATAGGAAATGTGTTTTTAAAAATTTACAAATTTGGAATAATAATAAAATGTAATTAACTTACATGAAATCTTCCACATCATCTTTTTTTTTTTGACACATCATTGAAAAAATGACATTTCATCAAGTTTTGGACCAATATTCTGTTTGGGGACCAAAATTGGGGACAAATAAAATAGGGGAACTATTTTCGTAATTCAGCTAAAATATGGTGACTAAAACTGCAATTAAGCCAAATTTAAATTAGTATTCGAATCTTTAAAATAGTTTATGATTGATTGACATATTGACGATTCAATGATTAATTTGGGATTTTTGATGAGTTAGAGATCAAAATGATAACGTCTTATACTTCAGATACTAAAATGGTGATTTAACCATTAAATTTTGTATGAGAAAAAAGGAAGGAGTGACAACTAATTTTACATTGAGAGATAATAAGATCTATTGATATTGTTATCTCATCACACGGTCGTAACAGAAATAATAAAATAATTACATGATCAATTGCTTGTATTTGTTGTTAGTATAAATGACCATGTATGATCATTAAACTTATTTTTTTTTTAATTATTTTTATGTAAATTCTTTATTTTTTATCTTCTCAATTTTATTTTTCAAAATAAAAAATCTTTATTTGATAAAACATTTTCTTCATTTTTTTTTATTTAAAAATACTTAGGTGTCAAGCCATATCAACATTTTTTGGAATTTTTTATTAATTTTATTTTAAAAATCAAGAAACATAGAACAATTTTCATCATCTTGATCATTAAATCCAAAACAAAAAAGATCAAAACTCAAACACAGAAAATACTCAATTTAGGGATAAACCCTAATTTTACAAAATTCAAAAAGCAAAAATATCCAAATTCAATTTATAAGTTAATGTAAGAACCGTTCCATATTTATTAATTACCCTTTTCTTCATTTCCTTTATTTTCATAAATATAAGTTCCTGATAGACAGAAGAAAATAAGAAAAAGAAATCTCAAGTTTTTTAAAATTAGTCCAAATTAGTGTCGACTTTGTCAAAATCAAGAGAGATTTGACTTTTACAAAAGAGATAAAGTTAAAGGGTCAAAATTGCTATTTTTAAAATAAGAGGGCCAAAATAACTAGATTGAGAAACTTGGGGCAAAAAGTGCATTTTAACATTTAAATATTTAATGATTTGGTAACACATTTGAAGTGAAATCCTACCATGGATAAAAGTTTAAAACGCTGACTATACACAGACGTCTCTTAGAAGTAGACGTTAATGGTCGTCTTCATTTTCATAACTTAAATTATATTGGTTTGATAAAATAAAGAAAAAAAATATGTATCTCGTATTGAATCAAAATCAATCAGGTCACCGTCTTTATCCATAAAGACAAGGAGAGTCATGAACTATTACTTTTGAAGAGTATATCGTTAACCTTCGTTTGAATTTTCGATAATTTTGAAGTATTGGTCCACAGTGGACTACTTATGAAGGTGGTCCACAAAAGA
The DNA here is from genome assembly GCA_037974755.1 of Cicer yamashitae. Lineage (NCBI taxonomy): Eukaryota > Viridiplantae > Streptophyta > Magnoliopsida > Fabales > Fabaceae > Cicer > Cicer yamashitae. The sequence continues at coordinate 41,414,831 of JBBPBQ010020324.1, read as the reverse complement.
ATTCATCCATATTTTAAATGAAAAAATAGAAGATGCATTTTTTCGTGCAAACTAGTTTTATAATGGCATGAATTTTGTATCTCCCAAATTTGAAATTGGGGATGTGCATGTTAAAATGATGGTTTATCATTGCATGATAGTATAAACTATTTTACACGGATAATGTATGTCCCTTAAACTCGTTTTTATATGTACTAATGGATTTGGTTGAAATATATTTTGCATTCAATTCATATGCATCGATAGTGTAAAGATATTAGTCAATTGTAATTGTTCGATCATTAAGAGAGTTTAATTTTCATCATATTTAATTTAGTCATATAAATGACATTTTGTGATTGATTAGCAGTATAAAAAGTTATACCGTAAAAATAAATCAAAATGATTCCCAAATGTTGGGTCAAATTTTTGGAGATATATTGTTTCAAATTGGGGTATTTTAAAGGATAATATGGGTTAGAGAGTGATCTGGTTCTTTTTGGTGGGAAGCTATCTGTTTACTTGGATTGAATCCAAACTCTACCTCATATTGGTTCTCAGAGGGGGTGGTCAAAGGTGGTAGGAAATTGGCTAGCTACTTCTTTTTGGGAGGATCCTTGTGAAGGGTCGGTGTCATTCAGGGAGCAATTCCAGTGTCTCTTTCAAGTCTCGGATCTAAGATGACTGATGGTGAGTAATATGGGTAATTGGGAGGGAGTTTGTAGGTGAGGATTTGAGATGGGGGAGAGGGTTGTTTGCTTAGGAACAAGACCTGGTTTTGGGATTTACACGTGATTTGAATAGGATCCCTCTGTCCCTAGTGGAAGACTATTGGGTTTGAAAGTAAGACCCTAAAGAGGTTTATTCGATTAGATCAGCTTATGCTTCACTTGCATTGTTTGAACCAAGTTGGTTTTACATTTAGAGTTTTGATGTTAACAAAAGTATTTTATGAGAACAATATATTTGACTTCAAAGAGTATAAAATAAGATTCATGTTTTTGAAGAAAATCTAAAATAAGATTTGATTCAAATTTATAATTGAAGAAAGTCTTTGACCAAGTTGAAAAGAAAATATGGTCAAGATTTGAAGAAGATTTGAAGAATATTTGAAAAATATTTTAATGAAGATTTGAAGAATATTTGATCAACATTTAATGAAGATTTGAAGAATATTTGATCAACATTTAATGAAGATTTGAAGAATATTTGATCAACATTTAATGAAGATTTGAAGAATATTTGATTTGAAGAATTTACAAAGTCAATCTACATAAAATAGGAACATATGATGGATGGATTCTTGCAATGCAAGAAGAGTTAAATGAATTTGAGAGGAATGATGTATGTGATCTTGTACCTAGACCAGAGAAGAACATTATTGGAACCAAGTGGATTTTCAGAAACAAGCTAAATGAAAAAGGTGAAGTGGTTAGAAACAAGGCAAGACTTGTCGCACAAGGCTACAGTCAGCAAGAAGGCATTGATTACACTGAGACATTTGCTCCAGTGGCCAGGTTAGAAGCTATTCGTATCCTACTTTCTTTTGCTGCAAATAATAACATTACATTATTTCAAATGGATGTTAAAAGTACTTTTCTAAATGGTTATATAAGTGAAGAGGTCTATGTTAAACAACCCCCAGGTTTTGAAAGTTCTGAATTTCCAAATCATGTCTTTAAACTTAATAAATCTCTGTATGGTCTAAAACAAGCACCTAGGGCATGGTATGATAGACTCAGTAACTTCTTGCTTAAAAATAACTTTGAAAGAGGACAAGTAGATAATACACTTTTTAGAAAATCAATAGGAGATAACATTCTTATTATTCAAATTATGTTGATGACATTATTTTTGGATCTACTAATGGCACTCTTGGACAATAATTTTTTAAATTGATGCAGCTTGAATTTCAATTGAGTATGATGGGAGAACTTAAGTTCTTCTTAGGGATACAAATTCAGCAAAGTAAAAAGGGTATATACATTCATCAAACTAAATATACAAAAGAGCTTCTTAGGAAGTTTAAGATGATAGATTGAAAACCTATGGCTACACCAATGCACCCTACTTGTTCACTTGAAAAAGATGATTCAGGCAAAAAAGTTGACCAAAAACCTATAGAGAAATAATAGGATATCTACTTTACCTTACCGCTTCCAGACCTGACATCATATTTAATGTGCAAGATTTCAAGTTAACCCTAGTGAATCACATTTAACTGTTGTGAAGAGAATCCTCAGATACCTAAAAGGTACTACCAACCTTACCTTGTTCTACAAGAAATCTACTAAGTACAAACTTAGTGGATACTGTGATTCGGATTATGATAGAGATAAATTTGAGAGAAAAAACACTAGTGGCAACTGCATATTTTTATGTGACAACTTAATATCTTGGTCTAGTAAGAGACAAAACACAATTGCAATGTCAACAACAGATGCTGAATACATTTCAGCAGCTGACTGCAGTTCTCAACTACTTTGGATGAAACATCAACTTGAAGACTACAAAATCCTAGAATCCAACATTCCTATCTATTGCGAAACACTTCTGCCATTTGTCTAACCAAAAACCCTATCTTACATTCTAGAGCTAAACGCATAGAGATCAAACACCACTTCATTAGGGACGTTGTTCAAAAAGGGGTACTAAACATTCAATTTGGAGACAGTGAACACCAATGGGCTGACATATTCACCAAACCACTACCTGAAGATAGGTTTGACTTCATCAAGAAAAACCTAAACCTTACCTTCATACCTGACTGATGTTGTGATAACTTTAAAGTAGTTTAGTTTTACATTAGTTTATATATTTTTTTGTACTATACTATATTCATGTTATTCCAACAAAAAAAATCAAAACAAAAAAAGAAAAAAAAAACAAAACAAAAAAAATAGAAAGAAAGAAAAAAATGAGAAAAATGAAAAGAAAAAAAAAGGAGACAAAGTTTCACTTTCAAGTCTTTTTGTCTGATGACAAAATGGGGAGAAATATATTTGATAATGTGGGGAGAAAAGGATACTAAGACTTAATAGGAGGCTTAAGTCAGGGGGAGTTAAAGAAATATAAAGAAAAGTTGTTATAAAAAATACAAGTTTTGTCATCATCAAAAAGGGGGAGATTGTTGGAACCAAGTTGGTTTTACATTTAGAGTTTTGATGTTAACAAAAGTATTTTATGAGAACAATATATTTGACTTCAAAGAGTATGAAAGAAGATTCATGTTTTTGAAGAAAATCTAAAATAAGATTTGATTCAAATTTATAATTGAAGAAAATCTTAAATAAGATTTGATTCAAAATTATAATTGATGAAAATCTAAAACAAGATTTGATTCAAATTTATAATTGAAGAAAATCTTTGACCAAGTTGAAAAGAAAATATGGTCAAGATTTGAAGAAGATTTGAATAATATTTGAAAAAGATTTGAAGAATATTTGAAGAAGATTTGATCAAGATTTGAAGAATATTTGAAAAATATTTTAATGAAGATTTGAAGAATATTTGATTATGTTTGTTGATCATTAATTTTGTACAATTTTGTGTCCTACGAATTTTTTTTTCTTTTTATATTCCTTAAATGTAGATCTTTATAAAGGAAAATCAATACCTTAAGTTAAGACTAGCTAGAAATAGCAGGACAACAGTTTTGTTGGGATATTTTAGAAACATGGTTCTATGGAATCCAACCCAAGGTAGAATAACTAGAGATTGTGAGAATTGAGAATTTGTATAAATCAAACATAGATTCGATAGTTGTACCGCGTGTCGATTGAACTTGGTAAAGATAGACATTAGAAATTGGGTGAATGTTAATGAGTTGGTAGTCAAATAATTGAGAACTTAAATTATGTCTACGGAAAGAAATTAGATTGATTGTATCCTCGGTCGTAAAAATGACTTATACTTAAGTAAAATAATAATAATAATAATAAGTCCTAGAATGTTAGAATATCAATTTTGTAAGTAATTACTGATTTGAGAAGTTCAAATTCAAATTCAAATGGTAGAAGGATATTTTAGAATTTTGTAGTTATACTACTTGATCTTAAGTAGAGCCACAAGAACTGCAAATTAAGCAAGCATACTAGGGGTCAAACTAGGATCTGAGTCATGTAATTATTTTAGAAGATTAATTGTGAAATAAAATCATATTCTTTAGTAGCTTGAATTTCGGGGACGAAATTCTTTTAAGTAGGGTAGAATTGTAACACCCCAAATTTTATAATAAACTAATTTATTAATTAAATATTATTTTAGATAAATAATTTGGTGTTAAAATTATTTTAGATATATGTTGATTAGTTTTATGATTAATTTTTTTTATATGTGTGTTTTCTATGATGTGTTAATATGTACATATTTGATTAAATGAGTGATATAAATAATAAATATTATAATTTTTTATATTTTATACTTTTTCTAAAAATAATAGTATTTTATGGTACATATTTTAAAGAATAAGATTTTATGAGATTTTACGTGTACACGTGCGTTCGTAATTAATTTGATATCTTCTTAGATGTTCGACTGATTTTAAGTGTGCATGTAGTTATATTTTGATTATTTATAACCATTTCTAGTTTTAGTTATTTATTTTGTGAATAGTTATCTTGAGATAGTAATAATATCGTGTTTAATTTCCTTTATTTATATATATTTGTTATGTCATTGTGATTTTATATATATTTATTATGATTTAGTAACTAATATAAAGTGTCGATGTTATATTTATTTATTTATTCTCTAATGATGGTAGTCTTTTAATATGAGTATTTGAAAGAGAAAAAAAAAATAATTATAGTGATTATTTTGAATATGAGAATCTTAATTATTAATTGATGTATTTTAAAAGATTAATTACTTTATTTATAAAATATTAGCTTTGAAATATTAGTAACATTTTTATAATTAAATTATGTTTAAAAGAAATGAGTAAAATGTGTTTTATGGATTAAGTCCAAGAGTAAAAGTGAATAATAATAATAATAATAATAATGAACAAAAGAAAAAAAAAATAAAAAAACAAGGAAGGAGCGTATACCGTCTGCCGTGTTCTTGTATGCCGCCTCCATAGTCCATACCTATTTCCTCCCCATCTTCTTTCTTCGACCATGATCATTATAGCGAGTGTCGTGTAAAACTGAGACTATATTTGTGATCGTCGTGATCTCCTCTTTCATTCCCAACCTAAATCGCAAATTGAAACATCCTATTCCTCTTTGTCAAAAATCACACCTCCGCCTTTTGATCAAGATTCCGGGCACCACGACAATTACCAACGAAAACCAAGACCATATTTGGACTCCACGAAACACCCTCTTCCATTACCTATGCCTGGAATCACCAACCGTTATGCTTCAAAAAATGGGTTTTAACCCTCGTCGCAGCTGTGTTGTTGAGTTTCGGCCAGCACGTTCATCGTATTGAAAAACTAACAGCATATTTGGATTCCCCTCGTCGAAACCTTCAAGAAGCACTACTCATTTCGGTGTTTCGGTGAAGTTGACGTCGGACCCTATCGGCGCTCCAGTACGTCGGTGAGACCTTTTCTAATAACTTGTTTCACGACATTTAAATATGTTTCTTCGCCTAATATTTTTATTAATTATATAATGCTGATTTTTATGCCCCACGTAAATTGTCAGCCATGTTTTATTGACTCTGCATATTCGTCGACGCTTTTGGACTTGCTCGTTGCGCGTTGTATACATCTCATGGTTGCTGAAAATTATTCTTGTCGTTATATCTTATAAAAGCGTCAGATTGAGGTAAGGGGTGAGAGGAGGTTCAAATTTATGAGTATAAAATAACATGGGATGAATAGGAATACCGTAATTCCCAGATATTCATCTGAGGCTTACTACGTACGGTTAAGCCCTATTGACAAACCTAGTGATTATGGGGAAGTACAACTGAATGAGCCTGATCGTGGAGGGCTACAGTCGAACTGTAAGGTAAGACTGATAGACCGTGGGGGTATCTCTGGTGGGAAATTCCTAAGTGGATTAGTGGGTAATTCCCTAAGGCCGGGAGCTACCATGCAACACAAGAGTACCCCGACCGTCGTGTATATGTGTCTCGGGTTGAGTTGAGGGGATCTTTGAGGACTTGGCCATTCATGAATTGTCCGTCCACTCTTGTAGTGGCATAGTATCAGGCCTCCTAACCAAGTACTTCAAAGTAGAATGGTACCAAATGATGAAGTATAGAGTACAGGACATGCATAGCATTTCATCCTTGTAACTATTTTATTGTGATTGAATTAGATTAACCTTTGATATTATGTTATTGAACGTTCTCTTTATTTGTGCTGTTTTGACTAATTGTGTGCTCTCCTCGTGTATTTTATATTGTTACATGTTTTCGAAGCTCACCCCTTGTTGCTTATGTTTGGTGCTTGCGAGAGCGCAGCTATTTCAAGTTATCGGTTGGTGATCCATGCTCTGATAGGTGATACTAGTGGGAGTAATTTGTTGCGTTTTTTTAGTTATGAACAAAGTTTTGTGTTGTAAACTCTATCGATCAATGTGTTATATTCAATCTTTTATTCGAAGATAAAAATTAATTGTCTCTATGTTTTGAACATGTTTTTATGTCAGAAATATTTGTTTAATAAACATCGACTATATTCGATGTTAGAGGATTTTTAAATAAGAATTTTTATGCAAACGTCTTATGTAAGTATGAGTGTGACGTCCTGAGCCTTATATTTTAAAAGAAAATTTTTTTACTCTATTTTGGGACCACTACAAATTCCTTTCAAAACTAGTGCATTTTACTTTTTATTTCAATTTGGGTTTAGGGTGTCACATGAGTCATACCCCAGCAGCACCATTTGTTCAGCCCTGTCATCCAGCTTTCTTCTGTTTTGAGCTGGCACATGTCTAAAGTATAGTGAGCCAAACACTCTTAGATGATTCACATCTGGCTTTCTTCCAGACCAGGCCTCTTCAGGTGTCCTAGTTCCAAGCCTTTTGGTTGGACACCTGTTCAAGATATATGCTGCTATTGATACTGTTTCACCCCAAAATCTGTGGGGCATTTGCTTTTCCTTCAACATGCTTCTAGCCATGTTTAATATAGTTTTGTTCCTTTTTTCAGCAATCCCATTATGTTGTGGGGTGTATGGTGTAGTCACTTCATGTAACACTCCTTTTTCACAAAATTTATGGAACTCATGAGAATTGTATTCTCCTTCTCCATTTGTTCTAATTATTTTCAATCTGCATTCACTTTGATTTTCTGCATTCACTTTGAATCTTTTAAATACATCAAGCACTTCATCTTTTCTTTTAATTAGATATATCCAGATTTTTCTTGTGAAATCATCAATGAATGATACAAAATAATTGTTTCCTCCTATTGTTATTTCTTCAAGTGGACCACAAACATCATAAAAGATTACCTCCATCATTCTTGAAGATCTAGTTGGCAATTCTATTTTGAATGAATTCTTGTGCTGCTTGGCCTGACAACATTCCCCATATATCTCCTTTGGTATCTGAATTTCTAGAATTCCTAGCACCATGTCCCTGCTCTGCAGCATTTGAAGACTCCTAAATTTCTAGTGTCCAAACCTCGGATGTCACAACCAGTCTTTACTCCTGACTTCAGTAGCTAGGCATTAATTCTCACTTATTTGTATCTCAATTATGAAGGTTCTATTTTTGGACAGTGGCGCCTTTAAGATAAGCCTATTTGAACTATCAAACATCTTCATTTCACCATGCTCCATCTTCATTGAATATCCTTTTTCAAGGAGCTGTCCAAGGCTCAACAAATTGTTCTTCATGGTTGGCACATATAGCACATCACATATGAAAGATTGCATGTCATCTTTCCTTTGAATCAGCACCTTGCCTACTCCTTCTGCAGTCATTGAACTGTTGTCTGCAAACCTGATTTCCCTTTTTACTCTTTCATCAAGACTCACAAACCATCCTCTATGCCTTGTCATATGGTTTGAACAACCTGCGTCAAGGTACCACTGCTTTGGACAGCCATCATCTGATTTTTTTGTAGCCATTAATAACACATCAGCTGAACCTGAGTCCTCAGCTGCCTTCTAAGCTTCATCATCATCTCTTTAGACCTTCTTGGATCTGCATTCATCTGCATAATGCCCCCATTTTTGACAATTGTAACATTGAATCCCCTTCTTGTTAAACTTCTTCTTGCCATTTGAATTCTTGTTGTTGTTATCACTGATGTTCTGATTCTGATTTCTTTAATTTCCAGCCCCTCCAGCAGAATCATGCTTCTTGTACCACTTGAATTTTCCCTTCCTTTTCTTGTGCTTTCCATCATCTTGACTTGTCTTCTTGCTAACTTGAGCCTGCAATGCCTGCACTTGTGTTGCTGAAGTTACTGCAGACCTTTCTCTTACTCTCAGTTGATGAGCTTCAAGGGAGCCTTGCAAATCCCCCACCTTCATTTTATCAAGATCCTTTGATTCTTCAAAAGCTATTACAATATGATCATACCTTTGTGTTAATGTTCTGAGAATCTTTTCAATAATCACCACTTCAGTTATTGATTCACCACTAGTTCTCATATGATTAACAATTTCCTGCACATGATTGAAGTAATCAGCCACAGTTTCATCTTCTTCCATTTGCAACAATTCTTATTTCCTTCCCCACCTGTATAGTACTTGACCAATATATCCCATGCCTCCTTTTGATGTAGATGCTTTTGAAATCCTCTCAAAGTTATTTGAATTCACACTTTGCTAAATATAGAACAATGCCTTGCAATCTCTTTTCTTGCAATCTTTGAAGGTTGCTTGCTGCCTTTCTATAGGATTGTTACCAAGTTGTTCATAGCCGTCTTGCACAATCTCAAAAACTTCATGGGCTCCCAATAATGATCTCATAGATGCAGACCACTTCTCCCAATTCTTCCCATCAAGCAGTGGCAGATTCGATGGAAAACCTCATCCATTCATGATTTCTTTCTTTCTTTCACTCAATTGTGTTTCCCAATTTGAAATCCCCTCACTTTTCTCTCGTGTTTTCCCTAGATTAGAACTCAAGCTCTTGATGCCAATTTGGTAGAACACACCTTAGAAATGATAGGAATTGGAATTGTGAAGAAAGGAAAGGAAATGATCAATTATTATTGAGTTACTTACTATGCAAGCAATCTGCCCAACTTTATACAAATTTATCAAACAGTTGCTACAGTGCTTCTATAACAAACTTAACAAACTTCTAACCATATTCTTGATGTTTCTAAGCAATGTGCCCAACTTTATACACTTTTAATTACATTTTAATACAAATAACTTGAATTTGAGTTCCCACATCAGTTTATAGTTGTGCCAAAAACACAAAGCAATCAACAAAGGTCGGGTTGCATAGAGATGTATAAAATTGATAGTACCAAAAATATGAAATAAAAAAATAAATTGAACTGATATTAAATCACTCAACTAGGAAAATAAGTTCAATTACATAATAATATGCTAAAAAACTAAAATGAAAAAATAACCATGAGTTGAAGTCGGACTTCTAACAAAATGGTTTAAAAGATAATTTTGTTGGAGAAACTCTGCAATTTTAAATGAATTAAACAACAGTACACAAACATAGTGAGGATTTTCTAAAAGACAAAAAAGGAGAACAGATAATAATAGTAATCTTTACTATTTCCATGCATATCTGTTCGCAGGAGAGGATCTTGCTTGGGACAGGGGGGGCCGCGGCCACCCAAAAAAAAAAATATAGGTAAAATGACCAAAATGCCCTAATTAAAATTAGAAAATTACAATAATACCTAAAACCCTAAATCAGTATCTTCTCCTCTTCCTCTCTATCCCTCTTGCGCCGCTGCTGCTCTGCTCACTAATCTCGTCTCGCCTTGGCCGTTCGTCAAAACTCAAAAGGTTCGGATTTCAATTTCGTTCATCATCAGAATTGATATTAAGAGTTTGTTTGGAGTTTTGTTTTGGAGTTTTGTTTGGAGTTTGAATTTCAATTTTGGATGTCAATTTCGTTCATCATCAAGATGACAAGATTTCAATTTAGATGTTAGTGCTAATTTTTGTTTGGAGTTTTTTTGTTGCATATAAGGTGTTTGATTTTTGTTCCCATTTAATTTTCACTGAAAAATGTTTTATGTTTCTTAAATTGGTTGATTTATTGTATTAGAGAAGTTTTGTGAGAATGAAGAAGAGTAAAAGATTTGATTCTTTTTTCAAGAGGAAAATTTGTGAGAGTGAAAGAGATAAATAAATTATAACTTCTACATTTGAAACTATCTCTGATAATCCAAGAGTTAAAGAAAATGAGAATCATCTTTCCAAGGTTCCTATAGTTTTCGAAGATGACTTTGAGAAATGTTTAGAACGTGACCCCGGAAAGCCCCCTCAAATTTGGCAATATCCACCAAATCAATTGGATGCGATACGAATAGCTTATCTAAAATTTAATCCTTATCAAATAAATTTAGAAGATTATCCTTTATCTTGCAACGAGGTTCATCCAAGACGGTTTCAATATGCTTGGTTTAACATCTTTTCTTCATGGCAAGAATATTCACCTTCTAAAGATGCTGCATATTGCTTACTATGCTATCTATTTAGCAAAATACCAAGTGGACATCCCGGATCAGATGTCTTCATTGGTACGGGTTTTAGAAATGGGAACGAAAATTAAAAATGGAAAATGTTGCGCCTTTCTCAAACACATAGGGATGGATCCTTGCTCACCACACAACAATGCAATGAAATCTTGTCTAGATTTGTTGAATCAAGTTGGACATATTAGGAATACTTTTCAAGTGCAAAGCTCGAAACAAATTTTGAAGAACTGAATACGTCTCAAGACATCAATTGACATTGTTCATTGGTTAACACTTTAAGATTGTGCTTTTAGGAGACACGATGAAACTGTTCATTGATAAAAATCTTGGCAACTTACAATGATGAAGTTGCAAAAGTTGTGTTGGAAAATGCTCCATATAATTCCAAGTATACTTCACATCAAATTCAAAAGGAGCTCTTGCATATTCTTTCTAGTAAGGTGAGAAAACCTATACGTGAAGAAATTGGTGATTCCAAATTTTGCATCGTTGTAGATGAAGCTCGTGATGAATCAAAAAAGGAACAAATGTCTCTTGTGTTAAGATTTGTTGACAAAGTTGGTTTAATACAAGAGCAATTTTTTTTTGTGGCACATGTTAAAGACACTATAGCTTTAACTCTGAAAGAAAAAGTATTTGATATACTTTCTCAACATAATCTTGATGTTTCTAACATGCGTGGTCAACGGTATGATGGTGCTAGTAATATGAGAGGAGAACGGAACGGTTTACAAGCACTATTTATGAAAGATTGTCGTTATGCATACATGTCCATTGTTTTGCTCATCGATTGCAACTTGTTTTGGTTACTGCATCAAGAGAAGTTGTTCCAATTCATAAATTTTTGAGAAGCTAACTTTTTTTGTTAATGTTGTTTGTTCTTCTAGTAAGCGTCACGATGAGTTACAAGCTGCTCAATTAGAGGAAATTGCACATTTGCTAGAAATTGATGAGATTGTAACTGGTAAAGGTACAAATCAAATTGGTACTTTGAAACGAGCTGGGGATACTCGTTGGGGATCACATTTCTCTTCTATTTGTAGCTTGATAAATATGTATGAGGCAATTTGTACTGTTTTAAAAAAAATACAAATGAAAGAGCAAGTTATTCTACACGTGGGGATGCTAATAGTGTCTATAATTATTCTAAGGCGTTTGATTTTATATTTATGTTGCATTTGATGAAAGACATTATGGGGATAACTGATATACTTTGCCAAACCTTACAACAACAATCTCAGGATATAGTTAATGCCATGTATTTGGTTGGAACAACAAAGTCTCCTATTCAAGCCTTGAGAGAAGATGGTTGGGATGCGTTATTTACTGAAGTGAAGACTTTTTGTGAAAAACATGATATTGAGATTCCTGATCTCAACGATGTTCATTCAACAACAAGATATGGACGCTATCGTCTTCAACAAGGTCAGGTTACAATAGAGCATTATTTTAGAATTGAAATATTTTTTACTTCCATTGATCAACAATTACAAGAGTTGAATAACAGATTTAGTGAGCAAGCAATGGATTTGTTAACTCTAAGTTGTGCTTTGACTCCTAAGGATAATTATAAAGCCTTTAACATTGAAAAATTTGCACTCTAGTTGAAAAATATTACCCTGTGGATTTCAATATGCAAGAGAAGATTAATTTGAAATTTCAACTCCGACATTTCTTGGTTGATGCTCGTCAAGATTTAAATTTGAAGAATTTATCAAATATCCAAGAATTGTGCTCATGTTTGGTTGCAACTAAAAAGGCGCAAAATTTCTACTTGATTGATAGACTACTTTGTCTTATCATGACTCTTCCAGTTTATACTAACACAACTGAAAGATCTTTTTCAGCAATGAAAATTATTAAGTCTAGGTTAAAAAACAAGATGGAAGCTGACTTTTTGGCTGATAGCATGGCGGTTTATATTGAAAGGGAAATTGCTGCAAGGTATTCTTAAGTCATGTAGTTAAATTATTTGATACTTCACTTTGTGTTTATTGCAACTTAATTTTTTGCTATATAATATTATTTGCATATTTGATTTATACATTATATTTTTATGTTGGCCACTGTCAGTTGGGATAATTTCAATGAACTCTTTAACTTGATCTCTTGCTTAATGAAAAACTTTCACCACTTAATGTATTGCTTAATAATTGATAGATTCAAAAAGTCTTGCTATGGCATCTTTGATGTAGCTAAAATATCACTAAAAGAGGGGGTTGAATAGGGATATTGCTGTTTAAAAATTTGCTCACGTGTTTTGAATCACTATCCTCTTTGAGAGGATGAGAATCAGAGGATAAAAATAAGAGCTGAATAAATGCAAGAGAAAGTATAGAGGAAGACACACACAAATTTTATATTGGTTCACCCAATGAAAGCTACGTCTAGTCCTCACACACTTGTGAGTTTTTACTAATGATCAATTTGATTAACCTCTCACAGAGGTTGGTTACACTTTGTGTATTCTTTAGCCTCACCAAGCTTACAACCTTGTTTCTTACAAGTTTCAACAATTTCCAAGTGTAACTCACGTGCAAATTACAAAGTGATATGAGTATGATATTTCTCTTTACTTAACACTTTCTAAAAAGATATTTCAAAGATCTAGTGTAAGACTATAGAAAGTATAAAGAGAGGATGGAAATTGCTCTTGATAACTTTTAGAATCTTGATCTTGTTATGCAATGTTGTTGTGTCTTGAACTGAAGAGATCACTTCCATTTATAGAGTTTTTGAACCTCTATCCATAAGCAAAAGGATTTTGATGACCATTGAAGACTTGAGAAAATGTCCAAGGTTCTTGGTCTAATTTACAATACGGACATGAGATGTCTTTATCCTTTTTGCTTTTCCAATGCTTTTAGGGTCACTCTTTTTAGGTTAGGTACCAGCTTTTTCCTTTTTGACTATTCCCTAGGTAAGAGGATGAATATTGATCTGCTTATCATCCTCTTATCATTAACTTTAGTCTTGTGTCCTCTTTTTCTTGAATTGTTTCTCTCATAACTATTTGTCCTCAATATTATCTTTTCTTTATTTTGAATTTGATTCATCATTTCAATGATACCGTATATTCTCTTCTAAAAAGGTTCATCCTCATTAATGATGCATCCTCTTGAATGTCTATCCTCCAGTTCAAAAATCATGTTGGATTAAATAAAATTCTTCTTCTTTTTATTGAGATGATGAGGAATCTGTTTCTTAATTAGAATACACTCAAGAGCACATATTAGTTATTAAAACACAATCATAATCATTGAAACAATTTTGTTATCTCTAAAACATTTGAGAGAGATTTTTTCTCAACAATCTCCCCCATTTTGATGATGACAAAATTCTTTAGATTATGTTTCTGATAGAAAATATTACATAAGAAATGTCTTGATTATGCTCCCCCTCAACATATGCATAGCTTTCACTTTTAAATTGTGCTCTCCCTCAATATATGCATAAATATATATATGATAACCATTTTGAACCAAAATATAAAACCATTAATTTTTTAAGAAGACAATGACTACAAAATGGTTCAAAAGGAAAAAAAAACATAATAAAAGAGCATAATAAATAAAGAATAAATAAAGAATGTTGGAAAAGTAAAGGTGTAAAAAAATTGACAATTTTAACTCATAATCTTTCTCCCCCAATATCTGTCAACCATCAAAAAGTAAGAACAGCAGCTTTGAGAGCTATTTGGACGGAGAGGAATCAATAGAAGGGGAGGAGGTTGAAGGACGAGGAGGATCGGGTTGAGGAGGTTGAGGTGGCAAGACAAGAGGATGATCTCCTAGGTCAATGGGGTTGATGAGATGATTGGTGACCCACTCCAAGAGGAGGGCAAATGACCAGAGTTTTGGAGTGATGAGAGTGGTTTGGATGTTTGATCAAAGAAGTTGAAGGATTTTGTAGCAATTGAAAAAGAGAGGTAAAATTTATTAGGCAATCATTAGAGGTTAGTGTAGGTTAGTGTATGGGATTTTTTGAAAGATTAATAGCACTAGTATTGTCACAGAGGATGGGTATTTTAGTGTACCTTAGCGAATAATCTTCAAGTTGATTTTTTACCCATAGTATTTGAGAACAGCATTATGCAGCTGATACATATTCAGCCTCTGTAGTTGATAGGGCAATGGTGCTTTGTTTCTTGCATGACCAACTAATGAGAGATTTTCCAAGAAATTGACAAGCTCCACTTGTATTGTTTCTTTCCACTTTGTCTTTGGCATAGTCAGCATCGCAGTATGCTGTGAGATCAATGTCTTGATATTTTTTATACCATAAACCCAAATCTGTTGAACCAACAAGATATCTCAGAATTCTTTGTACAACTATAAGGTGTGATTCTTTTGGTGAGGATTGGAATCTGGCACACAGACCAACTGCAAATACTATGTCAGGTATGCTAGCTGTTAAGTATACTAACGATCCAATCATTCCTCTGTACTCCTTTTTTGATATGGGAGTTCCTTCATCATCTTTGTGTAACATTGAGGATGGATGCATAGGAGTTCCCATAGTTTTTGCTGAACCTATGTTGTATTTTTTGAGCAGATCTTTGGTGTATTTTTCTTGAGAAATGAAGATGCCAGTTTTTAATTGCTTGATTTGTAAACCAAGAAAGAATTTTAGTTCCCCCATCATGCTCATCTCAAACTCACTTTGCATGAGGTTGGAGAAATCTTTACACATCCTTTCATATGTGGATCCAAATATTATGTCATCTAATATATTTGTACAATTAACAGATCCTCTTTAAGAGTTTTCTTGAAAAGTGTGGTATCAATCTGTCCTCTTACAAATCCATTGTCTTTTGGAAATGAACTCAACCTCTCGTACCAAGCTCGAGGAGCTTGCTTTAATCCATAAAGAGCTTTTGAGAGTTTGAACACATGATTAGGCTTCTTTTCATCACAAAGCCAGGAGGTTGGTTAACATATACCTCCTCATTTAAGAAACCATTCAAAAAGGCACTTTTGACATCCATTTGAAATAGTTTGATACCTTTATGAGTGGCATATGCTAGGAGGATTCTAATTGCTTCAAGTCTTGCTACAGGTGCGAATGTTTCATCATAATCAATTCCTTCTTGTTTGTTGTAACCTTCTGCCACTAGTCTTGCTTTATTTCTAATGACCTCTCCATCCTCATTCAGTTTGTTTCTAAATATCCATTTAGTTCCAATCATGGATTTGTCAAGAGGATGGGGCACAAGATTCCACACTTTGTTTCTTTCAAATTGTGACAGCTCCTTCATCATTGCATCAACCCATGATTTGTCACAAATTGCTTGATCAATCGTTTTGGGTTCAACTTGTGATATCATGGCCATGTTGTTTGTATTCTCTTTTAGAGATTGTCTGGTCCTAACACGATCGGCAATATTCCCAATGATCAGATCACGAGGATGATGCGTTACCATCTTCTATCCTCTTGGAGGTTGTTGAGAGGTTGGATCAGAATCATCCTCTTCATTTGGACTGTGTACTTTAGAGGATGAATGTTCATCTTCTACTTCTTCTTCTTCTTCTTCTTCTTCTTCTTCTTCTTCTTCTTCTTCTTCTTCTTCTTCTTCTTCTTCTTCTTCTTCTTCTTCTTCTTCAGATTTATCCATATTTTCTAAACACAAGGCATCAAACTCATCAAAAACAACATGCATGGATTCCTCCACAGTTTGAGTCCTAAGATTATATATTCTATAACTTTTTGTCGATGTGGAGCATCCCAAAAAAATACCTTTATCAGATTTTGGATCAAACTTTCCCAAATTTTCTTTATTATTTAGAATGTAGAAATAACATCCAAATATATGAAAATAGGAAATGTTTGGTTTTTTGCCTTTCTATAGCTCATATGGAGTTTTGTTTAAGATTTTTCTGATGGATGCACGATTTAAAACATAACATGCTATGTTGATAGCATTGGCCCACAAGTATTTTTCAATGTTGGCTTCATTTAAAATAGTTCTAGGCATTTCTTGTAAGGTTCCATTTTTTCTTTCAACAACTCCATTATGTTGAGGAGTTCTTGGGCAAGAAAAATTATGAGAAATTCCATTTTCATCAAAAAGATTTTTAAAGGATTCATTTTCGAATTCACCTCCATGGTCACTTCTCACAGAGACAATTTTTTATCCTTTTTCATTATGGATCTTTTTGCAAAAATGGTGAAATGCCTCAAAAGCTTCATCTTTATATTTTAAAAATAAAACCATGTAAAACATGTGAAATCATCAACAATTACAAATCCATATCTTTTTCCACAAAGACTTGGAGTTTTGATAGGACCAAAGAGGTCAATATGAAGAAGCTAAAGAGGATGATTTGTTGAAACAATATTTTTAGAGTGAAAGCTACTTTTAACTTGTTTTTCTTTGGCAGAGGCTTCACATACTTTGTCTTTCTCAAAATTAATTTTTGGAAGACCTTTAACTAATTCTAATTTTGATAATTTAGAAATAGTGTTCAAGCTTGTATGACCAGCTCGTTTGTGCCATATCCATTTATCTTTTTCAATGGATACAAAACAAGATTCAGTAGGTAAATCATCCAGATATAACTCATATAAATTCTTTTTCCTAATACCCGAGAAGAAAACTCTTCCCGAGGATGAATGTTTAACCTCACATAGAGTAGGTTTAAAAATAACTTCAAATCCATTATCACATAGTTGACTAATACTGAGCAAGTTATGTTTTAAACCATCCACATACTGTACATTTTCAATTTTGGCAGAATTATTTTTACCAATAATACTTGTACCTTTTATTTGAGCTTTATCATTGTTTCCAAAAGTGACTGATCCTCCATCCTTTATTTCCAAAGAAATAAAGCAATGCTTATCCCCTGTCATATGCCTTGAGCAGCCACAGTCCAAGAACCAGGGCTTTCTTTTATTGATCAGATGATGTACCTGTATTAGAGTTTAAAAGTAACTTAGGTACCCATATAGAATTGGGTCCTTGTTGGTTAGTTTTTCCTCTTATGAAGATTTTCCTTTTATGATAACAAATAGAATCATGATGCCCATGTTTACCACAGAATGAACATCCCTTATTTATGTTGTCAGCTTTTTTCTTAGCGTGACAGCTTTTGAAAGTATGTCCAAATTTTTTGCAAAATGTGCATTTTGGCATATCCTCTTGTTTTTTAGGAAGGAAATTTTTTTCATATAATTTTGGTTTTTGAGAACTTTTAAATCCAATACTAGCTTGTCAAAGATTCCAGATTGACATCCCATTATCTTTTGGAATGTTTCAGTGGATTTAACAAAGTTTGTAATGTCATTTTTTAGTTCTTCAACTTCTATTTTCAATATTTCCTTTTCTGTATCCTCTTATGGAGGATGAATTTTGACATTTTTTTTGTTTAAAATTGTTTGTTGCTCAGACAACTTTTTATGAGATAACTACAAATTTAGAATGATTTTTTCATATTTCTCATTCTTAGCTTGAAGTTCCTCATTGAGTTTCTTTATTTCACAAAATTGATTTTTAAGAAAACCACATTTATGAGATAAAGTGTTTGAGTCATTCAAAAGATTGTCAAAGTCTATTTCTAATTTTTCACAAGTAGGACATAGTTCTGTGATGGTTACCTTTTTAGTATTTGTTTTTCCCATGAGATAGAGGTTAGCCTATTCTTCCTTTTCCTGCTCAGAGGATGACTCGTCACATTCATCCCACGTAATCATGATAGATTTATTTTTGTAGGGAAATCTTCTTGAGTTCCTTTTGTTTAGAGGACACTCAGTTTTGTAGTGTCTCATTTTGTTGCATCCAAAATAAGTTATCTGACTTTTGTCAGTTTTTTCTTTTTGAGGAGATCTTTTGTCTTGTCCTCTACGATTTATCATCCTCTGAATTCTTCTAGAAATCAGAGCAAGTTCATCCTCTTCCTTAGATAGAGGATACTTTGAGCTTTCCTTTTTTGTGACATATTCAGTCCTCTTGGAGGATGAACTTTCTATTTGGCTGGATTTTAGAGCAATCAATTTCCCTTTTTGCTTGGTTTGTCTGCCAGCAACAATGGTTCATGAGCTCTTAGAGTTCCAACCATATCTTCTAATTTCATGTTAGCCAAGTCTCTTGCTTCTGTGATGGCAGTCACCATTGGTCTCCATTCTTTTCGTAAACTCCTTAGAATTTTTTTTATCCTCTCTTGAACATAGTATACCTTTCCAAGAGACCTCAAGTTGTTTAGTATGATTGTTAGCCTTGAGAACATTACATCAATCGTTTCTTCCTCCTTCATTTCGAATAGTTCGAATTCTCTTACTCCCATGTCAATCCTTACTTCTTTTACGTGACTTGATCCTTCATGATGGATCTTCATAGTGTCCCATAGTTCCTTAGCGTTTTTGCATTCTTCAACTCTATCATATTCTTCCCTTCTCAAAGCACACGTTAGAAATAAATGAGCTTTAGAGTTTAGGAGTACCTTAGCATTTTCATCAGCCGTCCACTGTGCTTGAGGTTTCTCATCGGAGGTTGCATCTGTGCTTGAGGATTACCTTAGGGAGGTCAGCTGGATGATCCTCCTTCAGGAATATACTTAGTTTTTGACGTTTTTCTTTCGATGTTTTTCTCTTACACGGTTAGATGTAATTTTCTAGAGAACCTTGCTCTGATGCCAATTGATGTAGCTAAAATATCACTAAAAGGAGGGGGTTGAATAGGGATATTGCTGTTTAAAAATTTTCTCACGTGTTTTGAATCACTATCCTCTCTGAGAGGATGAGAATCAAAAGATAGAAATTTAAGCCTTTAAATTTGAGCTGAATAAATGCAAGAGAAAGTATAGAGGAAGACACACACAACTTTTATACTGGTTCACCAAATGAAGGCTGCGTCCAGTCCTCACACACTTGTGAGTTTTTACTAATGATTAAATTGATTAACCTCTCACGGAGGTTGGTTACACTTTGTGTATTCTTTAGCCTCACCAAGCTTACAACCTTGTTTCTTACAAGTTTCAACTATTTACAAGTGTAACTCACGTGGAAATTACAAAGTGATATGAGTATGATATTTCTCTTTACTTAACACTTTCTAAAAAGATATTTCAAAGATCTAGTGTAAGACTATAGTAAGTATAAAGAGTGGATGGAAATTGCTCCTAATAGCTTTTAGAATCTTGATATTTTTATGCAATGTTGTTGTGTCTTGAACTGAAGAGATCACTTCCATTTATAGAGTTTTTGAACCTCTATCCATGAGCAAAAGGATTTTGATGACCGTTGAAGACTTGAGTAAATGTCCAAGGTTCTTGGTCTGATTTACAATAATGTCATCCAGCTGTCCTTGACAAAATGACCTTAGGAGGATGAGTTTGCAGTTCATCCTCAGATAGGAGGTTCAACCTCCCTTGAAATACGGACATGAGTTGTCTTTATCCTTTTTGCTTTTCCAATGCTTTTAGGGCCAGTCTTTTCAGGTTAGGTACAAGCTTTTTCCTTTTTGTCTATTCCCAAGGTAAGAGGATGAATATTGATCTGCTTATCATCATCCTATCATTAACTTTAGTCTTGTATCATCTTTTTCTTGAATTTTTTCTCTCATAACTATTTGTCCTCAATATTATCTTCTCTTTATTTTGACTTTGATTCATTGTTTCTATGATACCGTTTATTCTCTTCTAAAAAGGTTAATCCTCATTAATGATTCATCCTCTTGAATATCTATCCTCTTGTTCAAAAATCATGTTGGATTAAATCAAATTCTTTTTCTTTTTATTGAGATGATGAGGAATCTGTTTCTTAATTAGAATACACTCAAGAGCACAGATTAATTATTAAAACACAATCATAATCATTGAAACAATTTTGTTATCATTAAAACATTTGAGAGTGATTTTGTCTCAATAATCTTGAACAGTGGCGGAGCTTGACTAAAAAGTTTGGGGTAACATCACCTTGACTAACATCTTCAACAGTGCCCGCTCCTAATAAGGTCGGCCCTTGACTAAGATCACCTTTTCGGTTTCTTCTCTTCGGCTCCATCCCTCCCTTTATGCTCATATTGCTCTCTACCGCTTCGTCTCTTCACTTGTACTCTCCCTATGAACGTCGCTTTTTGGTAAGTAATCAACTGAAATTTATTGTTACTCTAAATCTCACATTTAAAATTTATCTTAAAAATATTGGCATTTATTTTAAAACTGTGTTGTTTGTGAATTGTGATCACACCAAGAAAAAAGATAGGATATTAACCGTCTGTGAATGATTTACAAGTAATTTATGGCTTTTCTTCCTAATATTTGTTACGTTCTCTAATTTATCTTTACTTCTCTTTAGTTTCCATATATGATAATAATGCTACTATATTAGATTAATTTTTCATGAATCATGAATGATAATAATGTTAGATTAATTATTTAAAAGATAAAATAATTGCAAATTAAGTTATTAAAATATGGTAATGGGTCAAACTATACGTGACAACTAACAACTACAAGTCTACAATAACATAGGAAGAAGTTGAGTAAAGTTAGTCAGCTTATGTTTCTCCACTTGCATAGTATAATTAACATCTCTCCACGGGTCCCTTATTGATTATTTCATTACCATATAATTGCAAATATATTTCCTTTCCTACATGAACCTCTTTGTTTTATATACCTCATGTTTGATGTTTTGTGTTGTGTAGTTTAACATTTCAAAATTTCCAGTTTTGGTTACTGTTTTTATACATTTTTAATCCAATTGAAAATAGTTGATATAACAAACTATAACAAAGTGTTACTTGTTAACTGTTGATATATGATATAATGTGACACTATTTGTTAATTGTGAATTATTTTAGTTAATTTGTGAATTGTTTTAATTAATTTGTGTATTTTTTTAGAAGTCAAACAATGTTTAAACATAAGATAATTGATCATTTTTCAAGAAGAAAGTTTCCAACAAAGATGAAAATTGCAAAGCTTCAACATCGACACCTGAAAAGCATCCTTCCAGTGATCAAACAGTTCAACCATATGAGCAGCCTTGTAAGATTCAAAAAAATCACCATGGATAAATTTGATGTCAATTGTTTAGAATGTGACCCCGGAAAGCGTCTCCAAAGTTGGGAAGACCCGGTGAATCAAAGAGATGAAGTTCGAAGAGCTTATCTTAATTGGGCTCCCTATCAATGTGTAATTGAAAAATATCCCCTAAAGGGAGACAACATCCAAGACGATTTCAAGCATCTTGGTTCAAACCTTCATGACTAGAGTACTCTCCGACTAATGATGCTGCTTATTGTTTGTTTTGTTACTTGTTTAGTACAAAACCAAGTGGGAACCCTACCTCTAACGTCTTCACCAGCAAAGGATTTAAAGCATGGAGAAAGGTCAATGCTGAAATGAATTGTGCTATTCTTAAACATATTGGAGAAATTCCTTGTTTGTTTCACAATAATGCAATGAAAGCATGTCAAGACTTGTGCAATCAATCTATGTACATCATAAATGGCTTTAATGTGCAAAGCGCCGATCTAATAAGCAAAAATAGACTTTGTCTCAAGAGCTCTATCGATTCAATTCATTGGCTCACATTTCAAGCTTGTGCTTTTCGAGGCCACAATGAATCACTAGGATCAAAATATAGAGGTAACTTTCTTGAAATGATCAAACTCTTAGCATCATACAAATTATGAACTTGCAAAAGTAGTGCTAGAGAATGCTCCATATAATTCAAAGTATACCTCTCCTGAAATTCAAAAGGAAATTTTGCATATCATGTCTAGTAAAGTGAAAAGCTATATTCGAGAAGAGATTGGGGATTCTAAACTTTGCATAATTGTTGATGAATCGCGTGATGAATCTCTAAGGGAGCAAATGGCTATTATTTTGAGGTTTGTGGATAAAAATGGATTTATACAAGAATTTTTTTTGGTTTTGTGCATGTTAAAGACACTATGGCGATCACTCTTTAAAAAGCCATTTGTGATGTTCTTTCTCGGTATGGTCTTGATGTTTTAAATATCTGTGGACAAGGGTACGATGGTGCTAGTAATATGAGAGGGGAGTGGAATGGATTACAAGCATTATTTCTCAAAGATTGCCCTTATGCTTATTATATACATTTTTTGCACATAGATTAAAACTTGCTTTGGTTACTGCTTCTAGAGAATTTTTTCCTATTCATGATTTCTTTTCACACTTAAATTTTATTATCAATGTTGTGTGTTCCTCTAGTAAGCATCATGATGAATTGCAAAGTGCCATATTAGAGGAGATTTCAACTTCATTGGAGATTGGTGAACTTGAAAGTCGTACTGGACAAAATCATATTTGCAATTTGAAATGAGCCGGCGATACAAGTTGAAGCTCACATTTTTCTTCTGTTTGTAGTATGATAAATTTGTATAATCCAACTTGTCTTGTTCTTCAAGATATTAGAAGAAATGGAATAGGTTATTCTAAACGTGGTAATGCCAATGCTATTCACAAGCTTATGAAATCATTTGAGTTCATATTGATTTTGCACATGATGAAAGAGATTATGGGAATTACAGATCATCTCTGTCAAGCTTTACAACATAAATCTCAAGATATACTTAATGCAATATAATTAGTCAACAATACAAAAACATTAATTCAAAAGTTGAGAGATGATGGTTGGGATGATTTATTGAAAAATGTGATATTATTTTTGTAAGCAGCATGATATTGATTCCCCCGATTGTAATGCTATTTATATAGAGCACGAAGGACGCACTCGTCATCAACATGATCACATCACAATGGGTCAACAATATAGAGTGAATCTCTTTTGTGTTACAATTGATCAACAATTGCAGGAATTGAATCACAGATTTTGTGCGCAAACAATGGAGCTTTTGAGTCTTAGCAATAGTTTGGTTCCTAAAGATATTTACAAAGCATTTGATATGGATAATATATGTGCTCTTGTAAATAAATTTTATTCTCTGGATTTTAATTATCAAGATAAAATTAATTTGAGATTTCAATTGAAACACTTTATTCTTGACGTTGTTAGTCATCCAGATTTGAATAACTTGTCGACTATGTCTGAATTATGTGAAGCTCTAAAAAAATAGGGAAGGCGGATACATATTATTTGATTGATCGGCTAATCTGTCTTATCTTTACTCTTCCGGTTTCTACAGCTACTACAAAAAGATCATTTTCAGCAATGAAGATTATCAAGACAAGACTGTGTAACAAGATGGAGGATGAATTTCTTGCTGACAATATGATGCTTTATGTTGAAAAAGAAATAGTTGAAACCTTTAGTTTTGATTCAATTATTGATGATTTCAAGGCTTTAGGAGAACGAATGACACAACTTTAATTCGATGTAAATGTCTCTTTTCACAGATTATATTTTTATTGTGTATTGATGTACTATGTTGAATCTTTGGTAAAACTATATGACTTTTATGAATTTCAATTATAATATTCTAGTTAATATTTGTCGCTCCCCCAATATTTTATGCAAGATCCGCCACTACATATATGTGTTGGATTTTTGGAAAAAAAATGTCTTAGCAACAATAGATATTGAAGAATGTGAAGGGTTGAGAGAGGGATTCAAGTTTTCTTTTGATAAAGAGAAAGGAGATTTTTTTTTTTGTTTCAGTATTTTTAGACTTTTTGGGTTGGAGGGACATGTTTAGGATTTTTTTCAAAACAATAGATCATCTAATCTTAACTTACAATATGGAGGATTAGTCTCTCTATTAACATAGATTGTTTTGTTACTTTTTAAATTTGAATATAATAATTTTAATATAGATATATGTATGGTTATTATTATATAGTTTGATAATTAATTAACATCATTATTTTTATCGAAATACAATTATTTTTTATTCTATCTATTTAT
Organism: Cicer yamashitae; assembly: GCA_037974755.1. Classification (NCBI taxonomy): domain Eukaryota; kingdom Viridiplantae; phylum Streptophyta; class Magnoliopsida; order Fabales; family Fabaceae; genus Cicer; species Cicer yamashitae. Next base: position 41,390,426 of record JBBPBQ010020324.1, on the reverse strand, counting down.
TAAATCTATATGAAGATTAAAATAGATGGATTTTATAATATTTTTTCTCCACGCGGCATTCTCACAATGATTTATTCTCTCATTCATTTGTCAATTAATGCATTAAATTTAAAATTATAAATCTTTCATAAAAAATTTAGTGCATAATTCTATTTCGATCTATCTTACATAATCCATTAATGTATTTTGTAACTAATAAAAATTGCTGCTTTTGTTAAAAAATAACAATCGCATATTAAATTATGTCAAAAGAATTTTGTGGTCCGTGTTGAAACTATAGGCAACATAATAATAAATCCTAAATTACGCAATATTTTACTACATATATCTTCAATATTCATACTACAATAATAATAATAATAATAATAATAATAATAATAATAATAATAATAATAATAATAATAATAATAATAATATCATCGAATTCACGCTTTCTTGCTCTCTATTAATTTGTATTGTATATTTTTTTTATTGACTCAATTTTATAATAATTTTATTTTAAAATTTATATTTATAATTTATAAAAATAAAATCGAATTTCTATTATATTATTTTATTTATAATTATAATATTGTTTAAACTATAACTTACATATAAATAATCGTTTAATTTATAACTTACATATATGTTTGATTTTTTTTTCTTAACTTGCATATATGTTTGATTTTTATCTTGAGTTTTAGTCACTAATAAGTTATCACAAAGCTAAGTTTTTTTTATTGCAAATACTGTTCGCAAATTAAATATATATTATACTAATTTTATTTTTTATGAAAATAAATTATTAAATATAGTAGTATATATTAAATTTAAATATTTATTTTTATTTATATATGTTATAGAAATTTATAATTAAAATTTAAACCATTCGAACTCGGGTCCTGGATCTACTACTGCATAAAGTAAACATTGTTAATAAATCATAGTCACATAAAAGAGAATCTAGACACAAGAATTATAACACATAAACGCACAAATTCATTTTTCAGTAAACACAATAGACAAATTAATCTTAAAACACTATTAAGACATAAAATAAAATAACATAGTTAATTTAATTGGTTAATATTGAATCGTTGGATTATCGAAAATAAAATTTCTAAGTCATAGTTAGTATAATTAGTTTATGTTGAACCATTTGGATGATCGAAATTAGAATATATATATATATATAAATCATCATTACTCTAATTAGATAAGATTGAACTATTAAATCGTCAAAATTAGAATATTTAAGTCGTTGTTAGCCTAATTAGTTAAGATTGAACTATTGAATCATTGAAATTACAATTTATAAGTAATAGTTAGTCTAATTAGGTTAGATTAAATTATTTGAGCATCAAAATTAGAATTTCTAAGTCATAGTTAGTGTATATAGATTTGATTGAACCGTTTGATCATCAAAATTAGAATTTATAAGTCATTGTTAGTATAAATAGATTAGATTAAACTGTTGGATCATTAGAATTAGAATTTCCAAGTCATTGTTAGTGTAATAAGGTTAGATTTAAATCGTTAAATCATCGGAATTTCAATTTATAAGTCATTGGTAGTCTAATTAGTTACGATTGAACCATTAGATTATCGAAATTAGAATTTATAAGTAATTGCAAGTGTAATTAGAATAGATTGAACCGTTGGATCAAAAGAAATTAAATTTTTAAGTTTGATGCTCATCGGTTAAATCTTAACTAATTAAACTATGTAAGACTTATAAATTTTAATTTTGATGAACGGTTCAATCTAACCTAATTACACAAACAATGACTTGTAAATTCTAATTTTGACAATCTAACAACTTAATCTAAACTAATTACACAAACTGAGTTATAAATTTTTATTTCGATAATTCTATGGTTCTATCTTTACTAATTAGACTGATTATGACTTTGAAATCTTAATTTCGATGATCCAATAGTTCAATCTATCCAAATTACACAAACAATTATTTAGAAATTCCAATTTTGATGGTCTAGTAGTTCAACCTAACCTTATTAGACTGAACTGTTGGATTATTGAAATTATAATTTCTAAGTCTCAGTCAATTTAATTAATTAAGATTGAACTTTTGGATCATAGACATTAGAATTTCCAAGTCATTGTCTATGTAATTAGGTTAGATTGATCTGTTGGATCACCACAAATAAATTTTGTAAGTTATGTTTAGTTTATTTAATTAAGATTAAACGGTTGGATCATAGCAATTAAAATTTCTAAGTCATAGTCAATTAATATAATTAGTTAAGATTGAATAGTTGAATAATCTAAGTTAGATTTTCTAAGTGATTTTTATTATAATTAGGTTAGATCTAATTATTGGCAATCGAAATTATAGTTTCTAAGTCATAATTAGTCTAATTATTTAAGATTAAATCATCGAATTATGAAAATTGGAATTTCTAAGTTATTGTTTGTTTATTTAGGCTAGATTCTAATTTCGATGAAACAACAATTCAATATAAACTAATTGGACTAACTATAACTTAGAAATTAAAATTTCGATGATCTATTAATTCAATATTTATAGTTGATTTTCAACAAAAAAATTCAATTAATATATATCTATTAAATTTGCAAACAACATATAGAAATAAACAACTTAGTTTGGTGGTAAAGTATTTGAAATTAAATTCAAGTACTTAGTTTCAAACCTTGTAAGCTCCAGATTTAAATTTGATTATTTACAAAAAAAAAAAGTAAAAAAATTCTAAAAAGATAAAATTAAGAATGTATCAAAGAATTTTTTTTTCCCTTGATATATTATACATATGCTTAAATTAGGGAGCATCAGGCATGCATGGTGCACCGCCTACAATGTGGGTACCTTAATTAGTTACAATGTGGGTAACTATTAATCCTTAATTGTTTTTTCTTTTTTTTATGAAAAAATTTAAGGTGATTAGTTCTTAATTGTTGGTTAGAAATAAAACAAACGATGGAGATGAATGCCTTTGTTTCTCGTTCAATTCAACTAACCTCATATGAAAAAATGAGCTATTTTAAAGCTCTCTAATAAAGTATAGCATTAATTGGGTTACTAACTAGCATAGCAACTTCATTTTTTTTTACGTTTCTTTTCCTTTGTCAACTAAAACTAGCTAGGCAAAAATATTCAGAAAAAAAAAACTAGCTTAGCAAAAAAAATCCATATGGGAAATACAATACTAGTAACAAATATAGCAATTTAGTGAATTCTTTTTTGGTTAAATAGCACATGTGGTCCCTTAATTTAATTTTAGTTAATGTTTTAGTTCTTTATCTTTTTTTTTTTTCTGGATTTGGTCCTTTATTTTAATTTTAAGTGACAATTTGATCTTTTATGTTTTAAAATGTCAACAATGTTATCCTTTTATTTTTACAAAACTTCATCAAAATTTTCAAACAAAACCTATAAAATTAATTATATTCTTCAATATAATACAAATTTCATCAAATTCGTAACCTAAATCTTCAAATAAACTCATATTTTCATTCTTTATTTGATATTGTTAGAGATGAAAATATGAGTTTATTTAAAGATTTAAGTTATGAATTTGATGAAATTTGCTTTATATTGAGGACGATAATTAATTTTATGGGTTTTGTTTGAAATTTTTGTTGAATTTTTTGAATTTTTGCAAAAAAAAAGGATAACATTGATGACATTTTAAAAGATAACAAATCAAATTGTCACTTAAAATTAAAATATAGGACCAAATCGGGAAAAAAAAAAGATAAAGGAATAAAACGCTAACTAAAATTAAGTTAAGGGACCACATGTGCTATTTAGCCTTCTTTTTTTATAGAGTAAGAAATATCACTTAAAATTTACACATATACAACTGTAAAGTTTTGAGTTTGAATTACGTAAGAAGTCAAATTTATTAATCTATAAATATTAACATTTCATTTTAAAAAACAATTAACATTTAATTTTTATGATAGAAAAATAAACATTTAATATTGGTGCTAAATTTTACAAAAATATAATCAATGAAAATTCTGGTACCCTCCATTAGTACATTGAAAAATCGAAGACATTGACGCCAAAAATATTATTAATTAAGTATTTCGATTAGATCTTAATATTTCATTATAATGATTCAAAAAAAAAATTTAAACTTAAATATTAAATACGTAAATTGAATATAACTTAAAATTCTTAGGTGGAAATTAAATTGAATTAAATTTCAAGACTAAAAGTGTATTTTTTAATTTCTTGATTTTTTTGACTAAATAAAAAGGGTCAGTTATTTATTAAAATCAATTTTATGCACCATTAAATCTTTAACTTTGTTAATATACGTTTGCTTTTTATCATATATTTAATTAATGGAAGACAATTAAGTAAAGAATGTTGTCCGAGTTTTTTGTTTACTATAGTTTATTAGACATGCAGGCAAAATATAGTAATTAATATACTTTAGAATATTTTGTATCGTTACATCAGTGTTTTTCTTTTTTCTCGTAAATTTGTTCTACTAAAGATAATCTTAATCGAAGTGCGTCGGATATTAAATATAAATATGAGTACTTATAAATTGGTGAAGTATATGTACCAGATACTTACCGGATATTAGTATTCATACCGTACACACAGATACTCTATTCTTTTACAATATTTTATTGCAAATAAAATTGATGATTTTGTTATAAATTAATATATTATTATTTATTTGAGTAAATTTGTAACTTTTTAAATTGTTATTATAATTTTATATTATAAATTGAATAATTTAATTCTCTTAATAACATTAAATTATATATATATATATATATATAGGGGTGTACGTGAGTTGGGTTAGACCGGTTTTGACAAAATCCAAGACCCGACCCGATCGATTATCTTTGGGTTGGGTTAAGTTCTAAACTCGTATTTTTTTATTTAACCCGAACCGAACCGACCCGATCATGAACGGGTTGGGTTGGCGGGTCATACATAAATAATAACCTATTTTTTATTTTACAGGAAAACATATTGAATGAAAATATATTTAATATTGAATGTCTCAAAACTATAAAATTTCAATCAAATTATGCAATTTTTGTAATTATTCTATAAATTATTCCATTGGATTTTTTTATAATACACGTGTAAATTATAATTTAGTCTACAAAAAAATTGGGCCTTATTCTAATCTTAAAAATTGGACCTAATAAAAAAAGTGCAATTATAATAATTCAAAAATTGATAAAATAAATTTTATTCCATATACACATCAATCCTATGAGATCTACACATATCAATCTTTGGTTAGATTAATTCATGTAACAAGAAAAAATGCACATATAGTATGTTATCTTCACATATTAGACTGAAACATATATCTCGACAGCATAACTCAACAATCGCAATTCAACTCATAAAATAAACAATTATAGAACCTAAAATTAAAACAAAAATTCGTGTGTGCCTATCAAATGCGCCACTCGTTACACATAATCCACCAACCATTTTAGTTTGCTAAGGTAATGAATAACCATTTTAGTTTGCTAAGGTACCATTCATTTGTTTATAGTTACTATTTTCAAATAAAATACTAAAAAAAAGTGTTTAATAGATTTAAATATAAAAAATTTAAACTAAATTCATCATAAGCTTTTGCATAAGCATCAATTTTGCTCATAAATAGTATTTAACTCAAATGAATAGTATTTAACTAAAAAAATTTGTATTTAACAAATGTAAAAAATTTAAACTAAATTCATTATAAGCAATTAAGCATAAGCTTTCTGTTCATACCTTTATTATGTAAAACTATAACAAAATATAACATTTAAATAAATAGTATTTAACTCAAATTAAATTGCTTATTTGAAATAGACAATTCAAAAATTAGATATGAATTTTATGAGTAGTTATATACGAGATTACAATGTCAAAACAAATTAAACGAGTTCAGTATTTAGTCTAGACGCATAAACACCTTGCATCAACATTCATATAAAAATCACTTATTAATAATATCTTATTATAACTAATTCGTATAAAATCAGTTATGAGCACATGTAGAACAAAAGAAGACGGCGCGACTTCAAGAAGTCTTGAAGAAGGTATAGGAAGAAAGTGGATGAAGGCAGCTAAAAATCTAACTAAGAAGAAGAGTAATGAAACGTACTATTGAGTCTGCCAAACAAATTTTTTTTTTAAAAATATAACTAGTTACTGGGTCGGGTCAACGGGTCGACGAGTTCAAATTGTTAAACCCATTACCCGACCTAAATATAAGCGGGTTTCAATGGGTTGGGTTGGGTCAGACCTATCGAGTTGGATTGGATTGGGTGATCGGGTACGGGTAATTTTATATTATAAATTGAATAATTTAATTCTCTTAATAATTATATATATATATATATATATATATATATATATATATATATATATATATATATATATATATATATATATATATATATGCATTTATGCATAATAGGGGTCCACAAGTAGACTATTAATCCTTGATTGTTGGTTAACGAACGATAGGGATGAATGACTTTGTATTTTTTTTCTAACTAACCTATGTGCTATTTTAATGCTCTCTAATAATGTCTGACATTAATTGAGTTACTAACTAACTTTAGGAAAAAAGTTCTCACAATATTTGTTATTAAAAAACATATCATAAACAAAATAAAAAGAATAATAATTTTATTTATTTGTTATTGTCATCTATTGATGTATTGTCATTACAATAAATATAAAATTAAAAATATTGAAAAAAAATATTGCATTGAAAATCATAAATGACAATAATTTTTTAAAAAATCATTTTAAAAATGTGACAATTATTTTTTAGCTGAAAAAATATCATATTTTGTCTAAAAAAAAACATGTTACTATATCCAAAAGGAAAATATATGAATTTTTTGTCTCTTTTTCTTTTGAAAATTAAT